>VZRJ01007540.1:290589-304443 GCA_013397565.1 Ptilonorhynchus violaceus | reverse complement strand
AAAAAAATGAGGGCTCGGAGAGGTAATTTTTTTTTTTTTTTTTTTTTTTTCTTTTTTTTTTTTTTTTTTTTTTTTAAGCAGCCTTATTATCTGTACAAGAGCCTCGCTCGGGAGACGAGCGTTCCCGTCGGAAAATCGATAACGGAGCTGCTGTGATAGCAGCAGTAACCTGTCGAGTTTCAATTAGTGCTTGGGAGAGGCTGATCCTCTTCCCAGAGCCTGTCACTTGCCAACACCAGGGACATTTTGGGGCTTATTTATAGTTTGGAGAAATTTGAACTCTCGGCAGTCAAAATTTGGGACAGCAATAATTGCTGTTGTGATCTGCAGGCAACCCCATCATTTTTTTTTCTGTCCTTGTTTTCTTGGATTCCTGAAGATCCCTGAGACCATGAAAGATTTTAAAGGGTTTTGTGGGAAATGTATCAATGAGGAGTTGAAGACTGTAGTCTGCTGCTCTCACAGTTTGAGCTGGTTCCCTACTGCACCTTGACAGAAGACTGGATGATTTTTTGGGTTTATGCTGAGACTTTGAAATTAAATATTTATACAGCACCTAAACCACAGAGGACTTGATATGAGATGCAAAGCTGGTTTCTACAGTCAAAATATCCTGAGATGTTGTCTTCAGTCTTGGTCACCTTGTATTTGGCCATCTCCACCTAACCTGCCTTCCTGGGCTCAGCTGAGGCTGGAAAGATCTGGAAGGAAGATCCAAGTGGGAATCCACATTTGTGGACTATTAGATAAGACCACACAGCAAAGAGTGAAGGAGGGAGGAAGATAACACCTGTCAGGAGGACACAAGGTCAGCCAAGTATATCACAGGCATTATTTTGGAGGACATCAAAAATTCAGCAAAGAATTCCATGGTTGGGAAGTTGTTCGAAACTTTCTATCTGCATTTCTTTATCCGTAAGGAAAATCAAAGCTTCCTCTCCCTGTCATGTGTTACCACTTGGTGGATTGACATGAAAGTTTCCTATATCCCAGTGCCCCTCACGGAACAGATGTTTGGGAAAAGGGAGTATCAATATCATTTCACAGGAAGTTTATCAGTAGAGTTCTGACAAGATTAATTTCCTACTTCAGACAATGATTCGTCTATTAGGAGATTCTTGAATACTTAATTATTAATATAAATTATTAAAGAACACTGTGGGACTCCTTGATACATGAGTAGGCACACACCTAAATTTACAGTGTGTCTGGTAATTGCAGAAATGCAATATTTTTTAAATAGCCCTGAATTTATGAATGGATGAATTTTGCACCTCACTAGAAGTTACTTTTTTCTGATTTTAGACAATTTGCAGAGCGGGTGGTTCCTTTATTCCATGCCAGTGACTTAAAATTTAAAATCATAGTTAGGATAAGGGGACTGCCATTCTTAAGTACAGGTTTGCACTTCCAGCTCCCCAGATACAGGTTTACTTGTTTTGTGAAGAAAGTCAAAAACTGAATTTTTGACTGGCTTTAAGGCAGTCAAAAAATTCCAAGCTGAAAGAATTTTGGTGGAAAAGGTAGATTTCAAACTGATAAAAACTCCATGAGAATTTTTGACAGGGGGTTGATGATTTTTCCATCTGCTGGAAAACAAACAAAATCAAAATATTTCACTTTGTTCTTCTTCTTAAAACAAGATGCTTCCTTTTTTTATTTTCATTTCTTTTAATTTGAAATGATGTTCCATTTAGATATTTTTTTCTGTTGTGCTGAGGAAACACATTATAAAGCTTGAAAACAACATGAAGAAATTCATTGTGGGTGGAAGACAACATTCACTTAAACTCGGATGCGCCAGGCACATTCGTCTGTTTGTTTGTTTTCCATTTTCAGTGAGCTGATTTTCTTTTATTTTTCTTAGTTCCTTTTCAGATCTGCCTCCAAATTATTCATTTATTTGCTTACCTTGTGGAATTGGCAGCAAAATGAAAAGCCAGTTATTCCCACATCTTGGTTTAGGAAACAGCGTATCACGATCAGTGCCCAGAGGGGTCCAGGAATTGCTCTAGATCTCCAGATAATATTTTAATATAATTGAGAATAAGTAACAGACATGATAGAAATAAAAATAGAGTACTAATAATAACAATAATATAGAGAAGTTTGCCCAGAGAAGCTGTGGCTGCCCCACCCCTGGAAGTGCTCAAGGCCAGGTTGGATGGGCTTGGAGTAACCTGGTCTGGTGGAAGGAGCACCACAGAAGCCAGACAACCTTCACGTGCCCAGGACATGATTTTAAAAATCACAGAACTGAATCATAGAATGGCCTGGGCTGAAAGAAACCTTTAAGATCATCTCTTTCCAATCTCCCTGCAATGGGCAGGGACACCTTCCACTATCTCAGATTGCTCCAAACTCTGTCCAACCTGATCTTGAACATTTCCAGAGATGGGGCAGCCACAGCTTCTCTGGGAAGCCTGTGCCAGGGTCTCACCACCTTCACAGGGAAGAACTTCTTCTTAATAACTAATCTAAACCAACTGTCTTTCAGTTTGAAGCCATTTCCCCTTGTCCTGTCACTCCAGGCTCTTATAAAAAATCTCTCTGTCTTTTCTTGCAGGCTCCCTTCAGGTACTGGAAAGCCACAATTAGGTCACCCTGGAGCCTTCTTTTCCCCAGGCTGAACAACCCCAATTCTCTCAGCCTTTCCTCACAGCAGAGCTGCTCCATCTCTCTGATCATCTTGGTGCCTCCTCTGGATTTGCCCCAATAGCTCCATGTCCTTCCTGTGCTGGGATCCCAGAGCTGGATGCAGCTCCGCAGGTGGGGTCTCACCCAAGCAGATCGGAGGGGCAGAATCCCCTCCCTCACCTGCTGCCCACGGTGCTTTGGCTGGGCTTTCTGGGCTGCAAATGCACATTTAGAAAACACCTTTCCATCCTGGATCTTGGGAAGAAGAATATTCACTACAGGCTCGGTTGAAATCTCTGCTGCAAATCCATCAAACCCGCTCAGGGCTGGAGTCTGGGGCTGGGTTTGGAGCAGGATACTTTGTCAGGCTGAGCACGCTCCTGGTGGAACGGTGCCCGCAGGGGGATGGCAGCACCTTCTGCAACTTCATTTGTCTGTGCTGCCCTGCCTGACAAACAGCAGCATCTTAACTGAAAAACAGGCTCCATCCCAGCATCTCCACGGGCTTCCCCCAAGTGAGAATACCCAGGGAGCTTAAGAGATGGAACAATCTCTTTTTCCTCCTTCCCTGTGGGCAGGAGATGTAACTCTTGGCTTAGTCTATGTGGCTTTTTTTTTTTATTCTTTCTATTTTTGTCTTTTTTTTTTCCTTTGAACCAGCAGCTAGAGATGGTTAGGCCCAAAAGACAGACTGTTGCCAGGCCTTAGTCCTTCTTAAATCAGCTCATTATGCAGCATCACCTTGTCCATAATATTTTTGGTACAGGGACATGCTCTTGCAGGGGTTCTTCCAACCATCCATCCCTATCCTGAGTGCTGCTAGCTCTCTCAGCCTGGGATAGGGATCCTGTGTGGCCCAGTGAGGGTCTGTATCTAAACCAGTTTGTCACGAACTAGTTTGGCATTCTCCTTGTGTTTTTCTTTTTTTTTCCCTGCGCTGGAGACATTTCCACTGGGTACCCAATACTCTCCATGTGTTTCACTGTTATATTTAGCCTAAAAGTATCTGACTCAACAAGAAAGATTGCTCTTCGCAGATATGTGTTATGCTGATGAAGACAGACACTGAAAATCTGTATGAAATCTATTGGTCCAAATTTCTTTGGAAATTGCTAAAAACCGTAACCCAAACCAAAACTAATTTTTAGTGGCCTAGCGTTGTGCTTGCTTAGAATCTCTGGTGAGCTCAGGCTGATTTGGGTTGTCATCTGGTTTAGTGATCAGTCCTTCCTTTTAAATGTCCGTCCCTTGCAAGCAAATCCTAGAACCATTTCTCCTTTCTGTGCTGGAAGTCACATCCAGACACCCTTTGAAATACACACTGGTGAATTTGTTCTTCATGGATGTGTCTAAATCTGTGCCGGTGGGGAGACATCCGCTCTGGGAAAAGGGGAAGGTGCCTCACCAGCTCCTACCTGCCACTTGTGTGGGGTTTATATGTCAATATGAGAGTATTTGACCAAAGGAAAGGTCATTTTTGCTTTCCAGTGTGGGACCATTGCTATTACAAGGCCATTTGTTTGCAGATTTTGGGTTGTCTTTGTCTTCCAGCTGTGCTTTGCCATCAGGTTCACATCTGTGAGATGTATCTGTGAAGACACAGATATCTGGGAAACCCAGAACACAAGTCATGCATTGTTAAAATAACGATATAAACTATTAATTTATGTCCTGCCTGTGCCTTCCTTCAGCAGAGCCTTGAGGAAGGCAGAGCAGAACAAGGGTCTCTGCCCCCAAACCTTTGCAACGTGCAGTGTTTGACACCATTCACTGGCTTCAAGACCATCACACGTGTAAAAACATTACAATTGTGCTCTTTGAATAAATATTTTTGTGACACAAGGAAAGGCATGGTGACATCCAAGTTTTCCATGCAGCTTGAAGAAAAACAGCTCACTAAGCAAAAAGAAAGTGGATTCAGGGAAAGGAATATTCAGCTGTATTGAGTTGCATGTTCTGAGTCTCTTCCAATTATTTCAAGTCATTCCTACACTCCTGTGGAGTTGCTGATTTTGTGAGTTTGAACATCCCTGGAGATCCTTATCCCCATTTCACTAAGACTTTACAAGCTCCTGGGCTTTCTCTGGCAGGGTTGCACTGGAGTCAGGGATGAAGTCGTAGAGGTTGGAAAAGACCTACAAGATCTTTTCAGGATCCTATCAAGTCTGTAGGAGCTGAAGGAAAACCAGGGTGGTGTTTGGGACAGAACATCCAAACACAATTGTTCCCATGTCCCTACACAGAGCAGTGCGGAAAATGAAAGCTGTGCCTGCCAAAGGTGTGGGAAAGGCTCCCTTGATATGGGATGTATTTCTCACCCCATGCTCCAGATAAACAAATTAAAATGAAATCTCCTCTGCTTTTTTCTGTCTCCAGCAACAGTGGATACCCCAGCATGGACTTTACCCTTCTGTGTTGATCCCAGACTTACCCCAGTGGATCTGATCCCCATCACCAGGCACTTTGTAGCCCTGAGAGACTTGTGAGGTGAGGAATGGAAGGAAAAAGAGGAAAATCATCAATATCTGACTGTAAATGTGGGTTTTGATGTAAAAGCACTACTATTAGAAAGAAAAAAAACCAAACTAGCAAACAAATATGGTTCATTATGTTTTAAATGAGCCTCTGAAGTGAACAGCCTTTTTCGATGGAAATGTGGAAAGCAAGTGTCATTTATGAAGAGGGAAAGGACAGATCCAAGCAGCACAGGGGCTTTGAGACTGTTGCCAAGACTGATCAAAGTGAGGCAGAATTAAGGATCGGGAATTGGCCCCGGGGTCATCTGCTCCATCACCACTTCCAGACCAAGATTCTTCTCTCTGCTTTAATCTCCTCAGGTCCGTGCTTTCCCAAGCAGATAAAGAGCTTTTCCCTATAAAAGGTACATTAGTTGTTCTAACATGCCTCTTGGATTGCCTTCTGAATTTTCCAGCACCCTCCAAAGGCTGTGTCTGAAGCCAAAGCCTCTCTAACCAGAAGGGGAGATGGTTTCTAGAGCTTGTGGTCTCCCTGAGTATGGTGGGAAATGTCCTCAGGTGTAAATGGTCCTCCTTTCCATTAAAGTACATAATGAAAATAATGAGCCAGGTTTTACTCAAAACTCCACCAATTTCTAGCACTAAAGTGGGCTATAAAACTTGAAGGTCATTGAAAATAAGAAGTAAAAAAAAGAAGCAAACAGAAGAGCAAACCCCATATGACAGCCGCACTGCTGGTATATTTTGAGGTTAACTTGATGTGACTGTGTCTCTTAAGCTCATTTAAACATTTAATTCTGTTCCCTTGTTCCGTCCCCAAGTACATATGGATTTCACAGAGGTTTAACAGGACAGAAGAAAGTTACCCATAATTGAAACAGGCTTTATGCACAAGTCACGATGTCATGTTCAACACTCAGAGGGAGAAAAACGTGTTCTTTCTGTCTAAAGTGACTTATTTTCAGATTAAGGGAAACAGCTGTGAGAGGAGAGAGAAGTGTTCCTTGGAAGAGCACCGCCAACAAAAGGGTTGCTGAAATCTGTTCAAAGAGATTAATCTTAAAACTTTAGATTTAATAATGCAGAGTAAGTAGAGGAGGATTAATGCAGCGTAAAATCCTAGAGTGGTTTGGATTGGAAGAGACCTTAAAGATCATCCAGTTCCAACCCCCTGCCATAGGCAGCGACACCTTCCACTAGACCAGGCAGCTCAGAGCCCCATCGAACCCGGCCTTGAAAATTTCCAGGGATGGGGAGTCCACAACCTCTCTGGGCAATCTGTTTTGATGTCTCATGAACCTTATAGTAAAGAGTTTATTCTTATTATCTAACCCAAACTTACCCTCCTTCAGTTTAAGACCCTTTCCTCTTGTCCTGTCATTCCTCGCCCTTGTCCAAAGTCCCTCTCCAGATCTCTCAGAACTCCTTTAGGCCCTGGAAGGGGCTCTAAGTTCTACCCAAAGCCTTCCCTTCTCCATACTGGACATTCCCAACTCTCCCAGCCCATCTCCAGAGCAGAGGGGCTTCAGCCCTGTGATCAGCTTAGCAGCCTCCTCTGGACTTTTTCCAACAAGTTGACATCCTCCCTGTGCTGGGAACCCCAGAGCTGGATGCAGCACTCCGGGTGGGATCTCACCACGGCAGGGAGAATCCCCTCCCTCACCTGGTCACACCGCATTGGATGCAGCCCAGGATCCAGGCCATGGCATTTTAAACCATCCCTGCACCTGCAGAACTCCTGACCTTTGCTGGAAGCCTCGGCAGAGCCTCTCTGAACACGTGCAGCAGAGAGGGATGAGTCGTGCGCTGGCTCCAGAGCCAGGCTCGTCCCAGCCGCTCCCGGTGATTTATGGCAGGAGGCAAAGATAAGGCAGCCCATAAATGGCTCCTCCATTATCACGAACAGACGTGTCCCAGCACAGGTTATAATTACGTCTGAGGGAAAATAAAACAAACACAAAGGTTGCAAGGCTGAGATTGGGTGAGTGGTTTATTTAATCTTTGGTTTTTTTCTTCTCTTATTCAGCATTAATCCCACCTTCCACTGAAGGACTTCCAAGTTCAATAAGCTATTCATTGTGGGATCAGCTTTGTTTTACACATGCTTATGTCGAATGATTTACAAAGTTACACGAGCAGCCTTTGATTTCAGGATGCTTGGGTCAAATACATCCATTGGAAAACTATGGATTTCCATTTCAGTTTCCATCAAAAGAACAGACCCTTAAAGGTGCTGATCTCTCTGCACCTCCACTGGTTTCTGGGGGAGCCTGGGAGCACTTGGCTTGGCAAGAATTAGACTTGGGAGGTGATTTGGAATGTTTAAATCTGAAAAATGAGGCTGGAAACCTCCAACGTGTAAACTATTAGAGTTTTGGGGGTTTTCTTGGTGCTTATTTCTTCTGACATCCGTGAAAAGCTGCCTTGGATACTTGTGTCTAACTAAACCAACTGATGAAGTCCCTGGGTGCTGGGAACACGGGGACAAGAAGATGACTGCGGTGGGCTGACCCTGGCTGGATGTCGGGAGAAAAAATAATGAAAGGCTCGTGGGTCGAGAAAAGGACAGGGAGAGATCACTCACCAGTTCCCCTCGTGGGCCAAACAGACTGGATTTGGGGAAATTAAGCTAAAATTAATTTATTTCATTGCAAATCAAACCAGGTAGGGTAATGAGAAATAAAAAGAAACTTCCACCAACAAGTTGCATATTCCTTCAATATGGTTCTTAGCTCTCTGGGCTAGAAGTGTCAGTGCACTGAAATTAGATTTCAACGTGTGGAAAAGTGTTTTACTACAAGAAGGAGAAAAGGAGAGGAAAAAAAATCCCAAACATTGTTACTTAAAAATTATTTCGAATTTTTAAAGTTCACCTAGTGATATTAAAGCAATAACAAAGTGGAAACATAAGTTGAAAGCCTTTTGTCTGGCCTGAATTAAATTCACAGTCACATGTTCAACTGCTGGTTTGCAAAAGTGAACCCGGAATTTTGAGCTTATTTCAGGCTTTTGTGACAGTCACTTGAGATATCTTCAACTTTTTTTTCCCAGTATGGAAAATTGTTTTCTTGTTCAACTCTCCAGGTATCATCCCTGTGAAAGGGGATAGACAATCCTATAGAGCACAGGGGGATTTTGCATTTCAAGCTCTGTCTGCCAGCGCTCAGGCAAAGAGGCTTTTCCTGCTTTCTCCATTGATTTAGGAGTTCTCATTCTGAGCGCGTTGTAACTACAAGGAAATGAAATTCTCTCGCTTTCTGCTAAAATAAGAAGATTTACTTGTGGAAACAACTCTGTAAATACCACGTACTGCCATCTATGGCCCTGCCTGGGAAGCACATTGGCCGGGAGAGCCCTGCAAAGGAATCTGCTTTCCCACCATCAAAGAAACCTTTTGTGCTTAACCGAGTTTTTAAACAAGTGGCTCACAGCTTCCAGCAGCTGTAGTGGGAAAAGAAAGTTCCCAGGGGAAGGGGAACCCCAACCCATCCCACTCCTGCCAGTCTGGTGCCAGGGTGGGCAATAAATGCCTAGAGCATGGACAGGGATTGCAGGCCAGCAGGAGAGCACCTGAAGGGCAGCACAGAGGAATTCCAGGCACTCCAGACAGGGAATTGTCTTCATCATAGATCCAACTTAAATTCCTCTATTCCTTTATTCCCCAGAGCATGGGGAATAAACCAGAGGAGTTCGGGATGTGTGTTCTCCTGCAGGGTGGGATCTTGTTGACAACGTGGAGATGTGGTGGGATGGCTCCTTTGACTGGATTGGGATGACTCCTGTGATGGGAGAGATGGAATGGAGGGTTACAGGAAGAACAAGAATAGGAATTCTCTTTAGGAAGAAGGAGGGAGGAGGGGCTGTCTCCCTCTGTGTCGATAACCAGATGGAATATATGGAGCTATGGAAGAGGAGCTGAGGGAGAGCTTACGGACCAGGATTCAGGGAGGGCAGGGACAGGTGACACGAGAGTGGGGCTGCTCCAGGCTGCCCTGCCAGGAGGACCAGGGGGGCTTGGAGAAACCTGGGATGGTGGAAGTTGTCCCTGCCCATGGCAGGGGGTGGAACTGGATTATCTTGAAGGTCCCTTCCAACACCAGCAGTTCTGTGACTCTGAAAAAATGATGTAATTATTACTATTATTGTTACCATTGCTATTTTCAGAAGCTGTTCAGCCCTTTCCCTCTTTGGAAGAAAGTTTCTAAATGCAAGGATAAGGAAGAACTGAGCACTTGTTAAAGAAATTCTCTTTGTTGTGACCATTTGGGATGCTCCAGTTTTGTCTTCACTGGCAAGAGCATCAAAGTGCACTTTGTCCTCACTCTTGCTTCTCAATCTCTGAGATCTTCACCAGTTTTGGCCCTGTCATAGGAAGAGCATCCCTGTCCCTCCATATCTGGCCCAAGCTGATGTGTAAAACTCTTGTGATCCCCTCAAGAGTGCCAGGGGAAGGGACACAGGGAGGAGTTGTGGGGAAGAGGTAAAGGATGCTGGAGCCAAAGTGAACACAGGTGGTTGTTGTGGACTGGGAAAGCAGAAGGACTTCACAAACATCCCCTTCCCTTCCCTTCCCTTCCCTTCCCTTCCCTTCCCTTCCCTTCTTTTCCCTTCCCAGGCAGGGAGAGTGGAAAGAGGAAAATCCAGGATCAGTTCAAAGCTCTGGAAAAAGAGAGGAGCTGTGAACATCTGGGCTTGGGGCTCCATCACTTCTTCCCGTTGCCAGAGCCAACATCACAAATGCTTTCAGAAGGGAGTTCTATCTTTTCCCGATGATCCAAGTGCTTTGGGACTCTGGGAATAGCTTGGCTTCCTCACCAACGCTGGAGTCACTCATCCAATCTCCCTCCACAATCCCTGGCCCCATGACCATACTTGTGCTGCTGCTTGTTCCCCTCACTGAGACCCTTCTTTTGGGCTCCAGGAAGTTGTCCCCTGGCCCTGGCGTGCAAAGCAGGGTGATTAGGGGAGAGGGCTGGAGTTAGGATTTTCCATGCCTGGGAAGCTGGGACTGCTGCCTTGCCTCACTTTACAAGTTCTATAAAATGGGTTTGATGCTAAATTCCCATTTTAGGAGAAGTCTCTCAGCACAATGTCCAAGAATTGGGGACTTTGAGCACAGAAACTTCCTGAACAGAGACAATTCCTTCACTTTATAAATACAGCCCATGGGAGAAGGAACAGGAGTTTTCCCCTTGCCCTTAGGAGAGGCTGGGATTCCTGGGTTTGACCAGTGATATGTGAGCATTAACGCTCCTGAGCAATCCCTGCCAGCAGAAACCACGGCTGGCAACAGGAAGGAGAAGTCATTAAAAATATATGAAAATTGACAACAATGACAAAATCGAGGTGGAAACCACAGCAGTCATGTGAGAGGGAGGCATGGGAAAATCCCTCTGAAGTCCTGGGTAAAGCTGAGTTATTCCATGTCCCCCTTCAGCAGAAGGACGTGGAGAGCTGGAAATTTGAAATGTTCGAGCAGATTTTTAACCAGACACAAGGAAAAGTGTTATAGATGTAAACACAGTGGTATCTGTTGCTGGAGGGGAAGGAAACTGATCACTTACAAGCTGTCCTGCTTTGCAGTTATCCTCTTCAAACACATCCCCTGGGAATCTCAGGCATTCCCATTTTTTTTCCCCCCTTGCCATCCTCATTTACACCCACAATATTTGGGGTTACCGCTGGCAGGAGGAGACGCTTCCAACAAACTTCATTTCTCCACATTGCAATTATGCTTCCAGCGGTTTTTAGGGAATAAATATGTTATTCCCTACCTTTGCAAGCCTACCTTTGCAATGTGGGAGGTGGGAGGACAGAGTTAACAAACCTAAAGCGGCTCCGCACAGCTCCCAGGCCCAACAGCGTTTTTTACATCTCTATTTGGTGCTTCAAAAGAAGGTGGAAAAATTGGGCAGATAGAAAATGTTTTTCTCTCTCTTTCATGTCTCCTTCATGTACTTTGTAGTCTGAGACCAGCTTAGGCTCCTGAAGTGTGCAGCTTAATCCTTCTCCCAAAATCTCTTTGCGTATTCCCAGGGGTGCTACATTTTACCGTGGATATTCCCGTCCCTTTTTTTCGCTCTTGACCAGTTTTGCCTCTGACAACAAGAGGCATTTTCTGTCCAATGAACACGTTCTAAACTCAAAGGGTGTGTAAAGGTCTGTTTATCTCTCTTGAGTTTGCTGTTTTCCTTTGACAGAGGGAAGCAGAAATTTACAGCTGGATCCAGCTCAAGCCTTTCCATCTCCAAAGCCCAGACAGAAAATGGATCGTGGACAGAGGCAACAGAGCAGAGAAGAGAAAGATACTTCTCTCTTGGTTGTGTTTTTGGACAGCAAAGTCAGTGCTTGTCACAAAACCCACCCAGCACCTCCCCAGGTAGTGCTGGGGGTGGCTTGGCCTCAGCACCACTGTGATGGTCTGGGGTTGGTGTGTCCCAGAAGCTGTTGGGCCTTGAAACCTCTGGTTTTGCTGTTCTTGTCTGCTTCTCTTTCCTCTGAGAATGACCCTGGAAGATCCTGATGGCACCCAAATCTGCCCTGGGTAACTTCAGGAGTCCTAACACCACATTGTGGTGGGACAGAGGTTGAGAATTTGGGCTGAGCTGAGGCTTTTTGGTTATTCCTGTGCAGTTTCAAGTGAAACAGGGCAGGGATCTCTGTTTCAGTACTTTCTGTGTCATAAATAAATCCTATTGCCCCCAGACAGGGTGGTGTGGTCCCAGCAAGGTCCCTACATGGGGGGCAGAGGGGGCAACCACTAACACAAAGGTGTCTTTACATCTGTTATGTTACCAGTATGGACCATTCTCCCCACAGATCCCATGTTTGCATTCTGTTGGATGAAAGGAAGGGTACGTGTCTCCCCTTTAACTCAGATTTCTGGGAGACCTGACGTTTTGAGAGCATCTCTTGCTCTACAAAAGGACTTCTTTGCCCTCAGAATTACCCTGCAGCAGTGAATCTCACAGATCCATTTTAGGGCAAAGTTATTTCATCTTCATCACTTCACAGATGAAGAGACCAGGTGAGTTCTTGCATTTGGCTACCCCAGTCTTTAGCAGACCCCAAATCCTCACATGTCCTGTTTGCTGTCACAGCTCACCCTCAGTTTCCCCTGGAGGGCACACAGTGAGAAATGGGGACATCAGACCTCTCTCCTCTATGATTTTGAGGTGTGGGCCATGTTTGCCCTCTTGTTGAATGGGGATCTAGGGATGCACAAACCTCTCTGCCCAGGACTGGAAAAAAAATGGGCTGCAGTGACATTTGTCAGCATCTTTGGACAACACCCTGGGCCCATGGTGGGATTCTTGGGATGTCCTGTGCAGGGCCAGGAGATGGACTTCATGATCCTTGTGGGTCCCTCCCAGCTCAGGATATTCTCTGATTCTGTGATCCATTGCACTGAGCTCAGTTCCCCATCCCCACAAGGGTGAGTTTTCCATCAGGCCCTGTTGCAGCAATGGGCTCCAAAATGGGTTCAGTTTGGTCAGTGGTGCTTTCTGGTGCTTTTTCCTTCTGCTGGGCTTCTTTGCCCTACAACACAGGAGAGGTGCCAACTGCACCTTGCTCCAACCTCCCCAAACACGGGACAGGGAAGGTGAGTGCCCCCCACCTCCCCCAGCACCCCAAAAACAGAGCAGAGCTGCCCCGTGGGGCTCAGAGGGGCAGGGTGAGGTTTAGGGTTATGGTTAGGGTTGGGCTCCTTCTGCCAGGCACCCCCTGGTTCCCTGCAAAGCTTTCCCCTCTCCTGCTGGAACCTGTGAGGGTTGGAGAGAGAGAAGCTGGAGAGGGAGAAGCTGGAGAGGGAGAAGAAATCCCTGGGCGACTCGGGGGAGCAGGGAAGCCTTCTCGAAGGAAAACAAAACTCCCGAAAGGCTGGAGAGAGAGAGAGGGCGAGATTTCCATTCGGAGCATGCACTGTGCTAATCCAGCATAGCCGCCTGTCGGCTAAAAACCTGCATTTCAGGCCCCAGCTGCCCCTTTGCTCCAGTCCCTGCTTCACTGGAGATGTCACAGATGCCTTTGGCCAGCGATGCTGCAGTGCTGGCTGGGGATGAGAGGCTGCCTTGCTGCGTTCCTCCACAGCCAGGGCTCGCAGCTCGGCTCCTCCAAAGGAAGAATTTTTCCCTCTTTTCTCCTTCCCCCAGAAGTTTTTTAGGGATGCAAGAGGTTTGAAGGTGTGGGAATGGGGGTGAAAGGGCTGGATGGGGTGAAGGGAAGGGAGGAAAGGGGAAGAAGAAGGCCAAGGGGAGGGGGTGGAGGTGCCCTGGAGGGTCCCTTGGGGGGAGAAATGGGGTGGTCCTCACCCTCCCTGAGGCAGAGGGACAGAAGGTGGTGGCAGATGGGATCTCTTCCTCTGCCCCTTGGGCAGGTCTGTGCCCCTTCCCTGATGGGCGAGCAGCAGCCCCGGGCAGGGAGGGAGGTGATTTTGCAGGGAGAGAGGTCGGTTCCCTCCTTTTGGGGTAGAAAGGGTTAAAAACAAGGGGCAGGTCCCGAAGTCTGACAGGATGCTGAAGTCCCCCAGCTCTCCACACACCTCCAGCCTGATCCCTCTCCCTTCCATCCCCTTGCCACTCCCCATTCTCTGCTCGGCGGGCTTCTCATTACCGGAGCACCTTCCTCGGGCTGCAAACCTGGAGGCAGCACCTTTACCCCAAAGCTGCTGGGATGTAGCACTCACCTTTCACCCCAGCCCATCTCCTCCTCCTCCATCTGCTCCAACTTTCCCTTCCCC
>VZRJ01007540.1:247167-286030 GCA_013397565.1 Ptilonorhynchus violaceus | reverse complement strand
CCCAGCCCCGGTAGCGGGGGGGCTGCCGGGGGCGGCCGGGGCTTGCGGCGAGCGGCGGGGAGGTGGCGCTCGCAGCCCGGCTATCGCCGCTCGCCACCCCCGGAGCGCTCGGATGCTCGGCACAGCCCGCGGAGCGCTGCTCCCCTCAACCCCCTCACCCCGCTTTTGCCCCCGAAAAAAGCCCCACCCGCACGGCTGGGGCTGGCAGTAAGCGCTGCCTCGCACCCCGCGCCCGAATCACGCCGCCCGCGGGGTTCATTTCCCACTCTCCAGCATCACCTTCCCGTTGGCTTTTGGCTCCCCCACCCCACTTTTTTTTTACCGTGCTGCCCCGCGTTTCACCCCCCCTCCTCCCCTTTCTCCCCAATTTCAGTATCCTTGTGAAAGTGGAGGCTCGTTGAGCTTCCAGGGGCTCTCCATGGCAGCGCTGGTGTGAGCGGCTCTGTTACCCCCATGCCCAGGACTGGGGAGGGAGGGAGGCAGCTCCGAGCTCCAAGGGCTTCCTGGAGGTCTCCACACCATCCCTTGCCCCCTACAAGTGGGAGAAAGGGATTTCCAAGCGCTTTGCTCCTGGGAGTCCACCCATGGCGTCGTCCAGGAGGGATCGTGCCCCATCCCTGAGGGGGAGATGACAGAGGGGCTTCCCGCAGTGCCTGTGTGCCTTTTCTTTCCCGGTTTTTTTTGGGGAGGAGGGCGAAGGGGAAGCACTGTGCTCACAGATCCAGCTTCACCCCCTCCCGCAGCTCGAGTGTAGCAGGCAGGAAATCCTCTGTCATCGATACCTGTTGCAGGGGATCAGCCTGGCTCATTAATTAGCTCCGGGAAAACCGGCGCTGGTAAACAAATGACTCAAAGCTTTTCTCCGGGCCCGATCCCGGGCTCGTGGAACGCCGCTCGCCACCTTTCCAGGAGAGGTGCAAAGGGAGAGGAGTATTTTCTTCAAGATGGATGACAGGCTGTCTCTGGAACCAGCTCGCCTCCTCCCCTTGGAGAAAATTCCCATCCCCAGGAGAGCCTTCAGAGGGAAGGGAGTTGGCACCTGGCCTGGGGAGTTGCAGCAGGGGAACGGCTCAAATGTGGCTGCAGGGGGTCCCCATCACATCCCGGTGTTCACCGTCCGCAGGATGTTCCCGTGTTCTTCTCATGGCTCCTTCCCCAAATTCCCTGGGCTCTCTGCTTGCCTGGAGTTTGCTGGGATAAAAGAGGGCAGGAGGGTGATGCCTCTGTTTGGGGGAAACTTGGTTAGGAGTTAAATGCTGATGGAGGTTGACGTCCATCCATATATTTGGGTTGGGTGGAGATTTAAGGCTCTGGAGCATGGGAAGAAAGGGACTGGTGCCCAGTTCTCTCAGCCAAGGTGGGGAGAGGGGTCTCCTTCTTTGCATCTCAGTTGCTTTGAACCACATCTCTGCCAGGGAAAAGAGTATTTCTGTGTCCCATCTGTGCTGGAAAGGCAGGGGCTCCTTTTGGCTTGAATTGCACTCCTTCACTTTAGATTAAATAATAGGAAGAAATTCTTTACTGTGAAGGTGCTGAGGCACAGGTTGCCCAGAGAAGCTGTGGCTGCCCCATCCCTGGAAGCGTCCAAGGTAAAGTTGGACAGGGCTTGGAGCAACTCGGTCTAGCGGAAGGTGTCCATGCCCATGGCAGGGCGTTGGAACTGGATGATCTTCAAGGTCCCTTCCAACCAAAACCACTCTGTGATTTTATGATTCACATGTGGCCGCCTCAGATCCCAAACCCACAGGGGACCAGCCCTCTAAGTCCCAAACCACCATGACAGGGAGCTGTGGCAACCCTCGTTTCTCCAAGTCAGGGCCATCATAGATGTCATCCCGGTCTTCAGCATCCTCCAGCATCCCAGTGCTGGAGGTCCCATCTGCCTTGTGACCTCTGTCACTGCTCCTGCTGTCAAAAAGGCAATCCTTCCACAGCACCACACCACCCCTGACCCATTATTGGGGGCATTTTATTAGAGCATAAGAAACCATCAACTGGAAGCCAAAGTTCACTCTTGGAGAGCAATCTGGCAGGGCAGCCCACGGGGAGAGCGCGATTCCCTTTCCTTTACACGCACTCCGTGTGATATTTGGCTCTTTAATATGATTTGCAGCGTGCTGAGGCTACAAACACAACAATAAAAGAAATAAAGCGGAGGAAAATGAGCAGTAAATGAAGTCCCTTCAGAACATCCATTTGTCGTCACATCTCGGGTTCAGAATTTCCTCGCGGTGCCTCTCGGAGCGAGGGTTTTGTATTAGTCTGATTATGTTGAGATAATCTGTCATGTTGCTCCAGGAGGCTCTGAGGGAAGGAAAAAAAAAAAAAGAGGAAAGGAAAGATAATATTTTAAATCAGAAGGCTGCAAGGTTGGTGACTGTGTCTGGCAGACACACATCACTGCCCCCTTTATGAAAATTTTAATTGGTTACCTCTGTCAGAGAAAATGAGAGATTTGCTGATTTTAATTTGTTGGAGCGAATCACTCCCTGCCAATGTTATCAAAATTAGACCAGAGATGGTTTCCTACTTTCCTTCTCCTACTCCCTCTGCATTTTCTCTGAAATATCCCCCCATAAAAGATTGATTAAGGAGTGACCAGCTGATGACAAACGAGCTGTTGAAATGGCAAACTCTGCCGTGCTTTGGTGTCGTGTCTATCCCTGGGACAAGGAGGATCAGGGAAAGCAAACGGTATCTGGAGGAAGAATGGACAGAGACCTAATGGGGAAATCTTGATATTTTTGGGGAGGGGCAAAAATTGGAACAGATGAGAGTCATCTCATGTGGTCCACTGTATGTTGGCCGAAGTGAGTGTAGGAAGCAAGATACATAAAATATATAAAATCCTCCCTCCAGTGATACAAGAAGCATGGCAGCTTTAGGTTGGTGATTTATTCCAGGTAGAGCTGCTGTTTGCTGCCTTGATTTGTCCTGGGAGCAGGACAGAGGGATCCTGCACGTATTTGGGGCACCATTTCGTGCACGCCACGTGCATGTACCCGTATTTATTGTTGCCAGCTCTTTTCTGCACATCGAGTTTTGGTCAGAGGCAGCTCTTGTGATACCTCCTGCCGTGATTTCAGCACTCCCACCTGCAGGCTCACCTTGTCAGCTGCCTGTTTGCAGGCTGCCTTTGCTAGATGGAGATGTTCCCTCAGTTTTTTGAGCTCAGCTGGCCTGTAACAAAGTCCTTGCTGTCTGCAAAATGGCTCTTTTCTTTCTCCCCTCTGTCAGCTATTAGGAATATCCCATTCCTGGCAGACGTGCCTTGTTCCATATTCATCGAGAGTTAGCACGGCTCTCTCTCTAAATGTTTTTGGGATAGGGGTCATCATGATATCCATGCTAGGACAGATTTGGAGATGAAATGCTTTGTCTCTCTCCCATCTGTGCTCCTGTCTCCCTGTGCATGATCATTTAAGCCAACAACTCCACAAACCACTGGAAGTTTGGGTTACCCAACACCAAAACCCCGTGGTTTGGTTTTAAAAGTGGCTGTAGTGCCATTCTCACTGTGGGCCAAGGACACAGGGCTGATCCCATCCCCTGCCACACCCCATGGCTCAGGGCAGGGGTCAGGTCACCCTTCATTAAGGCATTGGCCCTTCTGCACGTTGGTGTCCTCGTTTGTGAGATGGGGAAGCCTGGCTTCCTCCTTCCCAGTGGGGCTCTGTGCCGGCTGTCCTGGATGTGGTCAAACCCCATTTCCTCTGGGATCCTGAGGTGAAAGGCACCAGTTGAGCACCAGGTCTGGTTTATTCTTCTTGTGTCTCGACCGTGAGCACATGTCCACCTTAAACATCCCTCCAGAGTCGTGTTTTCTTGTCCTTTCTCAGCCCTTAACTCCTCGAGGCCTTTCTACAGCTCGAGGTCCTGGATGCTGCAATTCTCCTGCACCTGCCTTGGATTCCCTCTGGATTAAACACCTGCTTTTCCAGGAGAAGCTTGTGTAGCACTGCAAAATGGTCCTTCGGATAGTCCAGCCCACTTGGACATTCCGATCAATCAAGCCCAGGGTAGGAGTCAGGCTTGTGCTGGAGGTTGTTGAGCAGCAATGTAACAATGGAGATCTCCTCCAAACAAATATCTGCTGGTTCCTGCACATGAAAGTCGATAACACCTTCACAAGGAAATCTGTCCCAGTGGGGTCTTTTGTATCGAAAGCCCTGTTGGTAGATTTATTCATTGTGCAGGGCCGTTCCCTTAACAAGTCAGTTATTCATTGGCCATCGCTCGAGGGCGTGTGGAATTTATGGTCGTAGTCCTGTAATCAGGTATTTTGTTATAGAGGGCTTTGCCATCCCGAAAGGTTTGAATAAATCAGCATGCAGCAGAAATTGATCCTCTCACAGGCTATTTCTGGATTCAGCTCCTGCTTTAAGAGTTTTTTCCTGCCTTCTGGAACCGTGCTACCAAAGCCTTTGCATGTTTGTGCTGCGGTGATCTCCACCAAAGCTGTGTGTGACACACAATTAGGTTTGTTTTCTGGGCCCGATTTTTGTTCTGAGATACCTGAGGTACCTGCTGCTGCCATTACCCAGCCAAAAAAAAAAGAGTTTTTCTCCATCACCTGACTGAAACACCTGCAGGTTGGAAAGAACTGCTTGAAAAGGCTTTAATCAACTGCCAGGGAAGAAAGGGAAATATGATTTTGAGTAGCTGCACTGGTGCCTTAAGTACTAAAGAGTTTGGCCCGCTAATCTCCACTTCTCAGATGTTGTTCCACAATCTGATCAGCACTATTGAGCTGAAACAAGGGTTAATTGCTAACAAAATGTTCCACACTTTCGTGCATACAAAGGAAGGGGCAAGGGTGAGCACCTCGCTTCTTGGAGCTTAGTGCGATCTCGTGTGCAGGTGATGGTAAAGGGAATTTGGTTCTTGTGTGTGCTCCAAGAATATCTATCTGTGAAGGTAAAATTACAGCAGAGCCTCTGATTTTGATGGCAGAAGTCAGGGATGGGAGGAGGGAAAAATCTCTGTAACCTAGCAGCCTGTACAGCTGCTGTGTCTCCGGTCCTTGGTGATGTTAAACGTGTAAATGTCAACGAACCTTTCCCCTGAGCAGGGCTGAGCTGTCTTGGCATTTCCACTTGGGATGGAGCTTGGCAGTGCTGTGGTTACTCAGTGGTCAGACACTGCCTTGAAAGTGTTCCCTGGGGCACAGCATCTTTCCAGGGAAACTCTGATGGCTCCAGGGGTTTTGGGTTTTGGCTTAGGGACAGTCTGTGACAAAGGACATTTAATGCCTGGTCTGCCCTGGTGAGCACAGCCAGCCCAAAGGAGTGTCAGACTGTGATAAGGAGCATGTGAATTTTGTCCACAGAGCATGGGGGTGGACAAACCACGAGGAGGCCAATAGGTCTCTGAGCTGCCCACATCCCAGTAGAATTATAGAATGCCCTGAGTTTGAAGGACCCACAAGGATCATCGAGTCCAACTCCTGGCCCTGCACAGGACAACCCCAAGAATCCTACCCTGTGCCTGGGAGTGTTGTCCAAACTGGAGCTCTGGCAGTCTCCATGCTGTGACCACTTCCCTGCGCAGCCTGTTCTGGTGCCCAACCACCCTCTGGGTGAAAAACCTTTTCCTTCTACCCCGTCTAAACCTCCCCTGACACAATCCCATGCCTTTCCATTGGATCCTATCACTGGACACAGCACTGCCCTGTGGTACCCATTTTACCACTTGCAGGTCAGCCACGAGGGCAAGTGAAGGAATAACCCAGTAGTGAATGTATGCTCACTGCGTATTCTGAGTGCTTTAAAAAATGACATGAACACTGTTAAATATTTTCTGTCCTGTGCCACTTGCTGGTTCCTGCCAGCTCGGGGTTTTCAGATATGTTACCAGGGATGGCAAGGCTGTCGGGACTTTCAGCTCCTCCAGATGGAGATGATGCTGCTACCAGCAGGAGAGATGGTGACAGGCAGAAGAGCAGCAAAGCTGGGAGGGCAGGGTGGGAGCCAGGAGAGATCCCAGGAAATGCCAGTTGGCTGAGGGATCCAGCTTAGTAGGATGAGTGGAAATACCAGGAAGGCATCCTTTGACATGATTGTGGATGTATCCAAGGCATCCCTCGGCGACTAGAAACTGCCTCTCTGTGGGAAGTGCCTGCAGGCATTGAAATGCCAGTGGAAGTGACATTCTCCAGATGGGGAATCCTCAGTCTAGATATCCTCTACCAACATCAGGGAAGGTAGTGAGGTGGATTGGAGAAGATTGTTTCTGGAAGTCCCTTCCACCCTCAAGCATCTGTGATTCTGGGAAGATGGGACACAAATGCTGCAGATTTTGATGCCTGCATAGGACACAGCTGCCCCCAGGAGCTGCCTATCCATGGTGAGCAGGAGCCTGCAGGGTGTTTAAAGGTGTCCTGGGAAAAGCACTGAAAGCTGCTTTGCAGGACAAACTCCAGGGTGGGGCTGTACGGCAGCACCTTTGTGGTGTCCTCCTCAGAAGGGAGGAAATCTGATGGAGATTGAGGTATGGGGGCTGAAATCTAAGGTTGTGATGTTCTTTGAGTGAGAGAAAAACCTTTTGTTATTGCATAAGACAGCCTTATAACCCCTCAAGAAGTGGAGACTGTCCTTCCCAGTGCCGGGACAAAGCCCTGGATTTATGTCCTGTTGACTTGATCCCAGTTTTCTAGACAAGGCCTTCTTGGCACGTCCATACCCCTTCCTCTTGATGGAATCTTACACTGATTTTTTAGCTGGGCTGTGGCTAGAGGCAACGCTACAGCATCTTTGATCAGAAATGTGCACACACCTCACCCTAAGATGTGATTCTTACTTTTTTTTTTACTCCCATCACTGAAGTCTTTTTGTGAATATCTTCTTCTGTCGTCCTGGGAAAAGCCTTGGCTTGTTCTGCAGTTGAGTTTTCTGGGATGTGGAAAGTGAGGATTCTCCGCCACAAGCTGCAACATCTCCTTCCTTGTTCTGTGGTGTTGATGGCTGGTGGGTCCCTCTCCTGCTTGGTCTGGCTTTTGGCATCTGATTAGGAGCAATGATCTTCACAAAAGGACCTGTAAAACCACCCAGGAGTGCCCCTGAGGATATCACCTGACTGCCAACAGCACCAGGTCCAACATGGGATGCAGTGCTGGGGAGGAGGAAGAGGGTTGGTAAAGCCAACTGCGATTCCTAACAGCTCTTTGTGTCTTTGTTGGATTGCAGCTTAAAAGCTTCAGGGGACTGAAACACCTTTCTCTTCCCTGTCTTGAATTGCTCTTACATGTGTCTGTAGAAGATCTCACCACAATTATTCCCGTTTTGCCTGGTAAGGGGAATGTGCGACAAAGCCCTGATTTTTCTCACCTCCCTTCCCTTGCCTGGAAGAGCAGTTGGATGTAAATAGGACACGGCTCTTCCCAATCCCGGAGCTGGGTCACCGAGGGGGCCCTGCTTGTGCAGGTGACGGTGCCGGCGTGTGACAGGGGAGCTGCTGCCAAACACAACTGCCACCAACACCCTGGCTGCTCCACACCAGGCAGGGCTGCCTTTCACGTGGACTGAAAACTCTCCCCTGTAACCTCCCGCTCTCATAAATGCAATTTATGAGCTGCAAGGCGCCCAGCGGGCCGCGGCGAGGTGGTTATTAAAACCCCAGCTTCCCACCTCAAATTACAACCCAAATGCGGTGTTTGTTTCCCACTTAACGCCATCCCTCGGAGGTTTTCTTTCAGCTCTAAGCCCTTTTGAAGCTGCTGTTGATTACAGAGCAAGCGGTGTAATCTCCCTGTGGAAGTCCTTTGGAGTTGGGGGGGGGAGGAAATCCGTCACCCCAGTGCCGGTGTCGGAATTGAGGTGGGGGGTTAAGGGTGCTGCTCAGCCCCCCTGTCCACTCAGGGGCCGATCCTGCCACTCAGATGTCCTGCTCTGGAAGTGTTGCTCTGATGGATACAGCTCCTTAGAGAGACAGAGAAGGAGCATTTCAAAGAGAGGTTTCAGCCCTGCAAATTGGCTTCCAGTCTGGAAGGGGACTTGGGTGGTGTAATTATTCTGTCCAGTCACCCTTTTTTTATAATAGTTATTTAATATTTAATAATAAATATTTTTTAGTCAAAAACTGGCAGCTGGGGCTCTTCCTGAACCCTGATTTTCTGTTTTCATGGTGGTTTGCCTGGCTGTTCCCTGGGTCATCAAAAGAGCAAATCGCTTAAAGTTATTATGCTTTATTCCTTCCCAAATTATTGACCGGCTGTCTTGTGTCTCTGAACTTTTCCTGATGAGCCCTTTTGGGTTTGCATCACCTGATCACCGTGGGTGGCACAGCACTGGATGTGAGCCTGTGGCTTGAATTAGGTGGGAAGGGAACCTCTGGCAGAGGTGAGGTCAACATCTGGATCGTGCTTCATCTCCAGCTCACCCCTTTTCCTCTGTGAAGCTCTTGGAGAGCTGTTACTACCCCTGAACTCTTTGTTTGCACCATTTCCCTCTGGAAAATTTGGATTGGGAGTTCATGAGGTGAGAGAAATTGGTCCTCTTGGATACCAGGGGGGCCAACACTTCGCTGGTGCATCCTGGTTTTGCTGTGGCAGAAACAGTGAGGGGGGGAAGAGCTCTAGGCTGAAAAAAGATGAATTTCAGAATCACAGAATCATTAAAGCTGGGAAAGACCTCTGAGATCATCGAGTCCAACCACATCTGTGGAAAATCCAACCGCAGTTTCAACGCTGGAAATTGTTTGGGCTTTTAGTTATTTATTTGGAAAAAGAGGACTTCTGCTGGTGAGTCTTGTCCTCCAGATGTTCTTGGCTTGATCCATTGCGGGTCCTGGATGTCTGCAGTATTTGGATTTTGCCAAATATTAGCCATAAATAGCTTTGAAATGGTAACAGCACAAAGCCTGGCGTTTTTGCACTGGTGTGAAAGGCAGATTTGGGAGGTGGAGGACACCAGCCCAGCCCAGCCCAGCCCAGCCCAGCCCAGTGCACCATCTGCTGATTAATGGGTTTATTTCATAGAATCTCTAGTGAACAATTAACTCTACTAACTATTCTTCCCCTTTAAGAATAAAATCTCTAACATCGGTAAATATTCAAGGTGAAAGAATAGCAAGGAAATCAGAGTAAATAGGATGCTGTTGCTGGCACCACTGTGGCTGGTAGAGGCTCTGAGTGAGGCTGAGCATTGTTGTGCTCCATAAAATCAGATTTTTAAGACGTCTTTCCTTCTTAATTCAGGAGTGGAGGTGGGTTTCAGCTTGGGACCATCCGAGTTTTTTTCCTTCTAGTTAATCCTTGCAAGTTCTTTGCTATTCCAGCATCTTTAGGGCATGAGTGGGTCTGAATCCCTGCAGATCTGCAATCGATGAAATATCACATCAAATATTAATCAACAATACATGTCAGGGCTCGCTCTTTGGCTCAGTGACATGGTGCAATTTACTGCCACAGGAGCAAGTTCTCTCTCTTTCTCCACCCGTGACTTGGTCTTGATCCTAAGGTTTATTAATAATAATCCCTGGCCCACGCTGGGTGGTGCTTGGTATTACCTGGGTAGCAAATCCATAGAAAGACCTCATGGAATATCCTGAGTTGAAAGGGACTCTCAAGGATTATTGAGTCCAAGTCCTGGGACAGCCCATCCGATGATTCCTGAGACTGGGCTTTGTCCCTGTTCTGTCCAACAGCACGATTGCAGACAAAAAATCCATTACTAAGTGAAATAGTACTAATAAATAATAAGTGACCAGGAGAAAAAGAAAGGCCAAAATGAGAAAGGAGCCATTGGCATCAGTGTCCAGCACCGTGGAGTGTGGCAGTTCAGACGAGTCTCCAACAGAACCTTGATCCATCTGGGCTGCTTCCCTTAATCCAGTCTTGCTGTTTCATAAGATCACGGAATTGTTCAAGTTTGAAAAGACCTTTAAGATTATCAAGTCCAAACATCAGCCCAGCACCACCACCACATTCACCATCATCCATGTCAACACATTTTTTGAGCACTCTTGGGCATGGTGACTCCACCACCCACCTCCCTGGCCAGTCCGTTCCAATGTTTTACAACTTCTACCACAAAAAAAAAAAATCCTAATATCCAAACTAAACTTAATCTACATGTTTGATTAATGTTCATGGCTTGCAGGGCAACACCAGCCCAGTGCACACAGAGAAGAGGCAGACCTGGCAGCACTTTTTTTGTCCAAGTTTCAGTGGCTTTCAGTGTCTGGGAAGGCTCTTGGCTCCTCCTTTGCACCACTTCTCAATGGTAATGAGGTAACACACCACTGACTTCCCTGAGCATCTGTTTCATGGGGGAAGTGATTTTCCTCACTGCTGTACTGATTGGAAGTGGAACAGCCTTCAGTCCTGTGTTATGTTCTGGGGGCGCTGAGTCTCCTGCAGGCTCAGAGATCCTTTATCCATGAATACCAACCTGTAACCCAGCAGTGGCTTCCAAACCGTTATTTCCTTGCGAGACAAAACCTGATCATTTCTGGCCATTCAAAAGCATTCAGGAACATCCTAAATTGTGTCCTCTGGGCTGGATTACAATGTCAAGTCTTTTGTATTTCAGAGTCTCCTGTACGATTATTGGAGCAGGGGGATGGAGTCAGTACACGAGCAATCAAGGACTTTCCACCCCCTTTTTCTCCACCACTTTGGCATTTTGATGAACCCCAGGGTGCTTTCTGACCCTCTCCCCCTCTTGTGCTGTAGTTGAGGTTGGTAAACTAAACAGGGATAGGACACAGACCCAAAAACTGCCCTGCGTTTGTGCAGACAGTTTCATTTTTAGAAATGTCTTAGAACATCTTCTCAGGCAGCGTTCTCTCATCCCAAGAGTGGTCGCAGCTCAGAGGAAAACCTGGCCAGGGACTGTTCCCAGCAGGGACATGAGTCACCTTCTGGCAGGGAGAGGGGTGAAATCCTCAGCTCTTGTTGCCCTTGTGTCCATTTTAAACCAAGCAGCAGCTCCTGGGCTGAGCTGGGTAGAGATGCCTGTCTGGGGGCCCCTCTCTGTGCTATAACATCCCCCTGCCACACTACACTTTTACAGCTCCATAGATCACTGGCTAAAAACCACATTTAATTCTATGGTAAGGTCACTTTTTAGTTAAAAGGGACAGAACGGATTTAATTTATAATCCTCTCCAACTTTATGGCTCGCATTTAGAGTTATATCTATTATGTAGTGCCAAACACGTATTATAAAAATTGATTCCCCCTTTTCTCCTCCCTGGATTTGCTGTGTCAGGCGGATTCTGATTGCCCTCCCCTTTGCTTCAAGCCAGCAGATAGACCGAGGTGGATCTAAACGTCAGGGATGACATCTGGGACCGCAAAGTGCAAGTTTATAGAGAATGGAACCGGCCCAGATCTATTCCTGGGTGTTTGGGAAGGAACGTGATCCCTACCAGCCTGCCACAACGCAGGATAGGAGGGCAGAGCCGCAGTCTGCAGGGGAAAATGCAGCTCAGAGGCAGGGCAAGAGGCAAGGGGTTAGTGGGTGACCTGGTGCTGGTGTCTCTGTGTGGGTCCTGCCACGGTGATGTGATGTTGACACATCCTTTAAATTCAACAGCAAATTTTAAGGCAAGACACATAAAGTTCAGAGGAGATCATAGAGAAGAATCATTATTTTTTTTTATTCCGAGAAAGTTTTTAGACATTTTCAAGGGAGCAGCAGTGAGGTTGAAGTTGGAGAAACCATTGGAGGGAAGAGAGGGAATGGGGTGACAGCAAGAGGAATCAGACTAAATTTATCACCTGATCTTCCCTTCCAGCTTCTGTATTCTATACCCACACCTTGACACCTGTACCACACCTTAAATAAGTTGTCTCTTGGCAGAGCAATGGACACCAGAAAGGGGGAGGCAAGGAAAGTCAGCAGAAGGAATTGTCATGGATTGTTATGAACTCCTGAGGACAGGGATGGTGAGTTCATCCCACAACGATGGCAGGGATGCTGTGACCTGGGGCAGGAGTCAGGTGAACCTTGAGTTAGGAGCTTCCAAGAGGTGATAAACAGGGAATGTTAGAGGGAGGTTTGAGCCTTGAATCAGGGATTTGACAGGAAGAGGGAGCCTGGCTCCTCCTGGGAGCATCCCTACATCATGGGCCACTCTCTGGGAGGGCAGCAAGTGGGGGATCTGCTTCCCTCTTGTGCAGCTGCATTCCTGGAGGGACACTTTTCCATCTCTGTGATTAAGTTGTGCTCATAATAGCCCTAACAAACCCCCTGGAGAAGCTGTGAACTGCCCTTTACAGCTGAGCTAGGGAGGAATAAACCACATTTGCCCACGAACAGCCCTGGCCACGCTCGGTTGAGTGACTGCAGTGAGACTCCAGCTATAAATAAAACACATGTGCCTGTGTCCACAACGGTGTTCTCCTGAGGAGATGTCATTTGCTTCAGGACTTCAGAGAAATATCCATATTTTCAGCCTCTGTTTATGTTAACGAGTGGATTTTTTTCATTGTTGGGGATTTTTGGATGCTGTTTTTTGTTTGATTTCCTTTTTTTTCATTATTTACTGCAAGGAGAATGAGGCAGCACAGGACACCCAGTCCAAAATAGCAACAAGAACAAGGTGCTAAGGGACACTTGGACTGAAATACCTGGTGGTGGTGAGGGACAAGCACCCCCTGGCAGGGGTGGGGAGGGACCCACATTCCCTGAGCAGGGTCACACTGCTGCTCCTCCCGAGGCTCTTCCCCAAAAGCTGCAGCCAGGCTGGGTTTCACTGGCAGTGGCACAATCTTCTCTGAGTGTTGCATGGGGCTGAGTGGAGAGATCTGTGGGCTCATCTTTGCTGACTTAGTAGTGAAACACAGCAAAAAGGAAAAAAAAATTGGAAACTGTGAAACTGGAGCCCATCAAACATTGAGTTGCTTCGATTTATTTTTTTTTCTTAATCTGGAATATGGACGATGGTCACCCTCTCTAGTGATTCAAAAAATCACAGCTGGGTTTTATTTTAAATATTACTTGTACTGGCTTTTTAATATTATCTCTCTTTCAGAATTGCACAATTTGATTTCACAAAAAAAATGCCAGGTATTACAAGAGTTATGGTATCAGAATCTGAGGGCAGAGATGTGTCAGAAGGAACCAGGAGATCACCAAACAGTAATAAGGACCGAATACAGTCTCCATGGGGAGTGAAGGATTTGCCTCTGTAGCTTTTCTTTCAGTCTCCAAGGAGCTCTGTCTCTGGAACAGCAGCATCTTAGAAACTGAAAGCAGCAGTTCACAGGGAATGAAGGTCTCTCTGGCACTGGAGCCACATTTATCAGCATCCTGGCTGAAAAGAACATGTAATTTAGGTTCATTCTGTGTGTGGAGGTCGAATATCTGATTTTTTAAACTTAAATTTGCGTAAAATTAGACAGTGGAAATGCACCAACAGGAACTTTGGGCTTGAAGGTGGGATTTGAGCATGGGATAGAGGCTGAGTCACAACTATGGGGAGAAAAATCCTAAAGAACCTTGTCCCTCTGCTGTAAATAAGTGGGTTAATGCTTGGACTTGATGATCTTTCCAGCCTTAATGATTCTATAATTCTACATATGCACGTGCTGGGAAGTTTATTGTCTGCAGGAGGAATGTGAAGGTGGGATTGAGGGGAAGAAACATCATGGGATAACATAGACAGGAGAAGATCAGGGACCACTGTACTCAAAATGATAATTTCATCATTTGACTCATATTTGCCCATTTGGAAAGATTTCTGCCACTTTAAAGAGGGCAGGAGATGCTTCAGGAAGTTTCTTTCATCTCTCCCATGTACATTCACCTTGACATCAAGAGGAAGGTCAGGCAGGAGGGAAGTGCATGGAAAAGAGGTTTCTGTCCCCATTCCCACGGTGTTCAACACCCCCCAGAGATTTACCAGGAGGTTGTGGCTCAAAGAAGGAGGAAAAAGCTCAGTAAAGATAGAGTAGTATCATAGAATGGTTTGGGTTGGAAAGAACTTTAAAGATCATTCTTCAGCACTACTGGGCTTGGACAGACCTGTCTGAATGTGCCCCAGCTTTTAACATCGTTCTTCATCTTACCAGGATGAGGTTGCTCCCTGGAGTTTACCCTGGACCCCTAAAATTTCTGTATCCTTGAGGATGAAGCATTAGAGGCGGAGGACCTTAAATTAAAAATGAGCAGAGAATTGGAAGGAGTCTCTCCTGCCTGCAGAAGTTTGTCTGCCAGATTTGCAGTCTGTTACCTGAGCCCTTGAGCCACTGGAGGCTTTGATGTGAGGCTGGACCAGAAAACCTTCCCTTGGTTGCTGCTGAGTCACAAAACACCTGAAACAGGAGGAGGCGTCTCAGGGGGTGGAGAAACACAACAAAGCAAAGCCCCCTGTAGTGTCCAGCTCTGCAGGCGGAAGCTGCAGAGGGGTGGAGAAGTTTCCACCTCTCTGCATTAAATCCAGAAGGACACAACAGGAAGGCCACTTCCCAAAGCCAGTTGCCTTCCTGGTGAAATCCACCTCAACAGTAGCAGGCAAATTTCCTTTTTAATCATACAAGATTGGCTGTCCTGGACAATAATTTTTCTGGTGGCTAAAACCTCAAACCAGGTTTGTTGTTTTTTTTTTTTTTTGCCAAATCAAGCCTGTTTATTCTCACAGCATCATTGCCCTTTAGTTTAAAGCTTTTTTAATTCCCGTGGTGCTTCCTTCCTAGAGTTTTAATTATAGCATTTTAATTTTGTCTTCATTTTCCTTTTGCAAAGCCAAGTGCACCAATATCTTCAGGCAAGTCTTATGTTCTCCTGGTCATCTTAGTGAGCTTTCTCTGCAATCCTGTCTCTCTGTGAATTTGTGTTTCTTGAACCTGAGCACAAAAATGGATACAATATTTTAGATATGGCCGAAGATAGTGTCTTCCTAATATCTGGAAACCTGGAAATATTCCCCCTCACTGTGTCCTGAATTGATGCATTGCCTTTTTCACAGCGTGTTGTTTGTTTTTACCCAATCTGGGTCTTTATCTCCTGCCTTTTTTCTGCTCCATTGAAACCACTCTACTCTTTTTCAGCTTTCAGCTTAGGAATGTCCCCATTATGCAAATGTGACAGCGTGACTCTTATGTCACACCTGGGGAAACTAAGGCAGAGGCAAAAAAGTCACTCTGCCTTCACGAAGGAGGTGGCAGAGCCTTGCCAAAAGCAAGGAGAGAGATTCCTTGGACACCAGGCTGCCACTGGCATCAGGGCTTTGTCCTGCCCCGAGCTCCCTCCGAGGCCGACGAAGCCGAGGTTCAAATGCCTCCCCGTGGGCAGAGGCTGCCTCTGCCAGGCAGGAATTATTATAAGGAGTCTGGTTGTTTTCCCTGCTCCTCATCCCCCCCTCCCTCCTTCGCCGGGACAGGGATGAATGGGAAGAGAGAGGCTCTGAGTGGACTCTGTTCTCCGACCCCAGTCGCTGCTGAATTTCAAATAACTCCCCAAACAAAACCCAAACAAGCAGCCCCTTGTGTTCCTCTATCTCCTCTCTCTTTGGCCTTTAGTCACCAGGCTTGGCAGCCCTGCTGCTCCTCTGTGGCTCGTCACATGCGAGGCGGGGAGGATGGGCGGCTTTGTCGTCCTCCTTTTTGCTCAGGGGTCTGAAACAACAGAGCCCTTTGCCTTGTTTGCTTTGCTGGGGCAGGAGGCAGCGGGGCCAGAGGAAGGAGGAGGTTGGTGGAACCCCCTGGCAGGGTTTTTGGTCGGCACTGAGGTGAAGGTTTGTGCGTTCAGAGCAGTGGCTGTCACTGCCCGTCCTTGTCCCCTTGTGCTGGTGGTGAGTGGTGTCCTCCTTGTGGAGGGCAGTGGGAAGCTGCTGGGTGCTTGGGAAGAGGAAAAGGAGCTGTCCCATGCCTGGGGACAGAGCAGCACTCCCGTCCCAGAAGCATTTGCAGAGACCAGTCAACATAAATGGCTCAGCTTTTGTCTTCAATGCAGGTAGCAGTGGAAGGGCACAGAGGGACAAACCCATCTGGGAGCTGAGGTTTGCCTGTGGAGCTCACATCTGGAAATATCTGGGGTGGGTGCCATTCTCCTGGCACTGGTGGAGTGGGAAGAAGAACACAGCTCCTCTGACCACCTCTGCACCACTGCTGTCCAAAGCTGCTGGGCAACAGCAAGTGTGGAGAGAAGGCCAGGTCAATCCATGTGACATAAGCAGGAGGTTTTTTAGGGATCTCGAGACTCTTAAACTCATTTTACTCGTTATCCAAGTTGGGCTTGAACTCCTTTGACCTGCAGGGAGAGAATCTCTCCAGACAGCACGGGGAGGTCGAACTTACTGCAGGCTGGGGCAGCTCCTTCTGACCTCTTAATTTTCATCAAGCCAAGCCCGATAGACCAGGACAGTGTAGTGTTTTCTGCCAAAAAATGAAAAAAAGGGGGGATTTAGCACTATTTCTTTCTCTTGTGTCTTCGACCAGAAAAGGCCTCTGTGCAAAACTCACTCAGGATGCGCTGGGAGTAGCTGGCAGCATATTGTGGTGGTGTTCACCCTGTGTGCTCAGGCAAAGGTCTCCGCTCAGCCCAGCTTTCCCTGGATGAGAGGGGCAGCTCATTCTGGCAGCCCTCTTGGAGCGGGCTGACTTTAAAACAGCAGGACATGACCCCTTGCTTGTGACAGGGGATATTAACTCCTGACCTAAATAGGGAAAAAGAGCCTGAAGTTTATGGAAAGCCTGTTCCAGTGGTCCGAGGAAAAGCCAGATGGCTTCTGCCTGTGAGCTGTGGACCAGAAGGAGAAGATCAGTAATAGCCATGGATTTTCCATGAGGAGGGGGTTAAGTGGTAGCTGAGGCCTTGGTAAATTCATGGGATAGGTCAGGAGACTCTGTCTTGTGGATAAATACAATTTTTCCTTCTGAAAGGCTCATCACTGCTGCTTTTTTTAATGGGAAAAGCGGCATCCAAGACGTTGTGTTGCTGTTGGTCACCACTGCTGAATGGCTCCTGGGGAGAAGGCAGAAGCCAGGTGTAACTGGGAGGGTTGTGCTAAACTTTGGGCCGAGCGCAGGAATTCTTGGATGAGATTCAATGGCCTTGTTCTGCTTGAGGGCAAACTACATGAATGTAAATGTCTCTTCTGTCATTACATATATATTTATATTTTAAAAAACCCAACAAAATTCTAGATGTTTTATGAGGAATTACCCAGACTTAATACCATCCCAGTGTTTCACTCAAGCTGAAGGAATAATCCCGAAAAATTCCTTGAGAAAAGGGCTTCATGGTAGTTGATTTTTCATCTGTTCCTCTGTATCCAACGCTGATTTCCTGCGCTGAGCTGCTGCCTCTGTGTGATGCTCCACTGCTTTTGCAAGGATTTGGCTTTTTCCAGTTCTGCTCGATACTCTGATTTTGACAGGGAGCTCCTATTAATAAATCTTCTTATATATCCCTAAATGTGGTCTCTATAATTCACTATATCTATGAAATAGGGAACACCTCCAACTGGGAGTGGTGTGGAAGGAGTCTTTTACTGCTAGGCAACCACTTGGAATCCAAGGCTGCAAATTGTTACTCAGAGGCTATGACAGCTCCTTAACCCCTGAGCTCTTCTGCTGCTGGAACTGGGAAACAAGAGGCATTTTGGAATGAAGGTGAATTTGACTCGTTTCAAAGACAATATTCAAATCTTTTCAATGTGGACGTTCTTTAAATTGATTGAGAAAAAAAGGCTGATAAGGGTAGTTGTAACAATTTAATAATATGCATGCAATTTAATAATATTAACAGTAATATTATTATTATTTTTAATAAAAATAAAAATAACGCCCCAGTTAGTTTAGTCTCCTTCCTTCCTTCTTTCCTCTTCCTTCCTTCCTTCCTTCCTTCCTTCCTTCCTTCCTTCCTTCCTTCCTTCCTTCTTTCCCCTAAGTCCATCAGTTAAAGATTTCTAATTTTTGTGCACCACTTTTTCCATTCCAAACACATTATCTCAGAACTAATTTTTAGCCAGTGATTTTTGGCAAACTCTCTTTGACTGTCATACATTAATGATCCCTTCAGTTGAATTCTATCCTAAATTATATTTGATACAATATGGATTGTGAATCGTGATCACTCATAAAGTGGTTCGAGTAAGTCCACATATAACAAGTACAGGAAGTTTCCAAGCTTTTTTTAAAAATGAGATGTGTTGGTTATATAATAACACTTCCAGATACAGATTTTGGGATTTCTGAAATCTTCCCTCCGCCTGGAGTGTGCACATATCACTCCACCTATGCACAAATACACACATTTAATTCTGTTCCTTTTGTGAGTAGCTGAGCAGAACAAAAAGATGACAAATGCTGAGGAGTTGATAAAAAATAAGGTATTTTTTCACGATGTCCCAGGCCCTGGAGAAGCTCTCTATGAAGAAAGAAAATAAGAGACAGTAAATTACTCTTACAGCTTCGAATCTGTTGCCTGCTCCTCCTCCTCCGCTCAACCCAGGTTCACCAGATTTATGAAATCTGGAGATTCTCCACTGGTAGGAGTTTGATAAGAAAAAAATATCAGATGGCGGCCAGAGGAGAATGTCTTGGAAAACAAGGAATTGGAAAATTTACAAAACATGTTGAAGGTTGCATGAAAATGGATTTCTGAGAATGGGATATGAGGAAAAAAATTGAATTTTTTTCTTTTAAATATTAAAAATAAGGGCTGTAGAGCTGATGGAATTACAACAGCGTTTGCCATGCAGATCACTGAACTTTTGGCTTATTCCCTACCTGGAAAAGGAGATTGCCTTTCACTGCAGTGACTTTTCCATCACCTAAAGCACAAAAATTACAAACCAGTTCTTTTCTGCCTAAACAGCCTCAGTGCCACCGTAAACAGCCTCGCTGCTAAGGCTGAATGTGTGAAGATTAAAAGCTCTGCTAAAAGGTTACTTACATGACTAATTACTCTTTGTCATTAATGGCCAATGAGAGTGTGAAGAATGACTTTGTATCTTTTCCTCCCGTGACCTGTGCTAGCGAGTCCCACTGGCTCTTTACTCTCATGAAAGATTTTCCTTCTATCCTTCTTAAATAACTGCCCTGCTAATTTTCTGGAGGATCAGCCGGGAAGGTTGGAGCTCTGTGTGTTCCTTTTCTTCTCAGCTGTGCACTTGTGATACTTAGAATTTGTCTGCTGGGTTAGAAAAACTGGATAAACATTAAAAACCTTGACAGATTTTGATCTTATTCACTTTGATGGTAGGGGAGCATCTCTTGCCTGCTCCCCTAAATAGAGGTTTCCACAGCCCATATAAGTAAAATCACAAGAATTCCATGCAAAGAATCTGTGGTCAGGAAAAAAAGTCCAAATGGAGATTATTTACCTCATCTTTCACCAGAAGATAACGTGTTCCTGATCCAAGATTTCCAACTCCCACACCTGCAAAAGGTGTTTTGTAGCACCAAAGCTGAGCCAGGGAACTCAAGAACCAAATTTTGATCCACAAACTCTTTCCAAGGCAAGACTTTCCATGAACCCGAGCTGTCTGGAAGGGTAACTCAAGGTCAACTCTAATTTAATCAGTTTGTCTTTCTTTATGAGCAGCGTTGGTGTCTGGCTGAAAGCCTGGTGAGAAGGGGTGACTGGGGAATTTATAACAACTTATTATTGTCCATTCGCATTTCTGCTTTCACCTACAGGTGGCCAAAAAGAGCTAAAAGCCACAGCTGGAGTGCCAATATCCCTGAGTCGCTGTTGATGTTGGTTTAAGTGCTCAGGTCATTCTGGTGGAGAATTGTAGGCCGTGTTTTGCCCTCCTGGTATGTGAAGGTGGACTAATGAAGCCTCTCCATGGAGTATGTAACTCCATGGAGAACCACAGGATCAACTTAGGTTGGAAAAGACCTCTGAGATCCTCGAGTCCAGCCTATGACCCAACACCACCTTGTCATCCAGACACCGAGTGCCACATCCAGTCTTTCCCTAAACCCGCCAGGGATGGTGGCTCCACCATTCCAAAGCCCACTCCAAAGGACAGTGATTAAAAACTGATTATCTCTCCCATCCAGGGTTGCCTGGATGGAGCTCCCCACACATTCAACAGACACCTCAGCAAAGCAGTGGCAAACATTTTGTCACAGGTCCTCCCCAAAACTCTCCTAAGCCCTTGGGATGCCTGGAAAACCCTCCAGCCACAATAAATAAAGCCACCAAGGACTTTCCCAACACAGAAACCATGGAGTTGGTGTCACTGGGTTTGTCTACCAACACGGACTCCTCAATCCACCTTTTATTCTTTAGGACATCCCAGATCTCCTCATTCTCTCCCTTTTTATGCTCATTTGTGTTGTGATCTCTGAAAGTAGCTCCAAATTTCTTGTGCCACAGCATTTCCTATGCTTTTGAAGGATGCTGAGGATCCCTCAAAACCTTAAAAGCAGTGTCTTCAACAAACAGACGCCCTGGGTAAAGAATGGAAAAAGATGCCAGGCTGGAGGCGGAACAAGCGGTTACACAAACCAGAGGTTTGATACTTCCCTTTTTACCACGACTCACCCAAGGTTTGAGTCCCTCCTGCAAATTCTAAACAGGGGAAGAGCTTTTTTAGGTGCCAGTGGTGACAAGGGGAGCAGAGCTCCCGGAGGTTGGCAGAACGCTGACATTTGATAAGCTGCAGTAGTGGAAAATTACAGATCTTGACCTCCTCGGGCACATCAGAGGACGCAACCATCCCAGGGGAGCTGTGACTGCACCTGGCTCCAGAGGGCAAGGAGAGGACAAACGTCACGGAGGGATGGAATTCCTAATGCTGCCAGGACAGAGAGTGTCCTGCTGTCCTTGGCCGGGGGTCACTGGGATGCTCTGCACTGAAGTCAGAATAGTTTGTCCCTTCTGAGATAAATCCCTGCTTGTTGTTACCCTTCCTGCCCAACACATGCATGATAAATGCTATTTATGTCCTTTTTATTTATTTTTTTTTTAATCCTTCTCAGTTGTTTCATAAAAAATTGGGTGTTTAACCTGGCTTAGGTTAAACTTCGTGCTCAGAGAAGTGGGGAATGAAAACAGTCTCTCCTTTTTCTAGTGCCAGTGGTAGGGCTGTCCCAATGCTTCCAGCGATTTTTGTGAAGACTTCCTTGCTACGTTTAGGAGTGTCTCATTCCCAAAAAACCATTTATAAACACCTCTCACTGTGTAGCGTCTCTATCCGTGTTCATCACTGATAATGTTTATTTTTGCCTCTACAGTCACACCAGGTATCCCCAGGTCGGGAAAGTTTCAGATTTCTTTAGTGACTGTGTGTGGCCATTGATTTCAATGACAATGACCCCCCGACCCATTCCTTCTCACTCTCACTCTAATCTGGGCTTTTCTCTGTGATTACCCTCATCAGTGGCCTTACAGGACTGTGAAAACAAAAGATATGTGATAACAAGCCCAGGAAGACAGGGATCAGTGGGATTAGAAGGGTTTAGGGTTATTAGGATAATTGGTGGTGCTAATTTCCTGTGCTGAGTGGAGACACTGCAGAGGGAGATGCACTTTGGAGAAAAGGAGATGTGCTTGGTGATTCTCGGAAGGAGTAAAAAGATGCAGGGTTTAGACTAGAAATATAAAAGGATCCCAGTGCAGCAAAATCTGTCTCTTTGGTGAAAAAAATATCCTAGAAAATGCCGTGCACAAAGTTCGGTGGAAAGTGGCAACCCAAGGTGGAAGGGAGAGAGGAGCAAGGACTGAAGATTCCATTTGTAACTCGAATTGGGGAAGGAAAGGGGAGTTGTCATTGCCTTTTCTTGATGATTAGGGAAAGAGCCACAAATCTCTGCCCTGTCAGGTCTTTGAGGAAGCTGAGATATCTGATTGGATTATCTGATATCCCACGTGCACCTTGATCTCAGCCAAAGCCTGAGAACAGGACACACAAGGACCCAGGCCCGCCTCTGTACTGGGACCACCAGAGCTTGGACAAAGTTGGGATTGTGAAGAGAAAATAATCTGGGAATGGAAAGAAAGGAGATAGATGAAATAGTTGGGGTAAAGTGCTTTTATTGTCCAAGGACAGGATGGACCTGTAATTTTGGTTAGGAGGCTGAAGAAGTTGTGCTGCTGATAGTGAAAAACGAGGGAGGATGCAAAGGGCTTCCCAGGGCTGGCCCATTGCCTGAACTCGTACCAGGGGAGGTTCAGGTTGGATGTTAGGAAAAATTCTTTCACTGAAAGGGTGGTCAAGCACTGGAACGGGCTGCCCAGGGAAGTGGCAGACACAGCATTATTGGAAGTGTTCAAAAAATGTGTAGATGTGGTGCTTAAAGACATGGTTTAGCACTCTTAGAGGTCTTTTCCAACCTTAACTACTCCACAAATTGTTTAGATATGGGGAAATAAATCTTTCCCTGGGCTGGAAGAACACATTAAATGGGATCCTGCAAGTCCTTTCCCCCTTTAGTGTTCCTAACACTTGGACTAATCCTTCCCCTCCCTGTAAAGTGCAAAGATGACCTTGCACAAAAGGAAGTTCTTGACTGATTTCCTGCCTTTCTGTGGGTTCACAGCAATCCCTTAGTGACTGCCTCCATCACTGGGTTCAAAAACTCCCCAAGTAGTTAAAAATCGGTGATCTGGGGGTTTATAGATTGGTTATGGGATGAGCTGCTGACACTCAGAGTGACATCAGGACTTTTTGCAGGTGCCTGCTTGGTCAGTCTTGCCCTTATAGAAACCAACATTATCCACCAGGTCAGGTTTCCATAAGAAGTTTAGGGCAATAGTGGCTTTTTTATTTAAAAAAAAAAAAAAATCATTGCTGTGGCCCAGTCATATGATTTTTAAACAACCCATCCTTCCTCTTTCTGCTTTAATGTGGTGCGTTGTGGTTTTGCAGCTTGTCAGGGTTTTCTTCCAAGGAAAGCTGTGGTTTTGAAGGCTTCCTGTGGACCCTCCATAGCTCCATAATGCCAGCTCTAGGGAAGGCCATGAATTTTAACCTTTGAGCGTATTTTCCCTTTCAGGACTAAGGACAGCAGAAACTCCCTTGCCAGCCTTTGTCACTCAGGCCCCTATGCGATCCTCACATTTCCCACCTGGAGAGTTCAGCGAGGAGTTGCTTAAATCCTGCAGAGGAATGAAAAACTGTCTCAAACAAGAGCCACAAACGCTGAAACTTTTGTGAGCACAAATTCCCTGCTCCCACCTTCGAGGGAGTGAGAAGGGAAAGTGCATGATTAACTTATGAAGAGCTCGCCGAGGCAGCGCCGTCATTTCCAACAGGCCCTTGTGAAAATGGGAACTGCCAGAACATGAATTTTTAACGTCTGGGCTGCATTAAGATCTTAAACGTGACGGGGACTAAACTTAGAGCCTGAACTCAGCGAGCAGTGCTGCTCTTTGTGGCAGAAGCCAGGAGATGGGTTTAGAGGGAAAGGAGTGGAGGATTTTTTAAGGAGCTCTTGCGGCTGGGGAATCTCCAGCAGTTTGGGGCAAGTGTCAGTCCAAATTAGATGAGTTTCTAGGTCTCTGCCTGAGGTCTCAACCAAGATAATGCTGTTTCTGCCTTTAAGCTCTTCCTTTCCATCCATCACTGCACTCACCTTCACTCTTGATGCTCTGTCCTCACCCACTCTCTTGTGATTCTTCCTTTTCCAAAGCCACCTCTTCTCATGATTGCCGATCCCTTCTTTTCACTTCTCTGCTCCCAGCTCCCTCCCTGCCACCCCCAGCAGGAAAACTCCCCTGCTCTGAAACCAGGAGCTGGCACCGGAGGCAAAGAGCACTGAGCAACCCGAGGGATGTGGGAGATGGCCAGCGAGAGGCTGCCATGGCAACAGCTGGATTTCCTTCATCCCTCTCACCCTGCTTCCCTGCTGATTATACTAAAACAACAGAAAAAATAACAGTCGCAGGGAATCAAAGAACCCTCTTCCTCCACAAAATCACCCGGCCTTTTTCCGTGTTTCCCGATGCAAATCCCTGGCGTCCTTGTTGCTGGTACAATCTTGTGACTCTTGCTTGGACATGGTAAGGAAAAAAGGGTTTGGTTTCCTTCCCTTGGGTGGTGGAGATCTTTCTCTGCACTTCCTCTGTGGTCTTTGAGCTCAGGGACAGATCTGTGGTCAAAAAATATCTTTGGAGGTGACTATGAATTTTGGGAGCCTATTGCTGCTGTTCCATGCAAGAATCCCCTGGGAAGATCTAGGGTTTGGCTCCAGAAGAGGTTTTGGGGGTGCTGCTTCTCCTGTGGCAGCTCAGAGGACAAGCAGGCCCAGCCCTTTGTCACAAGGTCATTGCACCAGTTCTCAGCACCCAGACACGTGCAAGTCTACCTGGCCCCACCCAGCACAGCTGAGTCCGTGACTCAAACACGGGGAATCTGACTGATGGCATCTCCCATGGGGCTGGGCCTTCACCTCTCCTGGTTTTGGGGTTTTTTTTGAAAAAGAGGTGACTGATATGCTTTTTCCTCTCTCCCTCCTTTTGGCTCTTTGCTTTGGGAAACACCAAATTGCACGGAACATGGAAAAGAGGAGAAATTCCCCTGAATGAACAGGAAATCCACTCCAGTTCCAAATTGATATTTAATGTTGCATCACTGGAGAGTGGCTGTCTGGGGATGTTTGTGCTGCCACATCACAGACCCTTTTATTCCCGGCACTCCCTGACTGGCACAGCTTATTTCAGTGTTGGAAAGTGTTTCCAGGGTCTGTTCACTTCCAAACCCGGCGAGATGGATGCACCACAGTCCTCCAGGTCTCCAGTCCCAGGCTGGACCCCTGCAACCCAGGTGGGCTGGCAACCCACCTCTGACAGTGGCCACGATTGACCTCTTCCTGGACAGACAGCACATTCCACACCAATCTCTAAAAGTTCTATGCCGAACTGAAGCTCTGAGGGATGGGTATCCCTTCCCTGGGCCTGTCAGTGGCGATAGCAAACAAATTTTTTCATTCCCTCATACGTCTCCAAGCACACTCCACACTTAACATATCCCCAGGGACTTTCCTTCAGACTGGAGGCCTTGAATTGTCAGAGTAGGTCAGGTTTGGGATGACTTGGAGCTTGATTTCTGAATGAAGCAGCATCTGAGGCATAACTCAGCAGCTGCAGCAGCAGAATGGCTCTGTCCTACCCAATGAACCTCCAGCCACAGATATCATCTGGGAATACAACCACGGACAGCCAGGCTTGTGATGCAGTCAGGAAAATGCCCTCCTAGTACCAAGATGCCCTGGTTCTCCTTGAGTCCCAGCCGGAACAAGTTTTCAAGTGAATTTTGCTGAGATGTTTGAGGTTTAATTGCTGATAGGGTGAGTTCTTTTCTGAGGAGAGAGGGGTTTGCTGCTCATTGGTGTGCATTCAGGGAAGCAAGGAGTGGCAGACACACACAGAGGAGGATGCAGCGAAAACGGGGCAAGGAAGCTGAATCCCAGCTCTGTCTAGAGGGTATCGGACTGCTGAGCTCTGATATCCTCACTCAGCTTCATGCTGTTTGCTTTTCTCCCCCTCCACCCTTCTCCTCAACAATTAACTTTGCAATTAGACTTAATTATGTTCGGTAGCTATTGGATGTGTCCCCTGCCCCAGTTGCTGCCGGTGGAGGGTGCAGCAGAGGAGGTGAAGGCTGCAGTGTCGGCTCAGCAGAGCGTCCAGCAGCGATTCACACGCGCCCTGCACAGCTGAGAACAGGGAGCTCTCCTAGAGACATGGCCTTGTGACTCCCTCACCTTCCTTCCCCCGCAGAATTTCACCTTCCTGTCTCGTTTCAAGTGTCAAGCCACTGCTCTTAAACGCCAGAGAAACCTGGGAGGATCCCTTGAAGGGTGTTTTTATTCCCACCACAGGTGGCAGGTCTCAGGACAGAGTTATGCAAGCAGGGAGCTGGTTTTGAAATGCATCATAAACCCGAGGGGGAGTCTTTGTTAGTAGAAGGTGGCGTCCATGCTCTCTGTCTCCAGGGCACTCAGAGGTCACCTCTGGAGCTGGCAGACCTCAAAGCCAAGTTTTGTAAAAGATCTTTCGGTGCCAAACGTCTCGTGGTGTTATTTGACTCTAAAGTGCCCAGAAATCCAATACCCAATAACACTCTTGGGGCGTCAGAGAAGGACTTGAGGGTGCTGGGGGATGAGAGGTTGGGCATGAACCAGAGAAAAATAGCCCAAATAGCCAAATGTATCCTGGGCCGCATCCAAAGCAGGGTGGGCAGAGGGGAGGAAGGGGATTCTGCCCCTCTGCCCCACTCAGGTGAGACCTCACCTGCAGAGCTGCATCCAGCCCTGGGGTCCCAGCACAGGAAGGATGTGGAGTTGTTGGAGCGAGTCCAGAGGAGGTCAGAAGATGATCAGAGGGATGGAGCAGCTTTGCTGTGAGGAAAGGCTGAGAGAATAGGGATTGTTCAGCCTGGAAAAGAGAAAGTTTTGGGGTGACCTAATTGTGGCCTTCCAGTACCTAAAGGAGCCAATAGGAAAGATGGAGAGAAAAAATTTGCAAGAGCCTGGAGTGACAGGACAAAGAGGAATGGCTTCAAACTGACAGAGGGTAGATTTAGATTGGATATTAGGAAGAAATACTTCCCTCTGAGGGTGGTGAGTCCCTGGCACAGGTTGCCCAGAGAAGTTGTGGCTGCCCCAGCCCTGGAAGTGTCCAAGGCCAGGTTGGCTGGGGCTTGGAGCAACCTGGGATGGTGGAAGGCATCCCTGCCCATGGCAGGAGGGTGGAACAAGGTGATCTTTGCGGTCCCTTCCAACCCAAACCATTCCATGGTTCTGTGATCAGCGTCATCCGTGCCCTGCCTCTGTTCTGGGTGAGTGATGGTGAGTGAGGAGTGTGCAGAGTGAGTATTTTGTGCAACACAGAGCTTCATGCAACATACCAGTAGCTGAGAGAGCAGCTACTTCATCAATCTCTGAACACCTTGTCTATTAATTAATTAATTACTATGACTGTTAGATTACTTTCATTCCCTTTTGGGAGATCCGTGGCCGTTTTCCTTCGGGGAGGATGCGGTGAGAAGCGACATTTCCAACCTATGATGCAAAGTGGGGATTGCTTCACATCCTGGAAAGAAATGCTTCAGAACAGTTCTGTGTGGAAGGTGCTGTGAAAGGCCAGTGGTTTGTAAAATCTGAGTACGGAAAACCTTGGAAATGGAGGTTCAAGATCTCGTGTGGAAATGATGTTTTGTTGATAAGAAGTTTTTATTGCTAGAGGGCTATCTGGGGAATTAAATATGGGTAATTCTTAGTGTTAGATCCCCACAAATCCCCAGAATTTGGGTGTTGGATTAGATGACCTTTAAAGGTCCCTATAGAATCCTGGAATGGTTTGGGTTGGAAGAGACCTTAAAGATCATCTCGTTCCAACCCCTCTGCCACGGGCAGGGACGGCTTCCACTATCCCAGGTTGTGCCAAGCCCTGTCCAACCTGGGCTTGGACACTTCCAGGGCTAAAATAATTCTAATATAATGATGGCCATTGAATAGGAGTAAGGAGGCTTTGCTAAGAACATTAATCTGCATCAGATGAGGTTTGTGAGCTGCCTTGGTTTCTATATAAGCATAACCTCTGATTGTAAAGGACAGCGAAGTTATTCCTCTGATTTTCTGGATCAGAGCCTTCATTCTCAGAGGACTGATACTTTCATAGCCAAAAGGCAAGCAGTACTCGCTGCAGCAAGGCAGAGAGATTGCCTTCTCCCAGGAAATTGTCTCCTAAGGACAAGGATGGAAGGTGGAGCAACAGGAACCTGAAGCAGCAGCCTGCCTGTACTTGTTCTGTGAAGAGAGAACTTCATTATCTTGGGCTGCCAATGCAAATTAATTTTTTAATGCGTAATACCTCCCTCATCTCTTTTTCTAGCTGGAACTTAACTAAACAATGCATCTCTCAAGACAAAAAAAGACAAAAATTCTGGCCTTTGGGTCGATTTGCTGGGAGTAGAGACATCAGTCAGATGCAGAACGTTGACCAAGCGCTTCCTCGGGTGCTTCATTGGGGGAACCTTGGGGGAAAGCTGAATCCCTCCATCTGCTCACTGAGAAATCATGCTCAGAAAGCTGAGGAGCCTGGTTCTTCCCAAAGAAACAGTCCCCTCCTGCTTCCAATTAGGCGGTTCATATCCTGCATTGTCAGAAAGTCATGGAATTGATGGAGAACTCAGAGATTCACAGCCTGTTGCTCCCTCCTCATCCCCTTCTGTGAATGAAAATTTGATTCTTGCTGAAAAATTCCTCTTTTTTCTTTTCTGTTCCTGAATCTTATTTATATTTATTTATTCCTGTGCCTAGCAATTAAATCTTTTGTGTTTGGCAAAATAAAAAAAAAGAGAAATATCCAAAACATAACCACACCCCACGTTACCAGAGGAAAAGAAAGGCTGGAATTGCCATAAATAACCTGGTGGTTCATGAATAATTCAAAGCAGAATATGGCTGTTATTGTAAGGAGTTATCACAGCTAATTATAGCCCATTGCCATCGTTCCCTCCGAAGCTCTGGCATTGATCGCTGCAGGACATGCCAAATATTTCACTAAAACAAAATATTGTGCTCCATGCTCCCCTGTTGATCAGCAGGTCTTTCCCCAAGAGGGTTTGTTGTTCTTCAGTGGCTTTTGCCCTTCGACCATGGTTGGAAAGACTTTAAGACGACCTTTCACTTCACCAAATCGTTCATCTCTATCAGTCAATTGGTCCCTGCAGACCCTTCCCGATGTTGTTCCAACTCCCTTGGCACTGAAGGAGTTCAGGCTTCCACCATTACGAGAAAACAGGGACTACATTTCTAAGGTTTTTCTTTTTTTTCTTTAATTCCAATTTTTTTTAATATTCTGATTCCTTTTTTTTTTAAAATTTGTCTCTATCCTTTTTAGAAAAGACTTGCACCCTGCAATGGGATGAGGATTTACGCACATTGTAAAATAATATCTGTCGGGACATGTGGCTTCCCAGTTGGGTTTCCTTTGAGATTCCCCCGTGACCTGCAAAATTTCTGGGTTTGTACAAGACTTTTCTGGTTTTAGACTATTGGCAAGTGGCAGATGTTGACTAGACATGAGCTTGGAACCGGAGATGTTTAAGGAATGAGCTCCAGAAAATCAGAATATGCCACAGAGCTGCCTGCAAAAAGAAATTTTAATGAGAATATTAATCATGAAATGCAACAAAGAAAGTACAATAAAGGAAGAGAAATATTTCATGAGAGAAATGCAAAGGCAGTATCATTTCTATAAAATTGACAGACAGGGAGGAAAATTACTGATATCTTTAGAAGTTTGAAGAGAATAAAGAGGAGTAACAGATGGCCAGCCTGGTAGGAGTAAATCTTTCCCAAGCTTCACATATTAAGTTGCACGGAAATGAGAGTGTTATTTTACCTGCAAGTGGGAACCTCAGCCTGAGCAGGAGTCCAGTGCCAGCAAAACTCTGCTCCGGGGAAGAAATCGCCCATTGTCCAGCCTCTGACACAAGATTTACAGTGTGTTGTATCACTGCAAATAGTTGTTGTCCTTGGTCAGACTAAATCTAACTTCCAGCCTGTTTTGAAATATGAATTAATCTGATACCGCTGTGTGGTACAAGGGGTAGTTTTTTCCTGCCACACTCACCCATATCTTTAATTCCTTCTCTCATGACATCTCTTTTTTGCCTAAATTTGTCTAAAGGCCTGAATCTATAAGGCATAAAATTTACATTCCTAAAATCTACCGAGGAGTCTCTAAAATAGCTGTTGTTATTGTTGTTATTATTACTGATTCCACGTAACAATTCTGTGACTGCATTTCTCACAAGGCTTTTAGGGAAAATGAAGAGTTTTTACATGCCTGTACAGCAAATTGAGGGTTTGCTCCACCAATTTAACTCTTAGATTATTCTAAGAGCTTTTAACAAGGGGCAGAGAGTTTGGGGATCTTTTCCAAACTCCTCAGAGCAGGAAAAGCCCTTGGTGTGTCTGCGTGGCTCTGCAGGGGTGGCACTGGACCATGAATATGGTGTGCTCCACATTTCCCCCTCTTCCACCCTTTTGGGCATTTGAGGGCTGGAAGGAGACCTCCAGGTGATTTCCTGATGTTTCTGCTGCACGTGGGGCACAGAGGCACCTGGAATTGCCTAAAAAGTGCATTTGGTTGAGCTTCCAAGGTGACAGGTAGGAAAGTGCATTCTTGAAGGCAAACAGGAGCCGTCCTTATCTGCAGGAACAGCAACAGCCTCTTTCCTTCCCTGACAACTCATTGAGCCCTCACTTGCATTAGTTGGGATGTGGGGGGTACATGAGATAAATTAATCCCATTAGATTCCTTCCAGATTTTAAATCCAATTATTTCACACCAAGAACTCTGTTTATTTTGTGGTTATATCCCTAGCTTTGGAAGAAAAAGGAAATAACCTCCAAAATGCTTTACAGAGGAGATAATCTGAGCAGTGCCTGGCTTTTTTTTTTTTTGGGTAGAGAGAAATCAATGTGTTGCAGGGAGAAGGAGAAAACCGTGCATGCATTTTACATGAACAGGTTATTTGAGAACACGACAGCTCTAATGAGAGAGAGATCATCTTGCTTGTGGCTGCACAGAGTGGAGGTCAGACAGCTCTGAATTAGCAGAGTCATTAATATTCTACTACAACATAAAGCTGGAAGGGACCTTCTAGGTCATCAAGCCAACCATGTCATATAATCCCATTTGAGGAGAGCGGGTGACATTGGAGGAGAAGTAGTGGAGAAAATGTTGGTGGAGATAAAAAGTGCCAGTCACTGGTTGAGGGAGTGGTTAACACAGAGTAGGGATGAGGAATTTGTTAAGTGAGTGAGATATCTTGGCAATTTCCTGTATTTCTAAAGTAACTTCTTTTTCCTGGCTCGGTTTGGGGAGGAGAAACAGGACTCTGCCAAGTATCTCCTGTTATCAAACTTCACAACATAAAGGGATCCTCTGTGGATCAGTGCAAGATTCCAGGGAAAGAGGGATGTAACTTGCCTTCTCCTGGTGCCCTCAGATCTTTCTGGAGCTGAGGGTGCTCAGCACTGCAGAGATCACCCCCTTTGGGGTTGTCTTTGAGGTGCGAAAGACGTAGAACCATGATTGTTTCTCGAGCATGGATGCAGGACACGGTGTCACAGAGCAGGGAAGAGAGGTGCTGGCTTTTATTCCTGGGAATCCCACTCGATTCACATCTCAGCTTTGCCTGCGCAGAATTTTAATTCCTCTCTCCCTTTGTTCTCCTCCATGGAAGGCGCTAAGATAATTACATTTTTGTGTCTCACAGGGATGTTGTGAGGTTTCTCTAACATTTGTCAAGTGTTTGAAGAAGATCTTATGAAGGTGGAGCGCAAGTACCAGGAGCTCCTAACAGTCTTGATGAAACCCTTCCTTCGAGCAACATAGACAAATTCAAATTAGAACCACAGCAAACATTTTTTCACAGCAAAAATTAATTAACTGCTACAGCAGCTTCCCAAGGGAAGTGGTGGATTTTCCATTGCTCAAAATCTGTTAGTTCATGCTGCCTGTGGTTTTGAAAGACAGGTTCTAGCTCAAGTGCAAGTTATTTAGGATGATGCAGACAATAGATATGATGACCCTCTGCACTTACCAAAGTTTTATCACTGTATTTATTTGCCTTCACTCTTTTTCCCTTTATTCCACCTGCTGTTGTGCCAACAGTGCACAATTCTGTTTCTATTTATACACAGACCTCAGACATGAAATAGAAGAGTGGTTTGGGGAATGAGGCTCTCTGCTCTGACCTCTCCTGGGTGCATTATCCTTCATCCTTTACGAAGTTGGAAAGGACTTATCAAAATCGGTTTGCTTTCACTTCTGCCTCCCTGTGATATCTGTGTGGGATTTTATATAGATTTCCATCCCGGGGTCACCACTTTGTGACCAGCGAGCTAGATCGAGGAAAAATGGGTTTGGGCATGGATAGTATCCAAGGATCAACTGTCCCAGGTGCTTTGGGCATGTTTGGCTGGAATATCCTTGTGGAGGAAGGCAATGGAAATGGTGATGAGTGCCTTGGTCCCATAAGTCACACTTGCCACCGCTGCCTACACAACACATTGCCAAAGTCCACATGGGATTCTCTCTTCGTCTCTGTTAAAGAGCTTAGACTGCCTCATTGAGCCTAAAAACCAAATAATATTGGTTTATAATAAAAAAAAAAGTTTTTTCTAAAGAATCCAAATGGTCTTCAAATATCAAACATTATTTGCTACTTATGTCAAATGTGCAAAGAGAAGTTACTCCTACAAAACTCCACTTTCAAGAGAAGCGTCCAAATAACCAACTGGTGGTCGGTGTCTTCCAATGTGATGGATGAAGTTGAATTTTAGGGGAGGAAAGAAGGCATTGTGGAAACAACAGATAAGTTATTATTATTTTAAAGATGGTTATAAATGAACTGTGACGAAACAGAGTCCAGAGGCGACCTTTGTGCCGGAAGATGGGGAAAGAAAAGCATTTCGTCATGAAGATCACATCTGAAAAATTAATTAGACAGTGCTGATGGAGTAAGTGCTCTCGTAAATACAATTTTGTCGATTTTTGGGGAACCATTTGGTTTCCAGACACACAATTCAACCCCGCGCCAACTGGCGGCTTTGGTGTTTAAAAATGGATTGTGTCGAGACAAGGTAATACCCAGAGGCAAACGTGTTGTTATGAAAGAGCTGTACAGGTTTATATTGGAGTCAAAAAAGGGGTTTGTGACTCCCAGGAGGCAGGCAAAGGGCAGTCTCACATCTCATCAGCACACGGAGATTCTGCAAAAGTCAGCTTCTGTCTTGAGGCTGCACGGGCTGACTTACAAAGTACATGAGCTTGGAGGATGGGATCTCCTGTCCTTATTTCCGTCATGGTCAGGCTGGATGGAGCTTGGAGCAACCTGGTCTAGTGGAAGGTGTTGGAACTGGATGAGCTTTAAGGTCCCTTCCAACCCAAACCAATTCGCGATGCTGTGATCTATATTTTGAGGGTGCTCAGCACTCAAGCGATTTTGCTGAATTTAACCTGGGATCATTTTTGGCTGAAGAGATTTCCTAACATAGACCAAATAAATGTGGTTTAGAGATGTTCTGTGCTCCTTGCTGCTGGGCAGTGCAGAGAACAGAGGACCCCCAAGGCTTCACTCCACAAAACCATTTGAAAGCCAGGAGGGAACATGAGGATCTGCCATCTGTGTGGAGCAGAGCAGGGAGCTTCACTCAGCAGTTTCCGAAACAGTCCCCTAACTCAGACTAAGCAGGAGAATTAGACCCAGTCCAATTTAACATTTTCCAGTGACAGAGAAGCATCTGCCCCTTCTGTGATTAGTTATCACAGTTTAGAACACACACCACACACAAAGACATTTCGTTTCCACTCTGAATTCCTATTTGTGCTCCATATCATGGGCTAATGTCAGGCTTTATCCGTGTAACACCGATAGGAAGGATGAAGATCTTGGTTGATAGAGGGGGATGGATATAACTTGGTTCCTGGTATTGCCTGTTCAAATCCCGCCTATCTTTCTGCTCTTCCTGCAGGGATACTGGGAATATCCATGTTCTCTCTTTTCTTTGTCTATAGGCTTTGCTATTAGAGTCAAAGCCACCTTCACCCCTTGTCTCCTTGGCCTTCTTCCAGCCATCTACCAGTTCCTCCTTGCGTCAAAATTCCTTGTTTTGGGCAGCAAAAAAAAGTGGGTTTCATTCACTCTTGGTGCCATTTTTTACCTCCATGAATGTCAGGGAAGAAAAAGGGGAGGTACTACCTGCTTCCCCTGTGTGACAGATGGAACACGTGTTGGCCAGCCTGTGAAGAAAGACCTCAGAGACGTTTCTGGCTGTGATGTAGAGTCATTTACAAATCCATGGCCTTTACCAGATTTTTGTGACAGGTTTTTCCCCCATTTTCATCTCTTTAAAGCCTTCTGTCCACTCACTTGTTTCTAGGTTTGCATATTTTGATAAACTTGAGGGTTTGGTGACCGTTCTTTGTGGCTCCTGTGGACTGGCTGCCCACAGCCTCCTTTCTGCCAGCTGCTTCCTCAGGATTTTTTGCTCCTAAAAAAGGGGAAGACCATCACCTTGCAGGTGTGGTTCTTCCTGAGAGGAGTCCCCAGTGCCCAGGACATGTCATTCCACATGGAATCTTTGTGGCAAAGGACACCTGATCTCCATCCATTCCAGCCAGGAGAAGTTGTGCAGGCTGCAGACTTGATGCTGGGAGACGGGAACCTTGTTGATTAAAATGCCAGTGACTCAAATCCCCTTAAGGTGAGAGAGAGCTGCATTTTTTATTACCATTGCTGTTAATGACACAGTCGGCTGGTACCTTGTAGAGGAATAATGCATTTCACTCACCTTGACAAGGTCTGCCCACTCTGCGCGTTTCCTCTGTGCCTCATGTGTGACTCTTCAAAAGAATCATGAAATAATGCTAGAGATGGAGAGAAAAGGGGGGAAAAAAAGCAGGGTTTTTATTTTTTCCATCCTCTTAGACCAAAGCCATTCATCAGGACAAAGGATATATCCTCAAGGTGTTCCAGGGGAGGTTTAGTTGGACATCAGGAGGGATTTCTTCATGGAAGGGGTGGTCAGGCATTGGAAGGGGTTGCCCAGGAAAGTGGTGGAGTCCCCATCCTTGGAAGTGTTCAAGGAACAACTGGATGTGGCACTCAGTGCTCTGGGCTGGTTGACAAGGTGTAGATCAGTCAAATGCTGGACTCGATGATCTCACAGTTTTTTTCCAAAATAATGATTCTGTGATTCTCTGATTATTCTCCAAATCTGGAACATGGTATTCTAAATTCACATCAAGCTCAAAGAAAGGGAGGAACAGCCTAGAGGGAAATGAAGTTGGAGCCAAGCAGGAAGAGAAGTAAAGCTGGGAGAGTAAAGCAAAGGTAACTGCTCCAGGACGGGTTCCAAAAGGGTGATAAGTGTCTTATGACTTGAATGTTCTGCTTAAAAACCTTAATTGGCTCCTGCACAATTGGAAGTATCAACTCCCCTGCCCTACTTCACCCTGTTAACTGTGATGGATGTTGTAAACCTGCCCTTCTCTTTATAGAGGATGGAGAAAAGGACTGTAAAAGGAAGGACTTAAAAAGTATAATGGAAGGGCTTAAGAGCTGTGGCTAAAACTTAACCCCATCCCACCTGGTATTTTACAAATACACGTGGCCGCACCCGTGACTCATTTAGAGCAACAAGCTCACTAAAATCACGGAGCTGATGAGGCTTGAACCCTGGTTTGCCTCTGCTTTGCCAAAGACAAGCGCTAAACAACGCGATCACAGCTTTTGTAGGGCAGGAAACGCTCAGACTCTCTCATTCCAGCTTGGTGGCACAGCCAGGAGGTGACATTTTTTTCACAGCTCCTTAAGCACCTGCAGGATCTCCCTGTGGCAGCGAAGCTCCAAGAGCTGCAGTGACTGCAAGCTCAGCTCCAAGGTAATGGGCCCTTCCTGGGCTTGAGGTACAAAATATTTCTGTCGGGACAGCGTGGATGAGCCAGGCTCCAGCGGCTCTGATTCCACCCAGGAGCAGCTCCCACAAAGGCCAGCCAAGTCATTAACAGTCTGTGGCTAATTGCCACAAAGCACCTTTGCTTTCAGATGAGCTCAGCTTGAGTAGTGCTGGGTCTCCTTTTTTGGTGGGTTTAGCCAGGATTTATCTGCTGTCCTGGTGCTGTCATTCGTGGCAATTCTGGTCACGGGATGAACCAGGAAATGCTCTGCTTGAAAACCTTGTTTTGCTATGACCTCTGCTCCTGGTATGGAGGAAGGTGTGGGACGAGATCCGAGAAAATTTCCCTGCACGTGCTTGCTGTCACAGATTTGCACGTGCAAGGATCCCGTGGGCATCTTCTAGGGGATGACACTGTCCTGGGCTGTGCCAAACTGTGACTCAGCAGGTTGTAGGAGCACATTCAATTATTGTGAGAAGGGAGGGATCAACCCCGAGCTGCCAAGACAAGCCTGAGGAGCAGAGTGATATGTGGGACAAAAGGTGGAGCAGGAGGACTCCAATATTGTGTCGAGGAGCAAGAGGGAATTTTCAGGATTGAAAACAATTTCAGAATTATCTAAGGAAATGTCTGCACTGACACAGCACAGAGCAGTGAGGAAACCTGGGTAAATCCTTTCTACATCATCTCGCAGTTTGGAAGCATCTTAGACATGTGAGCATGGCCTACCCAAGCAAATACGGACTGATTAAAGGATCAATTATTCCCAGGCTTAACCAATTCCCTGCTAGGGTTGCGTGTATGGATACATCAGATGTCCAAGGCCAGGTTGGATGGGGCTTGGAGAAACCTGGTGTGGTGGAACGTGTCCCTGCCCATGGGAGGGGGTGGGACTGGGTGATCTGGAAGCTCCCTTCCAACCCAAACCATCCTATGGTTCCGTGCACCTCCCACGGAAATTTAGTGGGGTTTTTATCAACTCTGGTAATTAGGGAGAAAAGCATATTTGGTGTATTTTCTAATGAAGAGCTCTGCAAGGTTGTGACTTTGTAGCCCAAAGGAAGGGACAGAGGTAATCTTGTCAAAATCTTGAAAATCTAAGGTCTTGTATGAATATTTGCTTGCTTTTCTTTTAAAAGCCTCCAGCAGATATCTAATTATTCTGGTTTCTTAATCTCTATTATTAACCTCTTACACTCTAGACACGCACAGTGCAAGGTTTCTGTTGAGGGGCCCACCCTTGTGGAAGCCGCTGCAGTGTGAATAAATAGTAACAAACACAGTAAATATTTCATTGGCAGGGAAAACAGACTCTGGAAGGGAGGAGAGTTACTGTGTGCTGGTTTTTACCCTCACACAAGAGTGTTTCTGACAGCAGGACTGTCGCACACTGCCCAAGAAGGAGCAGGAGCAGCAATCTGTGAATGCTCTGGCTGATATCAATAACCAATGTGGCATCCAAATGGCTTTTCTTGCTATTTTTAATGAACATGACATTGAAAAAAGTAATTACATTCACCAAGGAAAAAATAGGTGGATGAGTGAAAATAACTAATAAATATATTGAAATCCTAATCTCTCAGGAGGCAAAAATACAAATTGTATTGGATCATTGCCTGGGGTTTGCTACTCACTAAGGACTCACATTTCAGTGTGAACAGTCAGAACACTGAGAAATGAACACTTGGGCAGTCTTCCCCGACCTGGAATGAGCACAGAATATAAGCTGTTGCTACAAATCTTTTGGTATCCTCTGATTTGTGGGCATGATTTGGTCTGCTATAGCATCGACACGAGTCTCTTCACTAAAAGTTTTTCCAAAAATGTCTGGAGTTATCCTGGGAGGAGAAGGAGGCAGCCTGAGGTGGCTGCAACGCCGCTGGGCTCACGGTCTCTGTGACGGAATAACAGAGCCTGTTCCTCTGCCCCTGGATCACAGCTTGCTCTGGGAGAGAAGCACATCCCCTGCAGCAGCACAGGAACCTCTGCAGAAAGCCACTGCTGTTTCTGGACTGCTGCCTCATCTTCCTGCTGCAGAGTCCCTCTCCTGGCCTTTGAAATCCCTGTCTCCTCTCCCTGTGGGCTGGTTTTTGACGGATGCCGCTGACACGTACATGGATGCGGCCTTCCCGCGGAGTTGATGGGTGACAGTTTTTAGGGTTTGGGTTACACCCAAAGTGCTTTGCTTAGGAGGCTGTCAGATTAGTATGAACTGTCAGGCAGATGATAGAGCTTTTCCTGTAATGATCCTGACAGCGTTTCCCCGGCTGTCACCGCCGAGATGGCTCCAGGACACACGAAGCAATCACATCCCTTGTCTACACGATGTGTGTAAACACCCTCAGCTGCTCCCCCTGCACCACGAGAGCTGAATTAGACCTTTGGACTCCCTGAATTGAAAGGAGAAGTGAAGAAGAGCGAGGTCCAAGATCAACCATCTGGAAAGAGGAACGAGAGGCCGGAGCGTCACAATGGCTCTGCCTTGTACAGATTACTGCTTTATACCTGATACTCTCCTTTTCTGCCCAGGACCTCCTGTAGGGGTGAAATGCCTTATGTGTCTATTGCAGGGCTTTGTTGGAGAAGAATCCTCCTCCATCCCCAGCCTCCTGAATGACTCAATAATTACTTTAACTGATTCAAGGCTCCCCCTCCACCTCCACCCGCCCCCCTCGCCACCATTCAACTTTAACACAAGACCACTCTGTTTCTCGGTTTCCAATGCGCCCAGAGCTATTCAGGCCACTTGTTCCCCTCTGAATGGAGCTGACAGAGCTGCTTTTGTGCAGAGGCAATTTTGGATTTAATTGGAGACCCACTGGGGGCAGGGCCGGGGGGGTGGGGGAGGGAATGGGGTCACTGGGTCAGTGTTTTGGAAAGATCAACTCAAAGGAGAGGCCAAGGAGAAAAAATTAACGTGGGTTGTATGTTTGGAAAGGGGTTTTGAGTGGGCTGTGTGTGTGTAAGGGCAGCGCTCCCCATCTTCCAGAAGCGATCCTGGTACCTATTTGGGATCAGAAAGCAAACAGGGTCAGGCCTGGGGTAGGTGGCTTTAATAGGCATTTTGAATCTAGAATGACAGATCCCAGGGTTCTTCCTGCAAGGATCACAGAATGATTCAAGCTGTGGTGAAGGAGTTCTGATGTCGGAAAGGTCACTTGCTGCAGTCCGTCCCCTTGGGTCAGGCATTCATCATCCACATTAAAGGAGCTTCGCTACATTCCCTTCCCCAGTTCTGCTCCCTCCCTGGAGATAAGTTCAGCTTCAGCCCTGTCTTCACCACTTATGGGGCACTTATGGGTTCGTGCCAGGGCTGTGAATGCGCCACAATAAGGGAAGACCTTTTTTTCCAGGGAGGCACATGGTAAAGTCACGCCGTGCTTTGAACCAGCACAGCCCTGCTGTGTAAGGGGAGCACAGGTCATGATCCACACGAAAAACGGACCTCAGTGAGCCACCACAAAAGCACTGTGACTCGCCTACTTCACTGCTCAGCTTCTTTTTGGATGCCCCTGCTTCCTCACCTGACAAAAAAA
>VZRJ01007540.1:224397-246685 GCA_013397565.1 Ptilonorhynchus violaceus | reverse complement strand
CGGGGTGTTGGTGGAGGGGGGGGGGGGGTGATGCATAATTTAGGAGTAAAACAGCAATCCTGCTATTATCCTGATGATGCTCTTCAAACCCTGACATCTCCTGCCAGCTGCTCCAGGGAGGAGCAGGCTGGAACTGCCAAAGGGGGGCTGATCAAGAGGAGCTCCCTGGTTTTTGTGGGTGTGTAGGGGGGTGACCTCAGTGGGGTAAGCAGAGAGTGAAAAGCTGTTTAGCCAAGCTTCCTACACCGCTGAGAATTGCGTTTCCACCCAGCATCACAACCTTCCTCTGCTTCTTTCCCTTACAAGCCTCTGGCTGCACGTCCCTCTGGGAAGGCTCTGCTGCCATCTCACATCATCCCTACGGACCACGGATCCAGGTTTCCTCTAGGGAATCGAGGAGAGGTGTTTAAAGGTGTCAGAGACCTTTTGAGTTACATTTTCATCAGCAGTTCACCAGCCAGGCTCCGGCAGCATTAGTCACACTGATGTAACACAGAGCAGCCTTTGCTCTATTCCCACCACCTACTTGAAAACAAGGCTGACATTTATAAGGCTTGAGAAAGCCTGGGTTTAGCATCAGATCTGCTCTCGGATTCCTATTGTATTCCTCTCCTTGACAGCTACTTCCTCTCAAACTGCTTGTTTCTAGGATGGCAGCACATAGGGATGGGTGACCTTTTCATGCAAGAGGCAGTGGTTGCTTGGAAGAGGTAAAAAACATCTTCTCTGCCCAGAGAAGTTGTGGATGCTCCATTCCTGGAAGTCTTCAAGGCCAGGCTGGATGGAGCTCTGAGCAACCTGGTCTAGTGGAAGGTGCCCCTGTCCATGGCAGGGGGGGTCAGAATGAAATGATCTCTAAGGTCCCTTCCAACCCAGACCACTGATTGTGTGACTCTGTCCTCTCTGAACTTCAGGGAAAACGCGAGGCTGCCTCTTAATACATTTCTGTCCCCAGGGAGTTTAAGGTTGCTGCCCAAGCCCAGGGTGCTGCACTGTTCCAAGCACCACTCCGTGATTTCTTGGTTGCAAGAAAACAGGAGCGACCTGTGTCAGGCCATTCTGTGTCAGCACCTTTGCTGGAGATCTCCTTGCGCTTCGCAAAAATCAGTGTTTGAACAATGCTGCCCGTCCTTGTAAAGCTCCAGTGGCTTTGGACGGGGAGCAAGGGAAGAAGGACAGGATAACATTCCTTTCTCCAAAGCCTTCTCACCTAGGACTCTTATAAACAAATCAGACTTTGCTAGGCACCTTCAGGGCAATGAGGAGAAGCAGCGATGCTGATCCAAATTATATATTATAAGATCAATTATATATTGAACCTCCTAAAATGGTTTTGTTTAAAGAGAAACCATTCTGCTGTTAATAAATCCAATGAGCACCTGGATTTTCAAGGCTAGGACATATTACCAGTGTGTAGATCTCTACCAAGACTATAGACTGCCACAGAAAGTGTAATCGATGGACCTTTAGATCTGTGAAGGTGTTTGCTGCTCTATTTATACCTCCTAAATATGAGGCTGGGTACACCAAAGCATGACCCCATCATCTCAACTAATATTCTCCCCCTCAGATGCCAAGCTCTAATGTCCAGGCATAAGTATGAACAATCACCACGGCTACAATTGCTATTTCCCAGCACTGCTCCTTCAGTATTTAATCTGCTGCTTTATAGAGCACTGTAGGAGATCCCCAGAAAGGAAAACAGCTGCAGCCAAGTTCTGCTCCAAAAAGTATTTTCAATTGAGAGGCCTATTAATCCAGGCAATAGGCATTAAATGACGTAGCAGTGGAGCTGGAGGGCTGATATGCCCTTCTACCCAGGGCAGGAAAAATTTCTTTTTATGCCTGGGAGAGCTGCTGTAAAACAGAGCCCTACAGGAGTCTGAGAAATTTGTTCCAGGGTTTTTATTTTCCCTTTTTGAAACAGCAGCTGTTGCCTTTCTCTTTTTCCCTAAACCAATATAATGTATTTATATGCATATATAAATGTATTTTTATAAACATATATATATTTACATGGATATATTTGCATATAATGCATATTCATATACGCATTTATGTATGTAACTATATTTATCTGCGCATTTATATGTAGATATATTTATATTACAATGTGTTTAATTTCTTTGGTTGTTGCAGTAATTGGTTAGGTACCCATAGACACAGGGTGTGATTCTTGGGGTTGTCCTGTACAGGGCCAGAAGCTGGACTTTGATGATCTTTGTGAGTCCCTTTCAACTCAGGATATTCCTCAATTTTATAATTACTCTAGATGACCATGAAGTGATATTTTCAATGCAAAAGGAGCCTGAAGATGTATTCCTACATTCCCTGTATTCCCAGACACTTCCATTCAGAGTCTCTCATTCTTTGAGCTCACAAAGAGGGACACATCCTCCAAAGAAGGGTTGGAACGGTCTCCTAGGAAAAATGGTTGGTTTAATCAGCAGGAAACTACAGCTCACTTCTGGGAGCCCTGTGCGACCCCGAAAAACTTGTTCCGTGTCTCTGCGTCTGAAGTCCAAGTCTGCAACGTGGACAAAACAGCCCTGACTCCTTTCGTGAAGAGGTGGTGAACACTCGATTCTGACTTGCAAGGGCTCCTTCAGAGCTGAGATTGACAGGTGAGAGATCTTCACTCTTCTCCCAAAGAACAGCAGCCAAGGATGCTTAAACTCCAGAGAGAGGCAGGTCCTGCTCGACCTTCCTGAGTCCATCTCTCAAGGCTTGTCCTGTTATGAGGATAGCTCAGTGCCAGGTTAGTGTGAGTACAGCCAGAAGTGTGCAGATAATTCTAATTCTGGAGTTATTCTAGAATCTAATTCTGGATTGTTCTACTTCTAATATATCTAATTATTCTAATTATTTTAGAAGCTAATTCTAGAAGCTAATTCTTCCCTGATCAATTCCCCACCATTTTCTAAGCTCCATCACCATATATCCCTGTATGGTGGGTTTTTCTTTTTGAGCCTCTTACTTTCCAGCAAGAGAAACCTGAGATGAGCTGTTTGGTCTCCCCCACAATGATAAGATTTAGAACCCCACTGAGGATGTGATGTCCTGGGTTTTTTTCCTGATTTTTTTCTCTTTCTCCCATGTTTGAAGAGGCTGAGTAGGTGAGCTGGGATGATATCAGTGCTTAAACCTGTTCACCCAGCTTAGGATTTGGTGTCACAGAATAGTTTGGATTGGACTAAATGTCCATTAAAGGTGATGAAAAGGGACATTTTCAAGTAGGTCAGGTTGTTCAGAGCCCCATCCAACCTGGTCTTAAATGTCTCCAGGGATGTGAAATCTACCAGCAATCTCTGAGCAACTTGGCCTAGTGTTTCACCATCCTCATGGTAAAGAATTGTTTCCTTATATCTAGCCTGGTTCTTCCCTCTTTTAGTTGAAAATCATTATTCCTTGCCCTATCACTACAGGCCCTACTAAAAAGTCTCTCCCCATCTTTCTTACAAACCTCTTTTAGGTGCTGAAAAGCTGCAATAAGGTCTCCTCCGAGCCTTCTCTTCTCACCAGAGTGGAGTTGAGGAGGAAATTCCCAGAAACCCAGGATACAGTTGACCTTCTGGGCTGTGAGCTGGGTCATGTCCCACTTTTCATCCAGCAGGATCCCTCTGTTCTTCCCAATCCCTCCATCCCCCAGTCTGTATTGATACCATGTGTTGCTCCAACCTACGTGTAGGACCTTGCACTTGGCCTTGTCAGACACATAATATGAGACCTCAGTCTTTGGAAAGCTTGTGTTTGTGACCCCGTTTCCATCCAGGATCCCACTCACTGGATGCTCTAATGCTGCTAAGTCCACATTAGCACATTCACGTGATCGGTTTTTGGAAATAGAAGCAGCAGATGAGAAACAGTTCCCTTTTTGACTCATTGCCCCTGCTGCAATCCAGAGCACAGGAGGCTTAAAAAGTTATTTTTAACTCCATATAATGGACACTTCACAAAGGAGATGGATTCAGTACTTAATAAAATGAGATAAATAGACAGCAACAAATAGCAGAAAGCTGAAGTAATAAACTACAAACTTGTTTTTTCTCTCCTCAGAATGGAAGTACAGTCTTGTGTCCTCTCCTTCATCTCCACACTCCCCTCCCTTTCCTTTTAGACATGTTGATTCTTCTGCCTTCAGAAAGAAATTGCTGCTCCCTGGATTTGTTTTTATTTGTTTGCCTTTCGTGACTGCATCACCTGGCAATTTCCTTTCATCATCTGCCAGCTTCTTTTATAAACTTGTCCTTTAATCGCTGCTCAGACTCCTTTTGTCCATCAGCTTTTGTCTAAGCCACTGCCTGGCTCGCAGTCCAGCCAGAACCCATGGGGCTTTAATAACAACACAGCCCGACAAGAATATTATTCATAAAGGTGTTTCTGATTCTGTGTTATGAATGAACATAATTCAAAGAGTCAAGTTCATTCCCCACCCTGCTGAAGGAATTAAAATTGCAATTTTTCAGGAGAATCACTGTCCCTGATCACATATCCCAGCCCACAGGGGGTCTGGCCAATAAAGGAGTGGATGTCAGTCTTAGGGATTTTTTCCTCCTACTGGGCACACCCCCATGGGTGCTGTTTTTTCAACTTTTAGCTGTATTTGAAGACCCTTTCTGTAATCTCTCTATGTCAGCTCCTCCACCTCCTCACTAGTTTGGTCCTTTGAGTTTTTGGTCACTGCAAAACAAAGTCTGATGGATATTTCTGTCTAAGGTGCTGGCCAGACATGTTCTGCATTGCTCAAACATTGCTGGTTTTCCAGTAAAATGCTGGTTGGAATTGCAGCACCACCTCTTTCTGGACTTCTTGTACACCTCAAATGTCCAGAAATCACAACTTTGCCAGAGCAGTCATTGCTGTGACACATCTGGGGAATCAACAACAAGGTTTCTACCTTTCCTCTGGTGAATCGTGTATGACTCTTCACTGTATCTGTTTTCTAGATTACCATGGACTACTTGGGGAGCATTAAAACTTGTTTATGTGGAAGTACCTATCTGGAAAACAGATAAAGTAAGGAAAAAGGATGCCTACTGTCTATATCCATTGGTTCCAGATCCTGTTATTTGGAAGTGAGGGCTGAGAAAGCTCTGGAGCTCTCACAGTGGCCCAGATTTTAATAAAATCAGACTCTAAATCAGCATTTTTCCAAGATATCTGTGCACCCACTATTGTGCAGTGTCCTTAGCTGCGGGATGAAGAGCAGAGTTAAGCTCTCTGGCTGTCAGCCTGGCTTTAGTCTGAGCTTTGGTCTGTAAACCATGCTTGAAGGACTTAAGCTCAGGTGAATATCTGCTGGAGAAGCTTGGCCCATCCTGGTAATCCTGAGACAACCAAGAAGGGCCTCAAACTCCTCTTCCACATGCGTGTGGAGGCTGGGCTCAGGAATCTTCTCCAAGTAGGTTGGTGGGATCACTGTGGGTGCAGGAATTGAAAACATGGCTACACACACACACTTCACGTGTTGGCTCATCAGGTGCCAACAAACACTGCTCCGTGCCTCTGGTGTTCCTACACCAGAATATTTTGGTGGTTTGGGACTCACGTGGCTCATGCAACACCATGAAAGCCATGGATTTGTGAGAATCAACTTGGAAGTGTCCCAGGCCAGGTTGGATGGGGGTTGGAGCAACCTGGTCTAGTGGGAGGTGTCCCTGCCCATGGCAGAGGGGTTGGAATGAGATGATCTCGAAGGTCCCTTCCCACCCAAACCACTTGGTGATTCCATGAACTTTTCCAAGGCCAGTCCTGCAGCAGTTCAGTGCCATGAATCCCAAACAGGTGCCTGGCACATTTTCCAACTCTTTCCTCCTCCAGTCAGTGTTGTCCCTTCCAAGGCCGTGCAGATTGCTGCAGGTCACAGCTCCCGTGCTGGATGAAATCTTCACGGTTGTAACCTTTGGCTTGTGAGGAGAGGCAGGACAACTGCATTTCAAGAACTTCTCTGCTTCCTTGGAATTTCTTTGGTCATGTTTTCTTCCCAGGTTCTCTCCCAGGGCACAGCTTTCAGCTGCCAGTCGTGTTAAAGAGTGTCAGTCCAAACTTCCGTGCTCTGGACCCAAGCTGAACATGCAAATTTTATATTTTCCTTGGCTCAGGATCTGAGTCACCTTTCTGGGCTTTGTCCTTCCTATTGCTTGAAGTCAAGATGAAGTTTTGATTACTGCATCTTTTATCAGCAAGAGATGCAGAGTTGCTGTAGCAGATTCACAATTCATCCCTAACATTTTTTGCTGTTTTGAAAGGATTCTCTGATTTTACAAGCAGAGTGAAATTTCCATCTTGACATGTGGGGTGTGGGGCTAAGAAGGAACCCAAGAAGTCATTTAATGCAGTCCCATCACTAAGGAAAACTAAGGAAAAATAGAAATAAACCATAACACATTTTTGGGAGGGTTGGGATGTGGTCTAATGACTCAACAATAAACCTGATAATCCAGGCCCCATGATTTTCCTTTTATCTCTGCTGCTAACCAAGAAATACACCCATAAGCAAGTCCCCTTGTTCCCTGTGTATTGTTTCGTGTGAATGGGGTTAATATTAGTGTCTTGTGGATGTGTTGTGATAGGAGAAACTCCCTCTATGTGATGTCTCTTAGTTAAACCAGGCAGATGCAACCAGAAAACATGGGGCCAGTTTTTAAACAAATTATAGATGTTCACAGGGATAACTTCACAAGAGATCTATAAACAATGTGTCCTATGTAGACTTTCATATCTCTTACACAACCAATTTCATCTTTACTTAAAGATACCCCACACCAACAGAGAACCCCCAAATTTATGGGTGAGAAAGCTGGGGTAAAATTTAAAAAAAAAAGAAGAAAAAAAGGAGATCTGAAATTATAATCCATGCCAAAAACTGTCAGAGGTCTGCTTGTCTGCCCTGACAAGCTTGTATTAGTTTTGAAAGACACATTCTAACAGCCAGAAGCTCAGGAACAATGTGATGTTCAAGGCAATCGCCTTTCAGGAGATTAAGAAAGAGAAAGGTCCAGCCAGCCTTAAAACCCAGGACTCTGCAAATGGCTGATCCTTGTGAGTCACTTAAGAGTAATGTGTCCTGCAGGAACAGCTCAGATGGACAGGGACACACCAGCAACTCATCGAGCACCTCACGGATGATAAAGTGTAATAATTCAAGGCTCATTATGAAAGGAACCTGCATGGAAATCATCTCAGTTAAAAGCAGCATAAAAGAACAAAGGAATCAGCAAGTACCCAGAAGGGTCATGTAGGGCACTCTCCCTTGGTGTGATTAAATAGGCGAATAAGTGAATAAGTAATAATCTAATCATAAAAGGGGCCAGGCAAACTCAGCACTAAACTCCGAGACTAGGCAAGTTTTTCATTTGTGACCAAATGACCTCATATTTTTTCTATCTGCTTCTATTAAGCAGAGTCGTTTTCTTCCATCAGCGCAGTGGTGAAAAATTTCTCCAACTGTTCCAGGGAGAGGAGAGTAAATGGTTTCTTCTGGGGAGGAAGAGCAAGAAATTAATGCCCTGACATGTTCTTTACTAAAATCAGTGAGAATTTTGCTGTTAATTTCAGGGATCTGTTGGGGGAGGACCACGTCCTGGACAGGACAGGGCTGATCTTCTGCAATGGAAAGGAAGAGTCTCTTTGCTGGGGAGTCACAGGGAAGAGCATCCAAAACTGAGCCTGGGGAGTACCTCAGCCATATGAACAGGGGGATGAGCCAAGTCTCAGTGAGCAGGGCCAAACATTGGCTCATCTGCAGCCCATGTCAACAATGCACCCACCTCAAACATTTGCCATGTCTGTGCTCTCATCTGTAAAGTTGCCCTGCTCCCTTCCTGTGTCCAGTGGCGTGGGTCTGATCTTGGTGGCATTGGGGACCTCTGGGTGACAGAGCAGGAGGGCACTGTAATGTGCTATTGAGAGGGCAGATAACTGAAAACATTGGGAATTCCTGAGAGAGCTGGGCCTCTTCTGAGGCAGCTGTGCCAGTTAAGTCTTGAGAAGAGACAGCTGAGAGGAGACCTCATCCATGTTAATGGATGCAGGGAGGGCACAGAGCAGGGACCAGGCTCTGCTCTGTGGCGCCCAGCAATGGGACAAGAAGAACAGGCAGGAACTGATGCCCAGGAAGTTCCACCTGAACGTGAGGAAGAAGTTGACCACTCACTGGAACAGGTTGCCCAGAGAGGGTGTGGAGTCTTCCTCCCTGGAGATATCCCAGAACTGTCTGGACACAATCCTGTGCCCTGTGCTCTGGGATGGCCTTGCTTGAGCAGTGAGGTTGGACCAGATGACCCCACTGTGGTCCCTTTCCCCCTGACCCATTCTGTGATTCTGTGGCTTTGCAGACCCACTCGGCACCCACATCTGCATGAACCTGGTGTGATCCTGCTGGTAACAGCTGCTCCCTCCTGCAGAGCTTTTCATGGGAGACTTTAAAGCATTGCTTGAGATGCTCTAAGGAAGACCTGGGACCCCACAGTGCATTTTTCGGTAGAGCAGCCAAGGTGCAGAACCAAGTGGCTTAACCTGAGAGCACCCAGGAAGTCACAAACCTGGGAATTGAGTCAAGACATTTCCCATCCATTATCTTGTTTTGAAGAGAAATATCCATCCCATTCACATTTCTTTGGCCACACTGTTTCTGCTGGTAGAAATTAAACCAGTTTTTGACTCACTGGGTCTGCATGTGTCCAAAATAGAAAGCTGATGGCCTTCTATTCCAAATTTTCTGGCGTAACAAGGATAGCTGCACTTCTGCAGGCCTCCTCTAAAAGCTGTGGTGTTAGAAAGGTGCCTGTGGGGAGCTCTGCTGTGGTTTCTTGACTTTCTTGTGTCTCAGAAGAATAATGGCGATCCTAATACTGCTCCCCTGTACTCGAAGCGTTCAAAATGTGCTGTTCTTGGGCAACAGCAAAAAGTTTGTCCCAGGGTACACATTTTGTTCTGTTGAAATAGCTGCTGCAAAGCCTGTGAATTGGAGAATTTGGTACCATGCTGCTCGGAAGGAGGAAAGCACCGCGCAGGGGCTGCTCAGCCACTCGTTTATTTACAGAATAATTGATGGTTATTAAGCAGTTAATTAATAAAGATTAGATGAAGTGGAGGGGGAGAGGAACTTGAAATTAAAAAAAGTTTGGCAGCAGTAGTAGGTGCTGTATTATAAAGCCTTGTAAATGTCTGGAAAAAAGAAGACGAGGGAATGAAATCAAATTGATCATCAGGGAACAAAGGAGGAAGACAAGTAGGGACAGACTTAGCAGGACAGCTCAGTGTTTAAAAAAGGAAACAATACCCTCCAACCAGCTCCAGCTGGTGAAAAAGATCAGGGCCTCACCTTGCAGGTTGCAAGTGGAATGTGAATTGGGTTTCCCATCCCCGGGGCTAATTCTGGGCCAGCAGATGCTCAGCTGAGTTCAGAGATTAAGTCAGCATGAGCCAATCGACAGCATGAGGAGGAGACACTTCTTAAACTCCTCAGAATCACTGGACTTTTCCCTCCTAGAGTTCTCTCTGCCACAGGATCACAAAGCATTACATAAACCACAGTTGGCTACGTTTTTTGATAAGGTTTTCCTTTCTTATTTTAGGGAGTGGGTAAGGGCTATTAGCTTTGTTCCACCAGTGAGGAAAGCAAGGCACGGAGAAGCCAATGTCCCTCTACCCACAAATCCCATTGAAAGCATCCCCTGACTGCTGAGAGCCATGGAACGGGTTCTGGGAGACCTGCCAAGGCAGCCAAGTGCCAGGATCAGTGACTCACGTTATCGTGGGGGGATGAGAGATGATTTACACCAGTGCAGCTCGAGCAGTCGGAGCTGGGCTGGGCTAGTGCCAGCAATGCAGACTGCACCAACACACCGGACCCACTGCTCCCCCCAAAGCCAGAGCCTGGTGGCAGAACCAGGCACGAAATCAAAGCCAGACCTTGAAACCACCACCGGCATCTGCTCGTAAAGCCAAAGTGATTCAGCTTTTTGGTGCGATAAATCACTTTGGGGAGGCTGCTCTCATTTCCTTTTGACTGGTTGAAGGCTCCCATTCTTGTACCACTCTTCCTTCCTCTGTGCCTCCAGCACAGTTAGTATTAAAACCAGTAGTAAGTCTTGTGTAAGTGCTGACTGTTGGAGTTAAAGCCCTTCATACTCTTAGCAGGGGGCTCACAGAAGCCTTAGAAAAGTGCAGGTGTCTCATCCTAGGACAGTGTCCAGCTCTGGGGTTCCCAGCACAGAGGAGAGCCCATGGCTCCAGCAGTTCCCAAACTCCTGAGTGAGATTTTGACTCCTTTTTGAGTGGATCCTGTCAGTGCAGACTGCTGCCACGTGATGTCCAGTGGTGTCCTCAAAAGAAGCTATTTCAGGTGATGAAACTGGGTGGATTTTGAAAGGAATACCTGGAAGAGTCTCCTCTAATGCCTCTGAATCAACAGTTCTAGATCCTGAATAGGACAGACATGTTCACCCCAGATAATGTCTCTTATTGGTACTGCTGGAAACAAAGTAGTAGGATTTTATGGTAGGGTATCTTTTTTATGAGCTTTTTACGACCTGGTGAGTTCAAAGTTTAGATTAGGAAACTACTGCTGTTGAAAAATAAATAAATAAATGAGGTGGGTTTTTTTCAGTCTGCAGAAAAGTACAATAGAGACTTGGGACTGCTTTGCCTGCTGTAAGGGTACAGGAGGGATTGTGGCAAAGAAGGGAAATCAGATGATTTTGTGGATTTACAGGACAAAAGAAGCCAGCCATTGGCTTAGATTGCAGTGCTGGATATCCAGATTACACATGGCAGAGATTTTCCTAGATTTTTTTGTCCCCCTTGTCCTATTACTGCATGCCCTTGTCAAAAGTGCCTCTCCAGATGGGCTTGGTCTGGTGATGGAATAGGTCTCTCCCTGTGTTGTCTATGATTCAGTGTTCTTCCAACCCGGGGTTGTTTAAGGACCTGGGAAGTTTGTTGTGAACTCTCCGGTTCCTAAAATAACATCCCTACATTATAGATGCTTCATTTGGGCAGACCTTTACTATGCTTCCACGATTCCGTCACAGCAAAGGAGCTCATTTTGGTCACTCAGTCAGTATCATACCTACAGAAAATGGTTTTCCACTTCCCTGTGCTTTCCCCCTACATTGTAAATTTTTAGCAAGGGATTTAAACAAAGAAATAAGAGTCCCTTGAACAAGCTGTTCAACAGCTGAGTCTAAGGCAAATCACATTACATGTTGGGTTCATTAATTTTCTAGGTAAAATGTTTCTTGGAGGGTTTGTTTTCTGGCATATGCATTTTTTTTTCAGCACAGGCTCCAGGTGTTGATTGGTTATTGATTTCCAGGGAGCAAGCAATTTCCTGGAATAGCCCCTTGCTTGTCCAGGACCCTCTACAGAGGGAAGAAAACAGTAATAAAGGGGATTCTTCGGTGGGGGGGGTGTTGATACAGTTTATAATTGGTCTTCATTACCAGTTCATCGACTGGTTTGTTAGATCATTAATCGCCCTTGGCTCTGATCTGGGCCATTAACTAACAAACTTGTCATTAGCTCTTGGAAAATGACCAGGTTTTTTTTTAGGATTATTGCACTGAGCAATCACTGCTGTCAAGTCCCGGGGGTGTGAGACAGGACCCTCCAGAGCACTGTTCGCCTGGTTCATTGGTGTTGTACGAACATCAAGCCAAGCTGTTTCTTTTCCAGGGATCAAAAGCTATCCAGGATGCTGGAACACGACGTTTTTTTAGTTCCTTCAGTGGAACAAAAGACATTTTAGGTTGGAAAAGACCTTTAGAGTCATTGAGTCCAACCATTAACCCAGCACTGCCACGGCCGCCACTAAAAAATATCTCTGAACCCCACATCTACACGACTTTTCAATCCCTCTGGGGATGGTGACTCAACCACTCGCCCTGGCAGCCTCTTCCAGTGCTTGACAACCCTTTCTCTGAGGAAATTTTTCCTAATATCCAACCTAAACCACCCCTGGAGCAACTTCAGGCCATCTCCTCTTGTTCTGTCACTTGTTACTTGGAAAAAGACCCCAACATCCACCTGGCTCCAGCCTCCTGTCAGGGACTTGTAGAGAGCAAGGAGGTCCTCTCCGAGCCTCCTTTTCTCCAAACTAAACAATCCCAGCTCCCTCAGACATTCCTGATAAAACTTGTGCTCCAGACACTTCCCCAGCCTCATCGCCTTGAATTGCTAAAGAGAGGCATCATCTGACTGTAAGAAAGGAAACTTTCTCTCTCTGGTCCCCTGTTAAAAAATAATGAGTCACTTTGAAATGACATTTCTTGGTTGATAGGATTGAGTTTCTCTGGTTTATGCCAGCAGAAGATCTTTGCTTGGAAGCTTATTTTCATGCCTGTAAAAAGGTGTGGGACTGAAAACTGTGGAGATTAAAATACACAGTAAAAGCAAAAAGAAACTGGACTCCATCCATCCTTCCTCAGTAGCATCTCTCAGACCAGATCTCAGATGGCACAGGAGAAATCTCTGTTTCACTGAAAATTATCACCAGTAGGGTGGTAAATACTTGTTTACCTTGGAGTTTCGTAAGTGCAAACACCAGCCTGGGTAGGAATTCAGGAAGGAGCACAGAATCCATCAGGGAGCCATGAAAAGGAGATTTCCTTTTCTCATGATTGATCCAAATAGAAACTTACTTTTTCCCTCATTGGTCCAAACAGGAATCAAGCCAGTCTTAAGAAATGAAATTCCACATTTTCCATTCCAAGTTGCCCCAAGCCAGCTTCCCATCATGGCACGTCTCCAGGGCACAGGGAAGTGGAGCTGTTCTGTCTTGGCTTTCCCAAGAAAGCAGATCTTGCTGTAAATAGGTTCTCCTGGAAGGAAAACCTGAGTCTTTCCAGCACTGCAAAAGCAACTGCCTTTATTTTTGGTAAATCTGGGTTCTTGGGAAGAAACCAGTCAACAAGCAAAATTAAATAGAATCCATGCAAGCTCCAGTACTAAAAGCGTCAGGACTGTTTCGTTTTACAAACACTATTGATGGAAAATTCTGTTCCAAGCCCAAGATCCGGGAATTCAATTCAACTGCCACGTTGAACACACTGCCTGCTCCCCTTCCTTCCCCCACTCCAGGAATTCAATCCTGTCAACGTCCTACTGCCAGCAAGGGAGACGTGGAAAGGAAGAACAGATCATTTTTGGGGTTTGTGTCTTTAGGACAAATTGTAAGGCTCCGAGTCATGTTATTATGAACTCCAGAACAATAATAGCAACATCAGCTGGGAAGGGAAGGAGGACGTACGTCTGCACGCAGCAAACGCTGCAGCACAATCCCTTTCTGCAGAGTGTCATCTGTGCTAATGCGTCCCAAAAAAGCTTCAGATCCGATTACAGGCTGCGGAGAGAAATGCAAGGAAACTCCCTGGAAGAGAACTGCTTGGGGCTGCAGCCTCTCAGAGTTCATCAGCCAGGCAACGAGGCCATGCTGGGCACCCACTGAGGGAGGGGGAAGAGTAGGGCTGATTTTTGGGCAGGTGATGCTCTTTTTCTTCGACTTAAAATTCAGCCGGTTGTTCATAGCTGCTCTCCCTCTTCCTCATTCCCTGGCCTGCCTTGTTTGAGTGCTTTCATTATGACACAATAAAATACGTGGTCCTTTTGTTCATTAAATGGTGTTTCTAAAGGGTAGGGATGGGGTGAGTGGTGGGTAAGCACAATGGATGCTGTAGCCAGTTTCATTGCTCTTGAGGTGTTACAGGAAGTTTTTAATTGATTTCTTGCCCCAGTTCTGAGAAGAAAGCTGGGTCTCTGTAGATTAGTAGGAAATTTTCTCAGAGATCCCACTTGACCACTTTTAGGGTTGCCGGAGGTTCAGGGTTGTCTCAGTAACAGAAGCCTTGGCTCACCAGAAGACGCAACTCAGGACTCTTGGAATGGTGTGGCCCTCAGGAAGAGCTGAGGTGGCTTCTTTCAGGATCAGCCTTGCTGTGATTTCTGAAACAAACCACCCAAACTCTTGAAAAAAAGTTCTCTCCATGTCAAGGGACTCCTCAAGTCCTCCAGGAAGGCTCATGGCATTGAGTCCTCGGCATCAACCCTGTGCTGAGGGGAAAGGACTCCCGGTGATATTGCTCAGTGGACTTATTCTCCATCTCTACTTCCAGTCTTCTCCAAGTGGATTCACCTAAGTGACTTTTCCCTCCCAAAGAGGAAAACTGCCTCCTGAGGTTTTTTTTCTCCAGTTTCTGTTAGCTGTCATCCCAAATCTCCTCTCTCCCACCAGCCAATATTGAATTTCTTCTTCTGAAGATTGTTTTCAGTGTTTACCATGACCCAGCAGCATAAATGAGTCCAAGGGATCCACTGGGATCATCCTTTACAGACCTTGCTCTACATAAACATAGTGGTTTGAGTGTTGACATGCAGAATTCCCCCTTCTTTAGCTACTGTGTCCCTAAAATATGGATTTTTTTTTCATCTCTGGAGATAGGCCAGTAAGTCCCAATTTTACCCTGGAGTTTCAAATGTGTCATTCCTTGTTACTCAGAGAACCCTCAGCCAATAGCATCCAGAGAATCTGTTTAACTGCATTTATCTGTATCCACACACAGGTTTGCGCAGCCACAAATCTCCGGAGTATTAAAGGATCCAGACTTTTCCTAGCTGATAATTTATTGAAGCAGCATCTTAGCATAGCGCCATGGCTTGTACAGTTATTGGTTCTGGCAGGGCTTGCTCTGTAACAGCCTGATCTGCTTTCTATTGAACACGAATGGAATTGACTGTAGGACAGTGGTGGATTTTTTAAGAGCCCAGTCTCACACTCCAAGCATCCCAGAGCACTCAATAAAGTAATGAGTTAGACTGTGGAAGGAAGCAGAAGTGCCAGCTCAGCTAGGCTGTGCTTTACACATTTGGGAGTTTGGCTTTATTATTTGGCTTTATTTTAATTTTTTTTTTTTTCACCTGTCAGCACCAGGTTTCCCGCTGTGTATTTTGGTGATGAAGTGCCATGGGAGCATATCTTGGACAAAGATTCCCACCAGAGGTGGGGAGGGTGATCCCCTCCGTGCTGTTTCCCCTGCAGGGTGTGCATCAGTTTTCCTCCCTCCCCACTTTTCCTAGTGCTGCAATGCAGTGTCAGCGTTGGTTGCCAGCCCAAGCCCTAGCACAGAGTCTGACTGTGCCACGGTCTCCTGGCTCTGGGGAGCAGCATGAAAACACTTGGCCCCTCTCTCGGAGCTGCTGCAGTCTGCCTGCTGCTCCGGGAGAGAAGGAAGAGCTGGAGATGCAAGGCAGGGTCAGGGATCTTTTACTTCATGTGTCCACAGTGTTATTGCTGGGCAAGGTGAGAAAGAGCAAAAGTCAAAGCCTGACTCCAGTCAGTGTCTCCTGTGGGGGTTGTTGGCAAAAAAAAGTCCACCACAAAACTACCCAAAAAAACAAACAAAAAAAATTCCTCCAATTCTTTGGCTGGATTTTCCCCTAGGGTCAAGAGGAACCCTGTTTTCCCAGAGGATCTGGGTGAATCTGGTGCCTTTGGGATGTGGCCTCACCACCTTCAACTTCTGCTTTGAGCCTTGGCCTGAAATCAGCTCATTTTACAAACAGAAACCCAAGTGAGACAAGAGGCTTGAACACCTCTGCAGTGGCAGGCACCGGGCCATGGCTCTGAGCTCACTGCCACTGTGCTCGCTTCAGGTTTCCCTGGAATGCCGTGAAAATTCACAAACGCTTCCAAGCTCTGGAGACACGACCCAGATGAGCAGTCCATGATCTGCACGTGGTCTGTGGTTTAGTGCACAATTTGGCCTTTATCAGACACGGAGTCTCACCAGAGATCCTTCCTGAACTTGGGGACCCACGCTGGGTGGGATCAATGGTCTATGGAGCTCGTACCAATAGGGCAGAATCATGGAATTGGGGTTGGAAAACCCCTCTAAGATCGAGTCCAACCATTAACCCAGCATTGCCAGGTCCACCACTAAACCATGTCCCTAAGCACCAAATCCACGTGGTTTTTAAATACTTCCAGGGATGGTGATTCCACCTTTTCCCTGGGCGGATGCCTACAAGAAGAATAAAGCAGAAAGGAGTGAGTATAAAGCAATCCCATCTTTGATGCCCACTTGTTACATCCAGCAGTCATGGATTTGAGGATGATTATTTTGCTCTGATTTGGAACTGTGTCTGAAAAAATCCTGTTCTATAACCATGGATCGATTTTGCCTCTGTGCATTTGTTTAATCCCTCCTGGGACCCTCCAGAACGTTTGGTCTCCAGGGTTTACCTTGGGAATGAGTCAGTGTTAAACTGTTGTGAGCTGTTCAGGATTGTCCTTCACCCTCCTCTCCTGTTGTTTTGGGGTTTTTTTGGTGGGAGGGGAGTTAATAAATGCAGATAAAAACTTCATGGACAACCTGATTTCAGCTGGGAGTGGGTCACACCCTCGTGCGAGCAATGAACAAGAGGGAGAACCTCAAGAGGGACTAGACAAAGTGTTTTGATTGGCCTGCACAGGAGATGAACTGGGAACAAAAATTCCATTTTTTCCATGTAAACATTAAGACAAAAAAGGAAAAAATCAAAGGTAAAGGCATTCTGTTGAACTGCTTGTTGCCATGGCTACTGTATCGTCCAGAGTATCTGGGAGGCGCACAGGATTTCATTCCTTTTCCAACTTTTTCATTCAGTTTGATATTTTTATTAGTCTTTTTAAATGAATAGGAAATAAGAGGGGGAGCGCGGGAGGGGAGGACACTAATTGATCTTCCCAACACTTTGAGCACAAAAATGCCTCGAGGCTGATGGTGAGATAATTGTCTGTTGTTGCTTGTGAGGTCCCCCAGACCTTTCTGGTTTCTGAGACATTAACTCCCTTTGGAGCTTCTGTGGAACAACATCTCCCATTACCAATCGCTTTGGAGGGACCCAGGGATGTTCATGGCATTGCACCTTGAGGAAAGTGGGATCAGCATTGAGAACCACCTTTCTCGTGTTTGCTGGGTAGGCGACTGTCCTGAATCAAGGAACATTTTGAGGAGAAAATGTAAAATTAGGTAGAATAATCTTCCTTTTCCACTCTAAACACTGTAGCTTTTTCAAATAGACTCCTTAAAAGCTGACAGAGGATTCTAAGCTGAGGGTAAGGTCCCATCCTCTGGCATCTTATCTTTCCATGCAACATTTTTTCCAGATTTTTTGAGTGCCAGTGCTTTGGAGATACCAGAGCCACGAAGGGTGCAGGAGGGCTACTCAGCAATGTTGCTCTTTATTGTTAATTTTCCAACGCTAATCCGGGTTTATGTTGAAATAATTGATCAATGATGAAACCTCTTCTCTTGGGAGGCTGTGCAATATTACACAATAATACAATCTTTTAAAATTATGAGAACAATGTCTCACTAACCTGATTGTTATTGGCCAAGCCAAATAACAGAAAAAGTGTAATTACAGTAGAATTATATTGCAATTAAAATGTAATTATACAATGGTTTGGTTTTTTCCTCAATCAATAATTATTTCTGTTGATATAATAAGAACATTAACTGCATGACTGAGTGGTTTGTGTTGGCTCTCTGGTGTCCCTGTGCTACCTGAATTGAATTTACAGCATTGCAGTGACATTTACAGTATTTATTCTCAGCCACACCATGAACCGTTCAGTCTCTTCCCTTCCAAGACAGGAGAGGGTGTGTGCACGTGTGTGTGCACATATGTGAAGCACTAATACATGCAATGCGTCCTATAATTACCAATTATATTATTCCATTATCACAAAATTAAATTGCAATACTAATATATATCGTAATGCGGTATAATTATATTACATTTGTATTTGTGGTATTAAAGTGTGTCAGAGAACAGACTTATCATAATTACACTGCAATTGCTCTTTAACAGGAGTGGAATTACAGTCACCATATTATGAAATATGACAGCGTTATCTTTATATATTATTTGTGTTAAAGTACAACTCAGAGGGTATCCATCAATAATCAGTATCTGCTGAAGAAGATGGGGATCTTCCTCTGGTATCAGGAGACAGACCCAGAGTCAGCTCTACTAAAGGGCTTTTGCTCAACGATGGGATTTTTGGCACTTGGTCCCAGTGTGGGGTCTGTATCCCTATTCTGAGGTCCAGTTTCTGTCTTCCCATGAATTGTCTTCAGTGGGCAGTGCTGCTGAGGAATTTGTCCATGGAAACTGATGCCCCTCCCTAAGACATGGGAATGGTTGATGTTCACAAACGTGCCCTGGAAGCTTCTCTGTCAGTGCAGGACTGGCCGAGGCACTTTGGACCACAGGCACCTGTCCAAAATCACTCTCTGCTGCAGATATCATTCCATGGACAGACCAAGGAGCCTCAAGTGGACAGCTCAGATTTGCATCTCTGTCTTTGATTCATCCAAGGGTAAATCAAAGTCACTCATTCTGAGTGTTTAGTGGAAGGTGTTCCTGTCCATGGCAGGGGTTTGGAATGAGATGATCTTTGAGGTCCTTTCCGATCCAAACCGTCCTATGGCTCTGTGACCTTCCAGGTGGTCCTGCCTACATCTTAAACATCAAAACTCAGTGGTTAGAGTGGGAGAAACTTGAGAAAAGTTGCCCATTCTCTCGAGTCTTGAGTAACTTGTGTACTTTTCTTTAAAGCTTCAGTACCTCTCTCTATTGTTGTTCAACCCATGAGTTACAGTGGCACAACATACTTTATCTTCTCTTTCTGGCCCTGAGATCTTCCTGGGTCATTCCTTAGCCTGGAGAGGGCAGTTTTCAGGCAAGGTGAGGATGTTGAGCAGGGAGGTGAGGATGCACACACACATCCACTTCACCACTCCTGCTGCTGCTGTGGCAATCCTGGGCAGGGAGAAGTTCATGGTGTACTGGAGATTCACCTCCCAGGGTCAAATGTAGGACTCTCCTAATGAATATCCATTGCCATCCTTGTTTATCTGCTGAATTAAAACCTCGCTTTCTTGAGGAATATGTGCACCCTTAGAGCTCGGTCTGCCAAGGGCGGAAACAAACAACCTGAACCAACATTTACTTTCTGCAGTATTTATGATTCACCAAAACAATTGCTCTTGGCAATCTTGCAAAGCAGGATCTTTATCTCAGTAAGAATTAGTTGGACAAATACACTGTGATGTAGGCTTGGGCAAGAATGTGTCTGAGTGTGTGGGCTTCTCACAGGATATTCAAGGAGCTCCGAGCAGAGGAGGATGAATCAGGATGAATGAGCCGGAGAAAAATCAAGAAGATGCATAAAAGAGGTCTTTACAGCTGCATGAAAACAATATGTAGGCATTCAGCTCAGGAATAAAGAGATGGATTCCTGGCCCCGCTGACGTCAGTGAGGCTTCTTGGATTCAGTGAATAACTTTGGATCTATATCAAAGACGGACGGTGCTTCTTCCCAAAGAAAATGGCTGCAAACTATGCGAGTTCCCACACCACTTGAGTTCCATCTCCAACTCCACTGATTCTCAGAGGTCTCCTGAGACATGATGGCCTCAAGGTATTAACTCTGGAGTTGCCGGGCAACTTCCTTTCCTCTGTTCTCATCGTGAAACTATAGTTTTGCCAGGGATGAATCTTTAAAATTCAACTCTTATTTTTTTCCCTTTCATCTTCTCTGGTTTTTAACCAGTTTCTGGGGATTTTTTGAATTCATGCAGAGAATCATCATTATTTGAGTCACTTGCAAAGCGGATAAAATGCCACGAATCAGAAATCTGGGGGTTAGCTGTTCCCATGGGCACAGAGCAATGGAGAGGATAAGTAAAGGAGCCTTATGCCAGGGACAGACTGAGTTGGTGAGGTGAGATTTTTATCCTGTCCTAAATATTCTGAGGAATTCAGGAGGTGTGGGGTATGTTCAGGGTGATGTGCTCAACTCAACTCAACTCAGCTCAGCTCAAACTGAGAACACAAAATAGAGGAATTGTGATGGGTGGGAGAGTTGATGTCTGTAGTTATATTTAAAGCACAGCTGATCTTCACCTTCTAAAAGTCCCATTTTCCATTCATCCATCTCCCCACACTGATGCTAAATGCCTTCAAGTCCCATTTGTTTTTCTGGGATCTTATTTAATGCAACTCCTTCCTGAGCCTGTGAAGTGAGGCAGCATTTCTGCCTGGTTGGTTTTTAATTGGAATTAGTTTCCAATCGATCAGATCTCCTAAATCATAATCTCAAGAGGTGCTGATGCTGTTTAATGTCAGTTTGTGTGTCTTTACTGGGAACTCGTGAAGGAGGATAAAACTTCCCTTCCAGAGGGGTTGTGGGTAGAGCTGGCCACTCATTCCAGTTTCCACTAGACAGAGACTGGATTTGTATCATTTTGGTGGGAATGAAACAATAGTATGGACTCCCCATCCCTGGAAGTGTTCAAGGGATGGAGTTTTGAGCAACCTGATCCTGTGGAAGGTGTCCCTGACCATGGCAGGGGTTTGGAACTAATCTTTAAGGCCCCTTCCAACCCAAACCCTTCTGTGATCCCAGGAAAATAAAGAAATGAAAAATATGGATCCTCCAATGACACAGTGACCCTCATGTCCCTGCTGTCCATTCTTGGTCCCTGGCAGAAATTGTTGCCAAGTTTTTTTCAAGGTTTCCAGGGTCTGTGGTGGACCCTCCAAGTTTCTTGGTCTTTCTCTTAAGCAGGATGTGGTGGGAAAGCTTCTGGTAGAGCTGGATCCCATCAAAGTTTGCAAGTCCAAGGACATTCCCAACAAAGCACACAGGGATCACACCACTGCATTTTCCTGCTGAAACTTTGTTCTGCTGTAAAACTCGCTGCTGACTCGTACCCGTATTCCCTGAGTTACACAACATACTCCAGGATCCCAGGAATGGTAGGGCCTGTGGAACAGCAGTGCAGCAGCATGAGCTGTTTGCCACAGCCCGTGCCCAGGATCGCTGCGCTTTCCTGCAGGTGGAACGCGGGAAACAAATCAGAATTTCACTCGGTGCTGCTAAGAGTGAGTGGCCAGACAGGGCCACTCTCACCAGGGTCCTTCTGACTGCTGCGGACCTGAAACAGCACCGTTTCTGCCCAAAATAGCACGCCACAGGCAGAGACATTTTGTTTTTGCTAAAAGCAAACAGAGTTGCTAAGAAACGAATATTGCAGGGATGGAAATCCACAAAAGGTTTGACAGTTGCCGAATGGTGCACGGCTTGGCAAACGTGGCCGAAGAGCCAGCCAGGAGGAGACAGGCAATTCCATGGGACTTCCAGCAGGAAACCCACGATTTGTTCCTCACATCTTGCCTCCGTCACGCACATTGCTGATGGGGACTGAAAAAACAGGGGTATAGGAGGGACAGGGCCCTGTGATCACAGAGTCATGGGATGGCTTGTGTTGGAAGGGACCTCCAAGATCATCTCATTCCAAACCTCTGCCATGAGCAGGGACACCTTCCACTATCCCAGGTTGCTCCAAGCCCCATCCAACCTGGTCTTGGACGCTTCCGGGAATAGCGAATCCAGAACCTCTCTGGGCATCCTGTGCCAGGGTCTCCCCACCCTCCCAAGAAAGAATTTCTTCTAATATCCAAACTAAATGTGGTCTCTTTAGTTTAAAACCACTGCCCCTTGTATCTACCCATGTAAAAAGTCCCTCTCCTTTCTTTTTATAAACTCCCTTTCAAAACTGGGAAGCTGCAATGAGGTCTCCCTGGAGTTTTCTCTTCTCCAGACTGACCAACCCCAGATCTCCCAGCCTGTCTCTGAGGAGAGGTGCTCCAGCCCTCTGATAATCTTTGTGGCCCTTCATGGAGCCATTTGTGTGTCTCCACCAGTGATGGATCTTTAGACTCTGCTCCTGGGGCCCCATCCTGATGAGGATCAGTGACCGTGTTGGTACCACCTTTCCCAGTGTGTGGGGACATTTCCTTGTGTTTAACCCACTGTGGAGCCTCTGGAGACAGCAATCCCCTGTGGCTACAGAGGACTCAGGTTTTTACCCGCCCTGTGTCCCACATGAGGCAGTCACATTTCAGCTGCCTCAACTCCCTGTGCTAGAGAAGAGATCTTACATAACTTTCTTCTGAGATGATAAATGACAAATGCACTGTACCCTAAAGGTGGTGTTCATCATGTTCGTGACTCTGTGCACGGGGTTTCTCCCTGAACGACGCTTACAGAGCAGTTTGGGTGAAAAAAATGAGACATTTGAGGGATTGCTGTCCCCTACTGGGGCTCAATGTGTGTTTTAAAGCTCAAGAAACCAGAGATCAACACTACCTGTAACAGCTGAGGAGCCATCCCTGCTCTCCAGTGCATTGCTGTTATTGTTAGGTTTGCTCTTCAGGAAGGTGAGACCCGGGGGGG
>VZRJ01007540.1:101000-224364 GCA_013397565.1 Ptilonorhynchus violaceus | reverse complement strand
TGGAAAATACGAAATATTAAAATAGAAGGTAGAAGTAAAGCAAACTAAGGCTGAGCCAATCCGCTTAATAAAGGATGCCAGGAGCTGGTGTCAATTTGCGTCTGATTTAAAGTGCTTGGTGGGTGGAGAGAGAACAGCCCACCAGAAGCAGCTGGGCTCCTCTTCCATCCCCCAGCCCTGCTGTTGGAGCGGCGTGGAGGGGGAACGAGGAGCGCACAATCGGGCGATTCATCCTCGCGCCGCCGCGCTCCGCGAAGGCAGGGGAGCAGGAGGGAAGCAGGGAGAGGGGAAAAGCTGTGATCCAGTTCTCATGGAAAGCACTGGCAGCAAACGTTCTACTCCTGCTCGCCCGACCAGGGTTGACCCACCCTGTCCGCGTTTGCCGGATTTTTGTGAGTTCCCGGCAGGCAGCCCTGACGAAAAAACTGGATTGGCGCTTTTCCTCACCCGGCTGTTCTGAGTGGTGAGGGGAGTGCTCCAATCTGCTGTGGTGGGGCTGGCAGGGCTCACAGTCTCCTCAAAAGTTGATGATTTATGTGCAGGGAATGGTAAGACAGAGACAAGGTCCCCCCCTGATGTGGCTCCAATGCGAAGTTCTACCTCCTCCCACTGAGGTGATGCCTGGATTTTCTCCCCACAGGGAGATTAGAGAGTGGGGGCTGCCCAGAGAGGTTGTGGACTCCCCATTCCTGTAGGAATTCCAGATCAGGCTGAATGGGGATCTGATTAACCTGGTCTAGCGCAAGGTTGAACCAATGGCAGGGGGTGGGAACTGGACAGTCTTTAAGGTCCCTCCCAACCCAAACCATTCCATGATTTTATGATTCTCTGATCTCTCCCACCCCTCAGTTCTTCCAGTGAGACCTGAGAGAACACCCCCTTTGCTGTTCATGTCCCTCTGAGGCTCCATCTCTCCTCACACATAAATAAGGGATTACAGGCAGGCACGAGTGTGGTCCCGTGATCATCCAGACCATTTAATTATTTCCACGCTCCCCAGTGGAGTTTTGGCCCGGGCCGGTGCCAGGACACAGCGTGGCAGATGGCAGAGCCAAGGGACTCTGTCCTGCAGGTCCGTGGGATGAGGCCAGCCCCTCCCAGAGGGAAGGAGGGCTGAGGTGTGTGGCACAAGCTGTGCCATGCCTGCTCCCGGAGCCAAAGAACAGCCCCTGCTCCGGATCCTCCGGCAGCGGTGCCGTAGCCTGTGGAGACAGACAGCGAAAGGGCAAATTAGCATTTATTTGGCATGTGGATTTCTGTTCTTCAGGAGCTCACAGGAGGGCCATCTGCTCATTGTGTCTGGCACGGGGTGGGGGTTTTCGTTCCCAACCAACCTGTGCTGGATTCCAGCCTGGTGCTCGATGTGGAGATGCCTCTGGCCCTCCAGGTATTGTCCTGGGAGACTGGGCACTTCCACTGTGTCCCACTGTGCCAGGTCAGTCTATCCTCTGGGCAAAAAAGGCAGCAATCCTCACCTCCTGGTGCCTTCCTAGAGGGACTGTTCCCCTCTCCTGCATTTCCTGGCTTTCTGAGCCAGATTCCTGTGCTGCACCAGTGGGTTTGTCATTGCAGGGCTGCTCGGGAATACCTTGGGCTGAGGTTTCCCTAAACATTGCTGGGCTGGAAGCAGGAGAAAGAGCCTCAAAATATTTTTCTGGGGGAAATGGGAAGCAGAAGAATTGCCAGCACATGACTTTGTAGCTGAACTCCCCTCCAAGGCCTTGGGTTTTGTGTAGTAACCTAAATCGCAGCCCTGTTGCCTGCAGACCTCCAGCTCCCCTCCAGCTCTTCAGTCCTGTCTTGCTGTCCTCTGAGCCAGAAGTAAATACTCACACAAATAAAGGAGCGTGTAAAAATCACAGATTCTGCTGTCATCCCTGTGATGAAGCATCACCCAAAGCCCTTCTCCAGAATAAATATAAACCCTTCTCCTTCAGCCCTTCATCTTCATCAAGGCTGAACACAGCCAGCTCACCAACCCCAGCCCCAGACCAGCACATCCTCAGTGCTGGGCAAATCACTCCATAATATCCTCCATCATTTCCTGGGATTGAACAAAGCCAGGGAAAGTGAGAAGAGAGGAGCACTTTACCTCCCAATAACCTCCCTGCCCACCCCTCACCAGCGATCTCCTCTCCCACGTCACATTGCTCAAGAGTTCCTGGAGAGAGGGCTGGGAAGGGGAACAGAGTACATCTGTCTCGTTTATGCAAATCCTGAACTGCTTGTCATGAGACTGATGGATGAGATGCAAGGAATAATCCAGCTTGTTAACGCCTGTGCTGTGATTGCATCCCTCTGCCAGCCTCTCCGCATTCCAGCATCCTGGGATTTGTTACAGGGGAGCCTGGAAGGCAGTTTCTGCCCTGAGGAGCCTGCAAGGAAAAGGGGAAGGCTCCAGGGAGCACAGCAGGCAGGATCCTTTGCTGTCCAGCATGGTTAGCTCGGGCACTGCCCTGTGTGGGTGTGAGCAGGACACTCCAGAGGAATTGAGGTCAGGGCAGGTCACCCTCCATCCCAAGGGCTGCTGTCCCAGGCAGTGCAATGGCACCGTGCAGGACACAGCAGAGTCAGGAGAGTGAGTGGGTCAGGACAACCCATTTTGTAGGGAGGTTTGGCAACACAGATGTGACTTGTGACACTCCTTTTATTTTCAGGATCTGGACATGGTTTGTTTGGCAGTGTGGACATAATTCTTGTGGCTTAGGGGGGGTTGCTGATATCTCTGCACCCCTCTAGAGTAAATGGTTATTTAGGGAAGGAATAGAAATTATAGAATCATACAATCATGGAATCATAGGGTGGATTGGTTGGGAAGGGACCTTTAAAGATCATCTATTCCACTCCCCTGCTTCCATGGGGAGCACCATAGTGGGGCTTGGACCTTCTAGATCATCTGGTTCCAACCTCCTTCCATGGGCAGGGACAGCTTCCACCAGACCAGGTTGCTCCAAGCCCCATCCAACCTGGCCTTGGGCACTTCCAGGGATGGGGCAGCCACAGCTTCTCTGGGCAATCTGTGCCAGGGCCTTTCTTGTGCTGGGTGCCCGGGGGCTGAGGTCTCACCAGAGGGGCAGAAACACCTTCCTCACGCTGCTGGCCACTCTTTTGGGGCATCCCAGTAGGTTTGCTGGGCTTCAATCACACATTGCCAGCTCATGTCCAGCCTCTCATCCAGCTCTATCCTCAAGTCCTCCTCCTCAGGGCTGCTCTTCATCCTCCATCCTAAATCCACCAAATTCAGGCTCCCCAACCCAAGGCCACCCAAATCCATCTGGATAATGGATAAAAAGCTGAAGGACAAGCAAAGAAGAGCCGCTACAAGACCGGCAGTTGCCTCCAGACCATCGTGCCCAACAGCAATGGATTGGCTTTTCCTCCACAGATTCCCTAATCCATTTTGTCACTCCTTTATACCTTTAGCCTCCACAGCATCCTGTGGCAATGAGCTCCCCAACTGAATTATGAGCCGTGTGAAAAACCACTTCCTTTAGTTTGTGCTCAGGCTTTGGGGTCAGTGAGGATGGCTCTCTGCGTCACCAGCCTTGATTCACTGCTGCTCCCTGTGTCCCCCGAGGACCTTAGGAAGAAGGTGCTGCAGAAACTCTTGTATTTCTCATTCTTTTTCTTTGTAAGTGCAGGGTGCAGACTTCTGCTGCTTCAAGGTCATGGCTGGATCAAAAACCATGGAAACTTGGGGCTTTGAAAGGGATTTGCTTTGTTTCTCTCCACCTTCAGGGGTTCTGCTCTACTTGGTGGAAAGATTCCACACTCTGCTCAAGCTCAGGTATTTCTGCCATCTCCATGACATGGGGAAAAACTCCCATTTGCCCACATTAGTGTGGTATCAGAGAATCCAAAATCCCTCATTTCAAATTGTATGGAAGCAGATGGAATGTCTCCCACAGATAAAGCAGTCCTGGAGTTTGAGTTCCCCTGTGGTGGGAAGGGGTGTATGGCCAGGGGTGGTCCTGGTTTTACTGAAAGGACCTGTATTTTAGATGGCTTTTGTAGCCACAGCCTGAATTTCCATCTTCCTCTTGCTGGAAAATTGCAAATCTGAGCAGCAGGATCTTATGGTCCTTCTGTGTGCAATCCAATGACGTCCTCATTGGGCATTGGAAACCGCATGCCTAAAATTACAAGCTGAATTCCTGTTGTCAGAAGGGGAAATGTTCCCAATCCAGTTTTAACTTTGCTGAGACAGCAGCATTCAAAAACAGCATGGTGCACCTTCAGGGTTGATGTAAAATCGGACTCTGATGCAGCCTTTCCTTCTTTTCCCAGCTTCTGCCTGGGAAATTTGTCCCCATCGCTGGGGTGGTGTAAACTTTGTTTGTCTGAGGGGGAAACTGAGGCACAAAGCCGTGGAAGGAATCAGGAGAAGAGCCCACATTAAATTTTCCGTACATCTGGGGCTGGGCAAAGGCTTCTGGGCATCTACTGCAGCTGATCATCCCCAGCCATGTACGAACTGGGGAGCAGCCAAGTGGAAATCTCCTTTTCTGGTGCTGGGAGAAGCACTAGGGCTGGAGCTCATGCAGATCCTAGTCTGGAGCTGGTTGCAAAAACACCTACAGGGGTGTTCATCCCTTTGGTTTCCCTCGGGCAGCCCAGCTCCATGATGCCCTGGGGCAGGACAAGTGATGAATCCAGCTCCTATTCCATCCCAGGCATCTGGACAGAGCTCCAGGTGTCATGGACAAGGCACCTGCTTTTCCTTTATCTTCTGTAGCCATCCCTGCACCAGTGACTCCAGAGAGCCAGGATATGGAATCATCAAATCATTGAAGGGTTTGGGTTGGAAGGGACCATAAAGAGCATCAAGTTCCAACCTCCTGCCATGAGCAGGGACACCTTCCACTATCCCATGTTGCTCCAAGCCCCGTCCAGCCTGGCCTTGGACACTTCCAGGGGTGGGGCAGCCACAGCTTCTCTGGGCAAGCTGTGCCAGGGCCTCACCACCCTCACAGGGAAGAATTTCTACCTAAAATATGGCCTGAAACACTGTCCCATCACTGCCTGCACATCTCAGGCCACTTCCTGGTGAGGTTTTCACCTCAGCCAACAATCCCAAGTCCAGACCATGTCAGGGCACAGTTCCCTGTGGGAAGAAAGGCTGTTATGCTTTGGGAATGGGCAGTTTAACTGCAGGAACATGAGCTGTGTCAAGGCTCTTGTCCTCAGGGGCCAGAGAACGAGCCTGAGGGGTGTGATTTATGTGGGATGCAGAAGGGAGCAGTGCCAGGACGTGCCCTGAGCTCTGCCCTGTGTTTGTGCCACTCCTTGAGTCCCAAATCCCAGTTTTAGCCTTGCCAAACATCCCTCTGCACTTGTCCCCGTGCAAGCCTGAGCCTCACCATGCCCACACAGCCCCTCCCTAAATACCCCCATCCCCGGGGCGTTCCCACTTAGCTCCCCAGCTAATGCCAGTGCTTTTAACCTCCAGCTGAATTCCCAATCGATCCCATCCCTGTTCCCAGCTCAAATGAGCAGCGATGGGAGCGTTCCTGCCCGCTTGGTGCCACTCGTTAGGGTGACCTTGCCCTCAGAGGCCCTCTTGTGTAACCCTCACACCCAGGGGCAGGGTGGGAACGCAGGGAAAAAGACCCCAAAGGGCTGGATGTGAGCACTGGCAGGCAGGAATAAGGCAACAGGGAAATTGGGATTTTTTTTTCTAGGATTTGCTGGTGTAGAATCCGTGGTATTTCTGGTGTTGCTCCTCCGGTGGAGGAACTGAGCCCGACCTGCTAAACCCCGGGAGTTTTAGCTGTCAGCCCATCTACAGTTAACGAGATCTGGAGCAGAGGCCTCAGTCTTTGAATTAATCTCCTTTTGGGATGAAATTCTGGTTGGTTGGAGATGAATCATCATCTTCGGCACTCTGCTGGAATTTTTCAGATCACAGGGTGCTAAAGGAAAGCAGAGGATGCTTCTCCCATCCTTCTTTTCAGGTGGGAAAGCTGAAGCACAAGTTGGCAGAGATGTTTGATGGACAGAGTGCACAAATCCTGGAGCCAGGATTCAAATCTGGCCCCTGGCTCCCCCTGATTGTGCCTCCCCATGTGGCCAGTGCTGAAGGAGATCACAGATGGGAGGGTTCCGCCAAAGCTTTTGGAGTTTCCTCCTTGTGGTTGAAAGCCCCTTGGGGCAACCCAGTATGATCCATATTCAGATACCACCTCCCTTCTCCCGAATCCCCTCTTCCAGCCTTTGGAAGTTGAAATAGGATCAGGATTCTGCCCCACAAGCCAATTCCCATCTCAGAATCGAATATTTCCCACCCTTTTAATGCTGTTCCTGCAGGTTATTCCATATCTGCTGGAGCCTATCCATGAAGCAGGTGCTTTTCCAGCTTGGAGCTGGGAGAAATTCGGGATGAAGGATGTTGGTGTGTATATACAGAATTTATTCACACAGCAGGCAGGTGAAATTCAGGTTTTCTCTGCACTCAGGAGACTCAGAGAGAAGCAGGAGGGAGCACATCAGCCTCTGCAGTGATGGAGGAAATATTCCAGGATGTGAGGGGGCCACGCAGGAATCTGTGTTTTGTAAATGGATCATGGAGTTGTTTAGATTGGAAGGGACCTTAAAGATCATCTGATTCCACCTCCTCTGCCAGGGGTATTTTCACCTTTCACCAGACCACGTTGCTCCAAGCCCCATCCTACCTGGCCTTGAGCACTTCCAGGGATGGAAGATGGACCATAAAAAATAACACTAAGGAAAACCCTGACTTTGAACACTGATTTGATGGAAGGGGTGGTGCTCCAGGACCCGTCCAAATTTCCCAGGTGCCTTCCAGGGCTAACTCCTCTCCCTGCAGCCCAGCAGAGCCAAACAACACCCGGGTCTGAGCCCTGCTTGACTCCCCTCTGTGCTCTCAGTTCACAGATGCCGCCGTGTTTCTTCCAGGCATTTCCACTCTGCTTTGCTCCCTCACAAAAAGGAAATTTCCAAGCTGTTGCAGCTTTTTTTTTTTTTTTTTCCCTCTGCTAACAGTTCCTTGGGAATAAGGACAGAGCAAACTCCTTCCCCGTGTTTTCTCAGCGTGGCAAGGGACTGAGCTTTCCAGGGCCAGGCGGATTTTTGCCTCTGGCAGAAGGGATATTTTATTTGATATCTGGGGACCTTCTCACAGGGAAATGGGAAGCCCCAGGAAGGGAGGATCTTCCTGATGAGAGCGGCTTTCACCCTGCTGGGATGTCAGCCGTGCACCAAGGTCAGGAGAAGGAAAAGCAGAGGGAAGTAAATCTTGGGCAGTGGCACATCTGGAGCCAGAGGGTGGAGGGAGGGGAGCTGGAACTGCTGATCCAGTGGGAACAGACCAGGGAGAGGGTGTTGGGAATGGTCCCGCAGGCGGCAGTGAGATGGATGCCCTTTCTGCAGTCATTTTGGGGGTTTTTTCCCCCTTTTTTTTTTCCCGTGGAGTATTTGTGTGTGTGTGTGTTTGTGTGCGTGTCTAAGAGTGCCCTCCATTGGCCACAGCCGGGCTGCTGCTCCAGGAGTGTCACTGGCACAGCTCGGGAACGTGGGGGATGCTCCGCCAGGGAACGTCGCCCTTCCCGCGTGGGAGGACTGGGAGACGCAGAGTCTTTGGAAAAGCAGGACTTGGCAGCACTGCTGGTGTCCCACAGGCTCCTCCTGCCCGGGCAGAACTCAAATCCCTGCGGCGGGCACGGCTGCAGGGCTGGACATGCCGGTTTGGAGGTGTCCATCTGGAATGTCTTGGTGGGATGGGGTGAATCAGCTTGTGGGGCAGTTCAGGCTGAGGGCGAAGGCTGCTGCGGGCAAAATCTGGGATGCCCTGATCCCTGCTCACACATCCCACGCTGCCTGAATTTCCAGGAAGGCCATGGGGCGTGCTTGGGTCGTACAGATTTGGGAAGAATTCCAGCAGGAACACGAGGGTGGTGGCAAAATCCAGCCTCAGACCTGAAGTCAGGGCTCACCACGGTGGTGTGTGCTCAAAGGTTGGGCTTGAGGACCTTGGAGGTCTTTTCCAACCTTAATGATTCGGTGATTCTGTGGATTGCAGGCTCCAGGATTCACTGGGACCAAGTTCGCCAGATGCCTGAACCCCTTGGGCAGCTCGGGGGTAACCTGGGATTTCCACCTTGCCTGCTTTGATTTGAGGGGTCAAGGTCCGTCTCAGGGTGTGTTTCTGATCCGGTGGGGGCCAGGGTGGGATGACAAAAGCTCAGCAAGGAGGTGGGAAAAATTCCCGGGGCTGTGTGAGGGTGCAGGAGCCTCCCTGGTGGCTCGAACTCTTCATAATCCCCTTCTTTGTCACCTCTGCCACCTGAACGAGGTAACCCAGGCAGAAGGACCATTCAGACCAAACTTTTCAGCCTCTTTCCCTGAGTTTCTTGGGATGAAAAACTGTCTCTGCCAGGAATACACACACACAAAAAGGCAACAATAGTTTTGTCCTTTGGTTTGCCCTTGGGAAATGCAGGGAAAGGACAGCCCAAGGCGCTCCAATGTCACCTGCTGGCCCCAGGCTTTGCTCTGCCAGACCCATCTCCCAGGCACAGGACTGGAAGGAAAGGGCAGGGGAGGTGTTGGGTACTCCAAGTTGGGGCCAAAATGTGGGACCAGGCATGGAATTTCATGAAATTCCAGAAATAGCCAGGCTACCTAGACTTTAACTATGGTAACAACCATGGGAATGTGGCTAAATCTGACTGTGTGCCATAGGAAAGTGACCCCCAGCACTGGAATAATCTGCTTTTTCACACATTTAATATCACTTCCCCAGCTGCAGGCTGTAGCCTCTGGTTATATGTCCCCCTGAGGATATTTTTGGGGATGAAGGTGTAGGAGATGGATCTCCCTGCTGGAATGCAGCAGCCACTCACCTGTGCCTGTTGCATCTCCCCTCCCCGCCAGCTCCAAAACCTGCTGAGCCACAGATCCAGGCGTGGAGGGGGTTTTGCCCATCCACTTCTGCTCTGAATGAAGATTCCCACTTCAGCAGGGATTAGTTGAAGGAGGGAAAAAAAAATATGTTTATGCTCCTTATGGTGAAGCCTTCCAGATGGGGCTGCACTGAGGGGAAATCAATTCCGAGACCTAACAACCGTGACACGGCGTCCCATTAACGGGGCTGGTTTGTTGAAGTTTGTTGGCTTTTAAGGAGCTTTTCCCACACAGGGGCAGCGAGGGGGGATTTGTTTTGTGCTCAGCACATCCTCACACAGTGGCAGGTCTGTGGTCAGCGTGAGAAAAATTGAGTTTGTGGAGGGCAGGAGGCCTGGGCTGAATCCCAGGCACTGAAGTCACCGTTAGGGACTGGATTTCCAAACAAACCCTGTCTCCTCATCATCTGGTTGCTATGGAGGCACTGCTGGCTCCTGCTTCCAGCCAGGAAAGGCAGGTTTCTGCTCTGGACCAGAGGTTCAGAGGACAGGGAAGACTGAGATTCTGTTTGCAAGAGCATGGAGTGCCAGGACAAGGGGGAATGACTTCACACTGCCAGAGGGTAGGGTTGGATTGGATATTAGGAAGGAATGCTTCCCTGTGAGGGTGGGGAGGCCCTGGCACAGCTTGCCCAGAGAGATTCTGGATTCCCCATCCCTGGAAGTGTCCAAGGCCAGGTTGGATGGGGCTTGGAGCAACCTGGGATAGTGGGAGATGTCCCTGCCCACCACAGGGGGGTTGGACAAAATGATCTTTCAGGTCCTTTCCAATACAAACCACTTTATGATTCTGTGATCCTTGTGGGTCTCTTCTAACTCAAGATATTCCATAATTCTGTGATCCCTGGCTGGCTCATCAGTGTGAAAGTCAGGAACACTTTGGATTTACAAACAGCATGAGCTGTTCCAGCACTGTCCTAAGAGAGCCAGTGGCCCCTTTCAGAGTTTAGCTAAAGCAAGAAGAGCCTTTCAGCTCCCAAATCTGATTTTTAAAGCATTCACAGTCATTTTTAGGCAACCCCTCCTGCTAATCAGGATGACCTCTCTGGAAATTAGTGGGAGGTTTGGTTGATGACTGTTGTTTTTATGGCAAGCAAGACCAGGTTTGCATCCACTTTTCATTCCTGAAGCCTGGCCCCGGAGGCAGGCAGGAGCCTGGCAAGGGGAGATTTGCACTGCCGAGCCTTGCAGCCTGCAGACCAGGCAGGAGTGGGGATCTGACTTGTAAAAAATTTAAGTCCAAATGCATTTGGACTCCATGCCGATTAGCGTCAGGTCCAGCACACACTCAGGAATCTGCTGGCAGGGGCTGCGGTGATTTGAAGCTGGGATGAAACACGGTTTGCAGAGAGCAGGTCTGGCTTTCCAGTTCCCTAACCCTTTCCTGCCCAAAAGGAAAGGTTTTGGCAGAAAAAGGGAGATGCAGAGACAAATCTTTGATGTAGAGCAGGGAAAGAAGCCAAGGAGTGAACGTGGAGGTGCATTGAGCTTCTTATCTCTTCCCTCATGCGCAGGATGGTCTGGGGGCTTCTCATCCCTTATTTTTCAGTCTCCTGGGACTGTGTTTAGCTGCCCGAACTCTGGATTTGCTGGGAATTTGTATGGCTGTGGTGGGAGCTTCCTCTGTTTGCAGCCTGGGAAGGCAGAGCCTGGTGTGGGGTGGGGACTGGAGACAGCAGTGGGGACACCGTGGGGCTGGGGATGGATCGGTGGCCGCAATGGGGAAAATGTGTTTCCCCTCCTCCCTCGATGCAGATGCCCCTCTCCACAGACCCTCACCCCAATTCCTTCCTGGCAGTGCCACCCTGGTCCATGATCATGGAGAAACACATCCCGGATGATCTGAATTATTTGGGGGTTGCAGCCCAGGGCAATGTTTGCATCTCAGGGATTGGGTTGTTTGCACTTCAGTGCAGAGGCTCTGAGCACTTGTTTTTCGTTAACCTGTGGATCCTCCCGATACCATGGCAGTTGTCTGGCTTGGTAGGGGAAATCTTCCCCCCAGGGCTCCCATTGGGCCTTTGGAAATGGGGCAGCAGCTCAGTTTTGGAGGCAGCAAACGCTGCAGGGTCAGGGGAAGCCTGATTTTCACCTCCCGATTTTCTCTACCTGGGGTGAGCCAAGAGGGAAGGAAAGGAAAAAGCTGGAAAGGTGAGAAGGAAAAGGTCCCATGGCTGTGTGCCCAGCAGTGAGAAGTCCTGCCCCACACGCTGAGGGTCTCTCCCTCCTGCAGAAGTTAACAGGCCCCATCCCCAAACCTGGGATTGGACACTGCATGGGGAGGGGGTACAAGATGAGAAGAGTCCTGCTACTGATCCTGTTTTCCCTTCTTTCTTCTCTCCTGGAAAGAGGCGGGATGGAGGGAAAGGAGCATAGGAAAGTCTTTTGTTGGGGTAAGAAAGAGGAAGATTTACACAAGTGCAGAGGAGTCTCTTTGGCACTGAGGGGGGAATAGGGCTCTGGGCAGCTGGGCTGAAGAAGGAATCTGTGTTGCAAAGGGTTGCAGGGAGTGGGTCCATAGGGCATTGCAGGGTGGATTCTGCTTTGGATGAAGGGGTTTGGGGGCTGAAGGGGGTCCTGGGACCGGCAGGGAGGACTCTCACTCTCTGCAGATGCTCCAAGCCTGGCTGCAGCACCGCAGGCTTTGGGGTGTCCTGCACTCAGGAGTGAAAGGAGAGGTGGCTGCCCGATGTGGGAAGATGTAAAATCTGCCTCCATCGCCCTTTTTTCCTGCTGTGCTGGGAGTACAGCTCCTTCCATTATCCTGTCTGGCCTCAGGGTTACACCGGGGCTGGGTTACTGAACAACAACTCCCTTCCCTGCACTGCTTTGGTGGGAGGGAGAGATATAAAGAAGCTAAAAAACAAGTGCTGGCAGGAGGAAGAGAGGAGGCAGAGGCCAGCTGCCCATGCTGACCTCCAGCCCACCCTCCCCAGGTGCAGCCTGAAGCCTGGGTTGAACCGGCATCCTGGTTACCCTGGGATGGAGAGGGCTGGAAACTCCCTAAACCATAGATCAATCCTGTTTTCTTTGGAGAGATGGTTAAAATTCGCTGCCAAGGCTCTGCTCTGCTCAGCAGAGGGATCTGCATGGGCAGAGGGCACTGGGAAAGCAGCTCAGAGCTGTGTTCACCCCCTGGGTGAGTCACAGTTGGGCTCCTCCTGGGGGTCAGGACACCCTGAGGATGGGGACACCCCCAAACCAAGCGTGGGGATGGTGATGTGGGGCTGCATCTTCCCCCCATGACAAGGGCTGGGGCTGGGGGTGCCGTGTGGATTCTCAGCCCTGTGAAGGGTTAATAAAAACAACAACAACAAACTACCTCCAAGATCTCCAAATCCAAAATCTCTTCTCTTTCTCTCCCCTCCTCCTTCCCTCCCCTGTTTTTTCCAGGTGTTGTTTATGGCCACAGGAGGGAGCTCAAATCCAGACATGGGAGGATTGGCTTGATTTCGGATCCGGAGCCTCTTAAACTCTGCTTTTCCTCCAAGCTGGTCCCTGTTATGTCCAGGATCTGGCACCTGCTTGACATTTACTTTGAGTTCCAGAGGACCAGAGACCTAGGATGAGGAGCATTGGATCCGCCCTGAACCTGCTTTTGGTATCGCCACTCTACTTTGTGTGGACCGTGGTCGCTCTGGACCTGGCGCAAACTCCCTGCACCACTTTGGTCCAAGGGAAATTCTTCGGCTACTTCTCCTCCTTCGCCGTCTTCCCGCTGAACTCCTCCCTCTGCTCCTGGATCATCCAGAACCCCGACCCTCGCAGGTACACCTTGTACATGAAGATCCTCAAGCCCTCGGGCGCGTGCGACCGCCAGCACATCCGCACCTACCAGTTCGACTCCTTCCTGGAGTCCACGCGCACCTACCTGGGCATGGAGAGCTTCGACGACGTCCTGAAGCTCTGCGACGGCTCCACGCGCTTCGCCTTCCTCCAGTCCAACAAGCAGTTCCTGCAGATGAAGCAGACGGCCCCGGCGGGCACGGACGCCTGGCCCGCGCGCTGGAAGCCGGCCAAGGCCCAGGACAGGGACTTCTCGGTGGAGTACCTGGTGGTGGGCAACAGGAACCCCAGCAAAGCCGCCTGCCAGATGCTCTGCAAGTGGCTGGACGCCTGCCTGGCCATCAGCAGCAGCTCGCACCCCTGCGGCATCATGCAGACCCCGTGCTCCTGCTCGGGAGGCGAGGCGCTGGATCAGGCCGGCGAGATCCTGGGCTTCACCAGGAAGAAGGAGGATTGCTACAAGGATGGGATTTACCTGGAGAACTGCGTGAGCAGCCCCAAGGACGGCAACGGAGCGGAGTTCCTGGGTGAGTGGAGGGTGGCCGGGGGGGTGCTGGGGAGGGAGGGCCGGTTGGGATCTGCTCTCGCGGGTCTCGCGCTGTCCCCGTCGCCTCTGTGTCCGTGTCTTTGGATGCCTGGCGTGGAAAACTGATTTCCCAATTGACAGGCGGGTCAGGTAACCCTCGGAGGCTCTTTAGGAGCCTGCGACTGGAATTGCAAAACAGCTTCCCCTTAATATTCCCCAGTTTGTTTCATTCATTCCCGGGGCTTGTTCACTGCTTGTTTTACTCCTGCAGCCTCCCAGCTTCTTACCTGAGGGTGAGTGGTTTTCCAATGTAATTACGGATGTCCTAGAAAAGGCAGGATCCAAGCTACCTCCCGAGGCGGGCTGCTCTCCGCAGCCCTNNNNCTCTCAGCAGCCCTACCAACCATTTTAATTCCTAGGGAAAAACTTAATTCTTGGGTCTGGTTCAAGGGAATGGCAACAGAAGGCACATTCATTTTGTTCTCAGCTTCATTTTCTTTCTAGAGGCTTTCAAAAAGAAAATTCACCATGCTGCTTCCATGGGGTTACTCCGTGCCCTTGCTGGGGGCTCATTCCTCAGATGTTTTATTGGGTTTTTGATTGTGGTCTTGAGTATGGTGTGGGCTGGAAAGGGAGTGGGGAGGTGGGGGAGACATGACAAAAAGAGCTATGAATCAGGGTGGGATCATCCTGAAGTCTGATGTAGGCACTGGTCTGGGGAGGGAAGTGCTCCTTGCAGAGATCTGATGTGGCCATGCGAAGCAGGAGGGATTCAGGAGGTCCAAAAGTGATGCTTTTTTTCTCGCTCCCTGTGTGAGGGCTGCTCTGGTGTGTTTATTCTCAGCTCCCCCCCCACCTGCCAGCATGAATTACATAAAGCAGAGGTGTGATGCCAAATAGGAATGCAGGTGGCAGGGAATGGAGCCTCCAATTCCGTGAGTCTCAGACCTTCACCTGACCCCCACCCCAAGGTCTCACCTTCTCCAGGTGCTGGACTGAAATGTCCTCTGCCACCAGCAGACAGCTGACATCTGTCTGGGCTGGGAATTTGGGGATCCTGCCTGAATGATGCAGCCACTCCTATTCAGGGTGGAATTTCTCAGGGCCGAGGGGAAGAGGCCAGGTTTGCTTGCAGCAGGAAGGAGGTGACCAGGCACAGATCCAGGCTGTGCAGAGTGATTTTCCTGCAGGCTGCAGCCTGGCATTAGCTGAGAGATTAGGATATGATCAGGTACTCGTGCTTTCGTCAGTGTATTTTGGGGCAGATCTTGTTTCTCGCTGGTCTGTGGATCAATACGTGAAGGCCCAGCCGAGCCATAAATCCTGCAAATTGGTTCTTCAGCCGTGCCTCCCCACCCTGGCTGTGAGCACACGACTCTCCACATTTGGGTGAGGTTTTTTTTTTTTTTGCAATGCCCTTTTCTCCTGTGTGAGCAGCTCGCGAGGAGCCTCCTCGGAGTTCAGTCGTGTGTCGTGCCTGGAATTTGCTGATTGGGTGATTTATGCATTCCACCCGAGCAGCGTGACCTTTCTCACTGCAACCAAAGGTGAAATTTGAAATAAGATTTCCAGCAAATCCTGAAGCATTCAAGCTTAATATTGGCTTTTGTAGGGATCTCTCCTAGTCCACCTGGAGTGCCTGAACGTTCCCAGAACGCAAATATGAAAGAGGTTCAAGGGTGGCTGATTCAAAATCCTTTTTGGGTGTCAAATATTTGTAGAGTGGAGATAATTTTTCTGCTGGTTGCTCACATCTGCTCCATATTGGAGACAGGGAATTATCATCATCACTGGTGGGATGCCATCCACACAGAAACGATGCTTGCAGGGTGCCCGGGCTCTCCATGTGCTGCTCTGTCTGTCACCGTGTCTGTTTTGATTTATGCAAAGGCTTGATCAGGAAGATGGAGGCGAGATCCAATTTGGACAGGGAGTCAGCAATCCCTTAACAGCGTTCTGTGGGTGGAATATTTTGATAGGGTTCCTGATTTCCAAGTGCTGATGCTGGTTATTGCAATCATTGCTGTTCTGATTGTATTTGTAGCTTTTTTTTTTCCTCAAGCTTCATTTTTTTTTTTCTTATTATCGCTATTTTTCCCTCCCTGCTGCTTTCTGAGTCATTTGTTGTTTCTGGGCCTGTCTTAACACTTTCATCTTGGAACAAGTGGAGATGTGTGTGTTGTACTAATCCACTCTGATGACTTTAAAGGCACGTTAAGGAATGTGGAAGGTGTCCCTGCCCATGGCAAGGGGTTGGAACTGGATGATCTTGAATGTCCCTTCCAACCCAAACCATTCCATGATTCTGTGAATTGCCAGATACCACCCTGAAATAGTAAACCTGCCTTTTCCTAACGTGCCTTTTTAGTCCTTGGGTATTTCCAAGGCGAATGGAGGGGTGCAAATCCACAAGGCGATGTTGCCTTGGACACAGCTCTGCTTTGGCTCACAGCCTGTGAAAAGTGAAAAAGCTTTTCCCTGTGGAAAGCTTTTCTCCAAGTGGACCCTGCTGCTCCAGACCTCCAGGGACACTCAAGAAAACATAACTGAGGACCTGAGGCTGCTCCAAATTTGCTTCCTGGGTTTAGTGAGACTCTCTTTGCACTCAGAGGTTGCAGAGGTAGCAGGTGGTGCTGGTTTGGAGAAGAATTCCTCAGAGTATCCCTCAGATATTTTGGCCTTGCTGCACATGGAGCTTGTCCTGGTGGTGAACAAGACTTGCTTGGAAGTGCATTGGCAGCAGCTGCCCACTCCCCACATCTCCCATCCCTGGGCAGCTGCCTCCAGCTGCTGCTCTGGGAAGGTTTGAGCAGGGAATGTTTCCTAGGGAAAGACATTTCAACGGTGGAATGATTTGGGGGCATTTTCGGGTCTCCCCTCTCTGAGTCAGGAAACGTGGGAAGAAGGCAGAGGTTTGTTTGTAGGTCCTGATGTTCAGATGCAAACCCACTCTTAGGAATGCAAGTTGGCATTCCTGGAATAGGTTTGGGGTGCAAGAGCAGGAGACAGGAGAAGGGAAAAACCTCCTGAAACGCTGGGCATGGGGATGTCATGGCCTGAAAATGCTGGTGACCCTCCCAAATGTGAGCTGGCTTCTGTAATTAGAGCTGGAGCTTTAAAAGGGATGATGATGTGACCCTGTAATGAGAGAAGGTTAAATGTGTGCTTAAGTGCTGTGCTGAGTTAGGCACTTAATGAATGTCTAATTAGTCTTGTCTCCATGTGACCCGTTCCTGGAAGACCATTGCGGTGCTGTCATGTTTTGGCGGCCTAAGGAGATAATAAACATCATTCTCTGGTCCTTCTGCTCTTCATGGCCCCACTTTGGAGGGATCCAGGATGCTGGCTGCAAAACAAGGCTAAATGTGTCCCCCAGAATATGTTATTTGCTCCTTGATAAAGCAGGTGGCTCCAGGGCTGCAGGGGTTTTTGAAACTAGACCATGCTAAACTCAAGTGCTGGCGATTTTCCTGCCTTTTCTCCTCTTTTTTCCCATTCTTTTGCTGTCTCCATTGCTCTGAACAAAACCAGATTCCCCTTCCTCACCCATGCTCATCACTCCTGTTTTGTTAGTGGTGTTTCACCTTCCACGTTTAGATGCTTTTCCACCTCTGTCACCTCGATTAAGAAGTCTCACAGTGTCTGTTCTCTGTTTGGAGAAGCATTTATAGACCCATGGGCATGTTCCTTTTTAACCTCTGCTGCATTAAGCAGCTTGGACTCCATAAATCTCCCACTGCAGGACACATCCTCCAAACCTCGCTTGTTGTTGGGAAGATTTGCTTCATGCTTTGGTCAAAACAGGCTTTGGTCTCCTCAGCAGGGCTGAGCTTCTGCCTGATTTGTGGCTGAGCGGCTCCTGAATGGGGTCTCTGGTGTGGAAGAGGAGCCAGAGGCATAGAAATGAATCAACTCCCACCCTCGCTGCTGCAGAAATCATCTGGTGTGGCACAGCTCCCCTCCCCTTGACTCTCCAATCTCGCCCAGGGCAGGAATGACTTGCTAAGTCATTTCCTATGTTGGAGGTGAGCTTTAGTGGCCATGAAAGCTCCAGAGATTGAGAAAGAGCTGTGAGTAATTGCCATGGGGCAGATCTCAAACCTCTCCTTGACATCTTTAGCTCCTTATGACACAAGCTCTGTTCCTCCAGCAGGATTTCCCCAGGCCCGAGCAGCTGAGCTTGCAGAGAAAGGTGTTTGCCTTTGGTTTTCCATCAGTTTTGGATTTGCCAGCCAAATGGAAAAGGGAGTTGGGGGAGTGCATTTGCACTGCCTCTCCTTCCTCCTGCCCTGGGCTGGCTGGGCTTGGGGAAGGGGTGCTGCATCCCAGCTCCTCGCTGCTCCATCTGCACTTGTCCCCACGGTCTGATCTGTGCATCCCTGGAAGCAGAGGTTGGATGTGGGGAGAGATCAGCAGGAAAACATGGGGCAAGGAAGCCTTGATTTCTCCTCATGTGTAAAATTTTCCTGTACAAGCTGCTGAAATCATTGGAAATTTTACCTGACATCTCCCCAGCTTCAATCCAGATCTCAGCAGCTTGAAGCAAGGGCTGATATTTCTTCCCAGCTCCTGGAGGAAGAGGGAGAACAGAGCCTGGCACTTGGCAAAAAGGTCACTTTGTCACTTGCAGTGAATCCCCACTGGATCCACATGGGCAGTTCCTGGTGGGAATGTCCCTCTTGCCTGTGCTCGGGGTGTTTTATGGATGAGGCAAATGTGGGGAACTCCTCCCTGGGTGATGGAAAGGAGGGTTCTGGCTCGGTTTAAACATCCAGATCTCTATAAGCTGTACAAGCCCTGCCTGCCCCTCTGCTGTTCTCTGGGATCCTCCAAGCTGTTATAATTGGAATGGAATGGGATGGAATGGGATGGAATGAAATGGAATGGAATGGAATGAAACAGAATGGAATGGAATAAAATAGAATAGAATGGAATAGAATAGAATAGAACAGAAATAAAAATAGAATAGAATAGAACAGAACAGAATAGGATATTTTCAGTTGGAAAGGACCTGCAGTGATTATCTAGTCCTGCTGCCTGACCACTTCAGAGCGGACCAAAAGTTTAATTCAGGGCATTGTCCAAATACTTCTTAAGCATTGACAGACATGGAACATCAACCACCTCTCCGAAAAGTCTGTTCCAGTGTTTGACCACCCTCTCAGTACAGAAATCCTTCCTAACATCCAACCTACCCCTGCCCTGGTGCAGTTTGAAGCATTCCCACACATCCATCCCACCACTGGATCCCAGGGAGAATCAGGCATGAGCCCAGGAGTGCCAGAGCGCTCTGAGCCTGCGAGCAGCGCCGTGAAGTGACAGGGCAGGGATTCCCCGTGTCCGGGCTGCTCTCAGCACCAAATCCATCCCCGCCTGTGTCCATACACAGAAGTGGAGGAGGAAAAGGAGCAAACTGCAGCGATCGGTCCCAACTGTGAACCCCACAGCTCGTGGACACGAGCACAAAGCAGAAACATCAGCAATTACCGGCTCAAAGCTCTGTTGTTGGCGCGGGGAGACCAAAGGTGGGATTTACATCCCATTGCCGAGGGAGTTTCACAGGCAACTGCTCCCATTATTGCCACGGGGACTTTTACGGGTAATTTAAGGAGTGGCAGCCCGGTGAAAGGCTCAGCTTTTTGGTTTCCCTCTTTTCTCTCTCTCTCTCTCTTTTTTTTTATTATTTTTTATTTTCTATTTTTCAACATTCTCTCATATTCAGGACCCATAGCAGCCGCCCCAAATTGTTTTGCATGGAGATACAGGGTGAAATTTGGAAGCAGGGAAACACGGACACCAGAGTGGAAATCATCACATCTGCAGAGCAGTTTTACAGCTGCAGCTGCAGAGTATGAGGGTGATGGGGCTGACACCTCAGAGGGAGGGTGCACAGAGGCTTTCCTGTCCATTTTCACCTCTCACCCTAAATATCTGGCCCTTTTCACCACCCACCCGAATATCTGATGTATTTAGGTAATGGGAGCAGGCTGAAAAATGGAAAACATTCTCTGTGAGAGGAGTTGGATCCACGGAGATTTTTAGGTGTTCGATTTTGCACTTTGCGGTGCTTGAACTCCATGGGTTTCCTTGGCACTGAGCTCTCTGACCTGGTGAATCCCATCTCTTATAGTTCATGCAGCTCTGCAGTTCCTCCCAGGTTTCCTTTAAAGAGAGTTTTCTCTTTTTTAGTGCTGGTTTCCCCTATCCAGGTGCAGGTCTTGAAGGCTTTGGGTGAAGGCAGGACTTGGCGGAGATGATGCTTAGCCCAGATGCCTTAGGGATTTAGCAAACAACAGATCCAGGAGAGGAAAAGGGCTCTGTATCATTTTCAGCACTAAATTCACTCATTTAGCACTAAATTCCCTTGTTGCCCAGAGAAGCTGTGGACTCCCCATCCCTGGAAGTGCTCAAGGCCAGGATGGCCACTCTCTTCCTCTGGTTTGGGTAACTTCGAAACAAAGATACCCAAACTCCTGTCCCCAAAACACAGAAGCAGGGGAGTGTCAGCTTCCAAACCCCAAATATCCAGACTGGCAGAGACCAGGGCATCCCCCTCTTCATCCAGGCAAGTGACAAAGCCAGGGAATGGACCAGTAATTGTGTTCCTGCCTTAGGACACAGGGAGGGATCAGACTCCTCAGACTGCCCCAGAAAGAGTGGGACAAAGCAGCCACCCTGCCAGGCCAGCCCAGTTTCTTCAGGAAGCTGGAATTGCAGCTTTGACAGCCTCTAGGTCCCTTCCCTTCCTTACAGCTTCTAAACACCGGGAATATCCCAAGCCAGTAACTGTTTGTTTAATGACATGGACCACTCAAGACCTATTGAGAGCATTCAGCTTAATGAGGTGTGTGGCAATTACTGCTCTATTGAAACTCGAGCCAGGGAACACAAAGAAATATATTTAAACTCAACAGATCTGCAATTCTGATGTGCTAAAGGACGTCCTTTCCCAGCCTGGCTGTCTCACCGTGCTGAAGGATAAAATATGGGATTTCAGTATCAGATCGTTGTCTGCAAGAAGAGAGTGTGCCAAAAGGAGATCCAACGGCTGGAGGTGACATTGGCAGAGCCACCCCAGGGACACACAGGCGCTGAATCCTCCCCAGGATGCTTGCTGAGAATCCCAAACCAGTTTTCCAACCTATTTAGCCCAAGCTTCCTTCAGCAGAGCTGTCCTGGGGAACGTGGGGCTTGCAGGAGATAGAATCAACACCCAGAGACTTTGTCAAAATTTCACTGATTATAAGAATGGGAAGATATGGGAAAAGAGATGAGTTACAGAGGTGTTAGTGATGCTCTGGAAGAGAATTGCTCTGCCCAGCAAGGAAGGAGATTGCTCTGGCTTAGGGCATCCCTGTCCACTCTCAAGAGTACTCATGGATAAACTGCTGTTCCCAGCCTGTCAGGCAAAGATCCCAGAATCACAGAAGGTTGGAAGGAGCCTTAAAAATCATCTTGTTCCAAATCCCTGCCATGGGCAGGGACATCTTCCACTATCCCAGGTTGCTCCAAGCCCCATCCAGCCTGGCCTTGAACACTCCCAGGGACGGGGCAGCCACAGCTTCTCTGGGCAGTTGTGCTCGATGGAAGCAGTGCTGGATGGTGCCAGTTTGCTCTTGATGCCTACAAACATGGGATTGGGATTAAATAATCTTTACAGAGCTGGACTAAGCATCTGCACCAGAATTCCAGTTGTGGGTGTGCTGGGAAAGATGTCACTGGCCATTCCCAGCAGAAAAACACCCGGGAAGATGTGCCAGGGCTGCTGTTTACAGCTGGGTTTATCCAATGCTTGTCTTCTACCCTGTTTGCAGGGATCAGTCAAAGGATCATCAATGAAAGTGACTGATGACAATTTCTGCCCACAAAATCCTCTCCCTCTCACGCCCTTTCTTCCTCCTTTGTTTGGTTTGCCGGGTTTGGTTGTTTATTTTTCATTTTAATGTTCTGAATGTTCCTGCTGCGCTCTACACTTTTTGCCAAGCACCAGAAGCACATGTCTCAGGGAGCTCCCCAGGGGTTCAAGTGAGGAATTCGGGACCATCCCCATGAGGCTGTGCTCCACGGGCAGCCACGTACTCAATCTGTGGATGCTGCAACCAAATTGTGGTGAGTCAGGTCCAGTGCCAACATCACCCGGCCAGGGCCATTCAGACAGGAGGGGTTCATGATGTTTTCATCTCAATCCCACCGTCCTCACAGAAATGAGGTGCTCAGCCTTGTCAGCATCCCCACACACTCCTCTCCCGTGTCTAGATTTTATATTTGGGGGGTACCTTCTTTAACTGCCCTGTCATTTAGCCAGTTAAAATGCTTTAAAATCATGGAATCACAGAATGGTTTGAATTGGAAGGGACCTAAAACACCATATCATTCCAGCCCCCTGCCATAGGCAGGGACACCTTCCACTAGACCAGGTTGCTCAGAGCCTCATCCAACCTGGATTTGAGCACTTCCAGGGATGGAGCATCCACAGCTTTTCTGGGCAATCTGCACCAGGTGTCCCTGGAGCCTTCTCTTCTCCAGGCTGAACAACCCCAACTCTTCCAGCCTGTTTCCAGAGGGGAGGTGCTCCAGCCTCCTGGGCATCCTCATTGGGGTCAGTCAAGATCAACGAGCGATGCTGTGACTTGAGATCAGTGATAAGATAAGAGGAAGGCCACAGAAGGCAGCAGAGGAGCTGCTCAGGAGGATGCTGCCTTGCTGGGGGGGCACTTGCTGAAGAAGAAAAGATGCAGGAACCAGGACAGTCCCCAGGTAACCATGGAGAAGCAGTTAAAGAGATTGCTTTTCGTGCTTCTGCGCTTTTGGGCCACGGAGGAGCTCAGGAGGCCCCTTTGGGGTGTTCAACCAGCTGCCTCCACAGACCCACCGCAGCCGAGGAATCATCAAAGAGAAAACAGACCCTGTGGGAGAGCCAGGATGGATCCCACCAGCTGGAAGGGCAGGGGTGGTTTTCCTGGCTCAGCACCTCTCCCCTGCAACGTTCCCCTCTGTGCATCCCTTCCCTCCCTCCATCCCTAGTGTCCCTGCCCCAGCCCAGCAGTGCCATGTTCGAGTCTGTGGTCACTGGAGCCGGTGGAAATTTCAGTGTGAGTTTTGTCTTGGCACAATTTGTTGCCTTTTGTTTGCTTCGGGGCAGAGGAAGAGAAGAGTTGAAGCTCTCCCAAGCCTTTAAACACCGTGAGCCACCATTCCCGCTCCTGAGCCTGATGGATTGGCCCTCAGCTTGGCGTTAGAGGGTGAGGGGGCAGATGTCCCTTCTTAAAAACGGAGCTCTGGGATTAGTGGGAAGGATGACATTTCCCACCCTGTGAAGTCCCATATTCCCCTCCTGTGATAATCTCAGCTCCTCTGGTTGCTGCTCATATCCAAACCCTTCAGGACCCTCATTTTCCAGCAGCACCTTTGGGATTGTCCTGCTACCAGCACCATCCTGGGTCTTTTTCTGGGTGTTTATCTGGAGCATTTCTGGACTGGCTGGGATGGTGGGACAAAAGCCAGATAGCTGCTGTACTAGCTGGGTTTTTGGTGAGTGGGATCACTTAGGCTGAGCTCATACCCACCAGAAACATTCACTGAGCATCCTTGGGGTGAGACTGGCCTCAAATGGTGGTTGGAGGGATAAAAATCAGACCGATAAACCCAAAAATCTCCTTTCTTTGGGGTTCTACCTGGAAAGAAAACCCAAGCCAGTATTTTAGCAGATGTTCTGGGGCCCCTCCCACATGGTCCCACTACAACCACTGGGTTGGTGTCTGGCTTTGGGGTTGCATTTCCACTCCTGGAGTTGGCGATGCTCCTGTGCTGGGTGCGGGAGGCAAAGGAACACATGGAAAGCAAACAAAAAACCCCAACAGCAGAACAAGAGGAGATTTAGGGTTTCCAATATGTATTGGGTAACCTGGGTCACACAGGGTCCCGCTCTCTGGAGTGGGACAGGATGGGTTGGGGTGAGCAGAAGGCCTCGGAGAAATGCCATAAATAGGTCTGGAGATTTCAAAGGTTTCTGGGGGAGTGTTTGTCTTGCACCTTCTCTCTCTGTTTCAGAAGGGAACTCCTCTCAGTGAGACAGGGCAGGCACGGGGCACTCAAATATTTTTAATATCGCAGAAGGAAAATAAAATAAATGGAGAGGTGGTGGGGGAGGGAGTGGATGGGCAGCAGCCAGCCAGCCTCTGTCCCTCTTCAAGGTGCAGCCCCGAGCCTGTGGCGTGCCCAGAGCTGTCAGCCTGTCTCTGCTGTCCCATCTGTGACCCACTGACCTGGTGTGGAAGATACTGCCACAGGCACGTGCGCACAGGCGGGGTCTGGTGCGTGGGTGTGCACACACAGGGATACGTGGAGCCAGGCTGGGAGAGCTGGGATGGTTCAGCCTGGAGAAGAGAAAGCTCCAAGGAGACCTCAGAGCCCTTTCCAGTGCCTAAAGGGGCTCCAAGAGGCCTGGAGAGGGACTTTTTGCATGAGCATGTTGTGATAGGACAAAGAGGAATGGTCCTAAACTGAAGCAGGGTAGGTTTAGATTGGACATTGGAAAGGAATTCTTTACTCTGAGGGTGGGGAGGCCCTGGCACAGGTTTTCCAGAGAAGCTGTGGATGTTCCATCCCTGGAAGTGTCCAAGGCCAGGTTGGGTGGGGCTTGGAGCCACCTGGGATAGTGGAAGTTGTCCCTGCCCATGGCAGGGGGGTGAAACTAAATGACCTTTAAAGTCTCTTCCAACCCACCTGTGAACAAATCCCAGTGCTGAGAGCACCCTGGGAAGTCCCAACACCACACACAGATCCAGGACGTGCTGCTTCCCACTCAGGAGAGAGTGTCCGTGGAGACCCACAGTGTGCAAACTCACTGCAGGAACAAGAGGCTGACTCATCCTTCGACCTTTCCCTGCTTCTCCCAAAATGTGCCATGGGGCCTCTCTGTGCCTCGTGGTGCGTTTCAGGAGGAGATGGCTTTGTTTATACTTGTGGGATCCTTCCCATGGAAACAGAACTCCTGTTCCTCCCCCCAGAGCCAAAACACACTGAGGGATTCCCAAGGGTGGCCTCGGTGGGAAAGGACAACCTGCGTGGCTTGGCGTCCTGAGGGGACAAAGAAAGGACTTGCTGTGAGGCTGCAGTCATCCAAAGCTGTCCCCAAACCCACTGGTGGTGGGACATTCTTCCCTCTGCCCTGTCCCCCCACAGCAAAGCCTGCACAGATTTCTCCTGCTCTGTAAAATGCTCCTGATCTGCTTTAAGTCCAGTAGGTGCTTGGCCGGTGGTTTGAGCCTCTCCTAGGGACCACCAGCTCTTCCTCAAAGCTCTCTCCACTGCCTGATGTGTGGTTTATCAATGGGATATCTGCAATATCTACTCCTGCAGCATTCCCACTGGGTTTTGGGGGGGTTTTACAGGAGGGTTGTGGGTTTGGAGACCGCTCCTCTGCTCCTGCCGTCCCCACATCCCAGCTCAGCTGTGGTACCTGTGCACAGGCCCCGTGCAGGGTTTGGAATGTACTCCTGACTCCCACATTTCCCGTTCCTCTCTCCATCTTTCCATCTTGGGGTTTTTTTTCCATTACACCAAGACCCTTGGGTGTGTCTTGAGAAGCAAAGTCCCTCCCGGGCGGGTGTTGTGGTGCTGAGCTGCACCTCCCCGTCCGACCCTTCCGTGGTGCCAGGGCTGCCTCAGTGCCGTGGATAATTGTGGCTGCTCTGCTTTCCAGGACCGTTCCACAGAGGAAGTGCTCCCTTCGAAAGGCAGCGCTGACAGAAACAACAACTTTGTCTGGCTCACGTTTTAATTAAAACCCCAGCGATTCGCCCTCGCCTCCACTCCTTCCCTCCGCACCTTTTCCCATCCCGATCCTCTTGCTGCGAATGAACACCCAGTGTCATCTGGGGACAAAGCATTAATTCAGCAATTAAATAATTGAATGCTCCTCTGGCAAAATGAACTATGTCCTGCCTTTCTTGTGTTTTACAACTTTTTTCCCCCTTTTTTTCCCCCTCCCCCCTTTTTTCTTCTTCCCTCTGGTGAGATAAGGCTGCCATCCTTGAAAGCCCTTTTAAATATTCATGTTTTAATTAATGGACTTTATTGCATGGACTCTATATAAGGTAATAAAAAAGACTGCCTGAGGCAAAACAATTTTTTTTTTGGTTGTTTGTTCTTGAAGGGAACTAAGAAATAAAAAGCTTAATATGTTTCTTCAACAAACGTTAGAAAGATACACAGAAATGACAGCCATGGGTCATTTAGCCACAGGCTCCTTAGGATTGTGGAGCAGGATGTAAATACACGGGAATCTTGGAGGGGTTAATCCCTTCAGGTTCTGCAGAGGGCAGAGGAGGTCGCTGGGCTGCATCCAGAGGATGTGCAGGCGGAGAGGGAAGCAGACCTGCACTTATCCAGCTGGAGGCTGGAGAGGGACTTTTCACCAAGGCATGGAGTGGTAGGACAAGGGGGAATGGCCTTAAGTTGAAGGAGGGTAGATCTAGATGAGATATTGGGAAGAAATTCTGTACTCTAAGGGTGGTGAGGTTCTGGAACAAGTTGTCCAAAGAGGTTGTGGACTCCCCATCACTGGAAGTGCCCAAGGCCAGGTTAGATGGGGCTTGGAGCAACCTGGTCTGGTGGAAGTTGTCCCTGCCCATGGCAGGGGTTTGGCACTGGCTGATTTTTAAGGTCTCTCCCGACTCAAATGATTCTGTGATCAAGGACCCTTAAGGGCTGTGAGTGTTTGGGGCTGAATAAAATCTTTTGCTGAACCCGGAAAGTGAATTTGTTGGATTTGTTTTAGATGATGTTTTTGAAGTCCGGACCAGCTACCTTGCCCAATATTTCTGGGCTGAAAACCCCAAATATTGATTGCAGATTTCTGCACTGGATTTTGCTTTTATCGAAGGCAAACAAGCTGATAGAATGCATGAATTCATGAAACATCTGGTCTTGCCAGTTATGTATTCTTGCCAGAAAAAGAAGAAAAATAATGTTAGTTTAAACTTCATTCCATGTGGGTGTTTTCTTATGGTGCAGCTTGCTGAAATTAGTTTTATCTTCTGAGTGTGTCATCCGTAGTGCGTGACATGGGCTCAGCACCCAATTTAGCTCAGTCTTGTGATGGGAGGGGTCTAAGGATGCTGGTCCAGAACTTTGTAGGGAAGCCTAAGCTCTGATCCTGCATCTGCCATGTCCTTGAAGGAGTCAAAGCATTTGTGCACATGGTTTTTATCCCGCTATTCTTTTCTTTCTTTGTTCTGACTCAGATCTTGAGAGAAATTGGCATTTTTTAGCAAACAGGTGTACAGTGCTGAGCACCAGCGCTCCCTGAGCTTTGATGGTGGCTCTTAGAAGGACTGGATAGAAATGGTTGTAACAGTTAATAAATACTCCAGTGATCAGTGTGATTAGAGTTTGGTCATGGAGTTATTTCTCTTTTAGGAAAAGAATCATCTCACACAGGGGACACCCTGGCATTTAGGTACCAAGAGAGGGAATGTCCAGCATTGAAGGAGACAGATGGGTGGCACAGAGAAAATGTCTCTGGTTGCCCAGTGTAGGCTTGCAGTGCTTCAGTGACAAACTATCCTGTGCCCTGAGGATGTCTCTATCCATCACATTGATTACTGCATTTGCTGCCTGCCTAGTACTGACTTTTTCCAACCTAAATCAAGAACGAACCAGAGTTCACCTTTATCTGCTGAGGTGCAAAGGTGGGGTCACTCTGCTGAGCTGCAGGGCTCTGATTTCACACCAGGATGAGAAAGGACAAAAGGAGGTTGGTCTCAATAATAAGTTGTCTCGTGGAAAAATCTCCATCCCATCTTCCAAAGGTGCTGTCACCTCCGTGATGCTCCATTTGTGGAGGTGAAAACACTGGGCTGTTCTTGTTTGTGCTCTGGTCGTGGCTGGGGCATCTGCTGCCACTCTTGATGAGAGCCAAGGGTGGGCAAGTCAAAGTCATTACCTGATAATGGAGCCACGCTCCTGGCTCGTGCGTCGGCACAGCCGGAGGTGCTTTAACAAAGGAGCTGGAGAGGCCATTAAGAGGAGTGAGTCCTGAGTGAAAATTCCTGCTCACTACTCGAAAATCTTTACTGACAGCACTGCGAGAGGAAGGAAAGCTCAGATTTGGGCAGCTCAGGTAATGACAGGAATTCATTTGCCAGCACATATGTCCTAGGACGTGCCATTCTCCGGGCTCAGTTCGATCATAATCCTCATTATCGTATCTGGGACATCCACTGCAAGAAATGGTTTGCTGATCTCTCTCTGCCACGAGCTGTGTCTCTCAGATCTGAGCTGAGCTGAGGGACTGTGAGCAGCAGAGGAGCTCGGCTCTCCCGTCCCGTGTGAGGCCGTGAGTAACTCCAGCCGTACCCAGCGGAGACATTCGCATCTCAGCGAGTCACCCTGAGCTCCCTTCTGAGCCAACAAAGAGCTGCTAGGGGAGGTGGGTGGTGGGTGTGAGGGCAGGCCCTGACCTATCCTAAAATAGGCATCAGAGGGAAGGAGTCAGGATCTTTAGCAGAGAAACTGCATAGTGGAGGTGGAGGACGAGCAGTGGTTATGGGTGACATCTCAGTTTGAGCACAGCCTTGCACTGGCTCTGACTGAAGTTATTGTCCTAGGGTTGAAATGGTCATCCCTGAAGCGATCCCATCCCTGACAAAAGCCACCTGACCTTGCTGGCTCCTCTCCATGCCCTTTCCAAGAGAGGTTTTTAAATGGGATCTATCTCCGAGGGCTGGAGCACAGGAGCACTGCAAGGAGGATGTCAATAAAGCCTGTGCATCCCAGAGTATCCCTCTACTGCTGAAGCTGTATCTTTCCACAGTGTTAATGCAAACAAAGAAGTCAATAATTAAAATTGAAAAGAGGCTCTCAGTAAGTCGACACCTTTGGGAGGTTTCCCATTTCATGGTTGCTGAGACCTGCTCTTATATCACTCTCAAAATATCTTCAGGTTATTCTCCTGCCTTCCTCCTCTTCATGATCACCCTCAGTCCTTGCCTGGAGGTTGGCTTCCCCTCTGGTGCAACCCTCTGGTTGCTCCCTTCCTTTCAAGCATGACCTCTTATTCAAATGATGCCATCCGGAATGTTTCTTTCCCACACCTTCCCATGCACATGGAGATGTATCCTTCAGAGAATTTCTGAGATCCAAGTGAGCCAAAAGCATCCTGAAAGGGGTGCTTTGGCCTCCCCTCCTCTCTCTGAGCAAGGTTTTGCCACATCCCTCATGTCAGCACCAGCAATACTGCAATGTGTGGTGAGTGACTCTGCTCATCCATCCAGCGGAAAACCGACTCCAGGAAAAAGAAATAGGGATGAGCTTGAATCTGGATCCATGAGGTGGCCCAAAGCATGGTGCAACCCCTGATCTGTCAGAAAGGAGGCACAAGGATGGTGCCTCCTGGCAACACAGCCTGCCTTGGGGTCTGGTTAAGCCTCCTGCAAATCTCCAGCCCTTGGCTCTGCCCCTGCAGCTGAGTCACCAGCCATCCCTTTTGTTTGCATTTAGTGTAGATCTTGTTAATTGGCTCTTTCATTCCTCTAATTAAATGCAAATGTAGAGTGGATCATTGAACAGGGATACAGGAGCCCTCTCCAAACAAAGCAGGTTTCAGCTGGAGGAGGAAGCACGGGAATCAGGTTTTCCTCTGCCCTTTTTACTCCAGGTCTCTCTGGTAGAGATGGCTTCCAGCCCAGAGGAGCTTCCCTGCTCTTTTGCTGCTGAAGGCCTCCTCCTGCGGGTGTGAAAGGGATTTCCTGGTGACAACGGGATGCTCCAAGGCCAGAAGAAACGAGCCAAACCTGGCTGTCTTCCCTTTGCTCTGCAAGCTGATTTATTCCCCAGTCCCCCCTCCCAAGTCTTCCAGATCACCCTGCTCGGATGCAGCACCACCGGAGGAGAGGTTGGGAGCAACTTCTTTGGGTGCCTTCTTGGCACTGCCAGCCTTACATTGTGCCAGGCCAGGTGTGGTGGTGTTCATGGCCTGGTTTTGTCCTGGCAGCATCCTGCTGGCCGGGATGGAGGAGGGTTCAGCATTCCTTGCTGGAGCCTGGCTGCGGCGCCTCGTGCTCGGCAGAGCGGTGACGCAGCCGCGCAGCGCGGCCGGATCCGTGGGCGGTGGGAACAGATGGCATTTGCTCCTCTGAAAGCAAAGCTCTCCCTTTGCTCAGGGAGCAAAGCGATGTTTCCTCCCCTGCAGGGCTCAAATCTGTCCCTGGTGTGCTGCTCTCGGCCACCTCAGGGCATTAAAGGGAAGGGTTTGCTCCGGTCGCGGATCGGTGTTGGATGTGCTGGATCCTGATGGAAGCAGGGGCTGTGGGGGGTGGATGGAGTGGGGTGTTTGTCCAGGATGTTTCTCTGGAGCTCAGCAGATATTCTGCAGGACCATGAGGGAGCTGGCCCTAAACCTATGTGGACTTCAAGTAGCTGAACTTGGCAGCTGGACACTCGGTCTGTGACCAGCTGGGCCAGCTCCTGGCAAGCTGAGAGAAGTTTGGATTTGGAGGCCATTTAGAGATGAACACCTGACTTCCTATAATTACAAGTGCTCCAGAGGATGAATTCCTTTACTGTGAGGGTGGTGAGGCCCTGGCACAGGTTGCCCAGAGAAGCTGTGGCTGCCCCATCCCTGGAAGTGTTCAAGACCAGGTTGGAAGGGGCTTGGAGCAACCTGGGATAGTTGAAGGTGTCCCTGTTCATGGCCTGGGGGCTTGGAACCACGTGATCTTTAAGGTCTTTTCCAGCCCAAACCATTCCTGTTCTTATGGGCACAGCTCCCCAAAGCACGGAGACACAAGGAAAGGGCAGGTGAGGGATATGCAGCAGAGTTCTGCAGATCCAGGTGATTTCCAGTGGATGCATGGAGCCAGGGGGATAAAAAGGGTCTGGGATGCTGAGTTAAAGAATTAAAGCCATGTCCAAGGCTGAGTGTTCATCTTCGGGGTCACCTCATAAAATTTGGGGGACAGCAGGAAGGGACTGACCATTTACCCTGACCAACTTCGGTCAACGTGGTTGTGGGGCCTCGGTGGGAGAGACAGCTCTGCCCTCCCAAATGCCACAGCTCTGCCCTCCCAAATGCCACCTCCCAGCCTCGGACAGAAGTTGCTGTTCGGTGAAACGCAGCCACGCTGCAGAAGAAATGAGTTTGTCACATCGGATCAAGGCAGCGGGGAGAATTCCCAGACCCCCGCGATGGCTCCGGACTTGCGCCGTGTCCCCTTCAGCGCTCCTGCGTCCCGGGAAGCCACAGCCCCCTCCCGCTGGCCCGGTCCCGTGTCACAGCCCACGAGGTTCCCCGGGCCGAGGGGTGAGCTCAGGTCACGGGGAAGGGACTGGCTCGTTGGGTTTCTTTTTCTCCGGCTGTTGCTCCGCTTTGCTTCCTCCCGCGACGCGCTAGCCCCAGGGGGGCTTTGCCTTGTGCTCTCGCTTGGCCTGGTGGGATAATCATCAGGGGGGTGAGGAGCCCAGGGAAGATCCACGGTGCTGTGGAGAGCTCTCCCCGCTTCCAACCTGGAGGGGAACGGGGAGGGGAAGCAGTTGACCTTTTTTTCTGCTTGGCTGTGCCCTGCTCCTCCGAGCAGATGCTGCTCTCGCTTCGGGAGACGCAACCACCGGGAGCTGAGCTCTGGAGCCAGGGCTCTGCAAATGAAGCCTCTCCGAGGGTGCTGTTGGTGGGATGTGGTATCCAAGCCCTTCTGTGAGGAGGACTGACTGGATTTTATACCCCTCTGGTGCCTCTCCCTGGCCTCACTGCAATAATAATAGAGGAAAAGGACTTCATGCCTCTGCTGTGCTTGCCCAGCATGTTTTTGGGCAAGACATTTAACATCTTTTTGCCTCGGTTTCCCCACATGAATAAAGGATTTAAATATCCTTCAGACTTTCAGAGGAAGGTTAGCAGGAAAAAGAGATTTTTTTCTTTCTCTCTTTCTCTTTCTTGGTGTCTTTTTCTCCTTCATAGAATCAGAGAATCATTGACTCATTAAGGCTGGAAAATACTCCAAGATCATCAAATCCAACCTTAAACCCATCATCACCTTGCCCACTAAACCATATGGCAAAGTGCTGGATCTGCTCATTTTTTAAGCACTCCCAGGGATGGTGACTCCACCACTTCCCTGGGCAGCCTGTTCCAATGCTCAGCCACTCTTTCAGTCAAGGAATTTTCCTGATATCCAACCTGAACCTTTCCTAGTGCAACTTGAGGCCATTTCTTCTTGTCCTATCACTTGTTGCCTAGGCTGCTTTCCTCCCTTTCCTTTTTTTTCCATTTTTCCTTGCAATTCCCATCTGTCCAAACGTGCCTACTCCCAGCCAGGGCTGGTGGAAGTGTCCTCTAAACCTGCAGAGGGCAAGAAGACCACAATAGAATTTTGCTGCCCCAGTGCCTTGGGGTGTACCACGAGCCAGACCTTTTAGTGACCCATTCCCAGGAGTCCAAATGCAAGAATATAAATGTTTCTTTTCTTTCCAGAGTCTTGGATATTAGGGAGAAGTTCTTCCCTGTGAGGGTGGTGAGGCACTGGAACAGGTTCCCAGAGAATCTGTGGCTGCCTCATCCCTGGAAGTGTCCAAGGCCAGGTTGGATGGGGTTTGGAGCAACCTGGGATAGTGGAAAGTGTCCCTGTCCATGGCAGGAGGGTCGGAACTGGGTGACACTCAAGGTCCCTTCCAACCCAAATGAGATGATCTTTAAGGTCCCTTTCAGTCCAAACCATTCCATGTTTCCATGATTCACATCACAGAACTTTGATTCTGTGATTCACATCATAGATCTTTCATTTCCTTTTGAACCTTCCACTAATTCCTAATTAGACATGAGAGGATATTTTCACCCACTTGAAGAGTTTTGTCTTAAATTTCCTGCCTTTTTATTTCTCCAAAGCCATTAAAAATCTCCTAACTCCCCCAGCAGTGACACGCTTCCAGTTCTTGTCTTCCTGCTCCCCCTCAAAATGGGTCTAGCAGGAATGTCCCACACAGAACATCGAGTTCTAACATTTGCCTCTTTCATTTAAAAACACAGAAAAACCCAGATGCTTCCATGAAAAATTTGTCTTTTGGTCGGGAAACAACTTAGATATTTTAACAAAAAATGTTTTAGGGAACTCTTACCATCCAATGGATGGAACCTCTTTGCTCTGCTCTGTGCTGAGGTCTTGGCTCTGCTGCTCTGCTGGCACTGGATTTTTTTTTGGGGGGGGGTTGTGTGTTTGTTTCGTTTCATTTTTCCTACTCCTGAGGTGGGATCCTAGCACAGAGGTGCTGGAAAAGCATCTTCAGCCTGGAGATCCTGATTGCCTGGGGTGTCAAAGTTCTGGAGCAATGAGTGCTGGAGCGTGGCTTTGCCAAAAGCACTGTGCAGTTGGCAGCGGGGGTGTTCCACATCAGAATCAGCTGCATTTTGGTGCTGGGTAACATAAATTTTATAGTCCCCCTCCCCCTGTGTTGTGTGGCTGCTCTGTGAGCCATGGAAAGATGAAGTTCAGGGAAAAAAAAAATCATATTATTCATTACTTATGAAATGTTTGTTCATCTTGTAAGGTCTTGGTAGTTCTTCCATTTGTGGCTTTTTAATCCTCACCCATGGTGTTGTTTCAGGATAGTTGTTTGTTTGTTTAGGACAAGGGGGAATGGCTTTAAGACGAAGGAGGGCAGGTTTAGATTGGATTTTGGGAATAAATTCTTCCCTGTGAGGATGGTGAGGTCCTGGCACAGGTTGCCCAGAGAAGCTGTGGCTGCCCTATCCTTGGAAGTGTCCAAGGCCAGGCTGGATGAGGCTTGGAGCAACTTGGGCTAGTGGAAGGTGGGTTGGAGCAACATTAAGGTCTCTTCCAACCCAAACCATTCTAGGATTCTATGACTCTCTGTCAGCTGGGGTTTGGGAGATGGTTTAGAACTTCTACCTGAAAAGCACAGTCCAGATGGAGCCCAGGGGAGCCTGGGAAGGGCCTGTGGGCGTTCCTGGCTGGCTGAGTTGGAGGGCTCGCTAGACAGGGAATGACTTGTTCTTCCCACTTGTCCCCAAACTGAACGGTGTTCCTGCAAAAGGATGCACAGGGAAACAGCACCGATTGCAGCTGAAAATGGGCATCATTCCTACAAATTCCTGTCGTTACAGCTGCAAGCCTGCTTTCCATGTTCCCTCTTCCCCCTCCAAAATCAGCTCCTGCTGTTGCCCAGACAGGATGGGGGTGCAAAATCTGGCTCAAAAGTCTGTCCCCCAGACCAGTCTGAAGTGTGCTGTAACACTGGGACCAGCCTTTTTAATTGATATATCAAGACTCAAGAATCAGAACCACTTTGGGATTGGCTCATCTGTCCCTAGACAGGATTTATTCAAACCATCCATAATCCTTACCCAGTCCTACCCTAATAATCTGTTCTTCAAAGCCATTGAGGGAGCCACCACATCCAGATTTATTCCTGTGTCCTGTGAGTGTTTGGGATTATAAAAAATTTCCCCAGGTTGGATGGGGCTCTGGACAACCTGATCTAGAGGAAGGTGTCCCTGGGTTGAACGAGATCGTCTTTAAGGTCCCTTCCAATTCAGGTTCTCACTGTGGGGTCACCACATCCCGAGTTCATCTTTTTTCACAGCCTCCTTCACGCAGAGAACATCTCAGGGATGACACGGGAGAACCCTCCCTTCTCTCCCATGAAATCCTTCCTGGAGACTGTCACTGCTCCAGTGCTTGTTCCTTTTTTTGAACATAAAAAGGAACAAAGGAGTTATTTGCAGGATACACGTTGGGAAGAGATTCAACCTGACAACTCAGCCACGGAGCCTTCCCCGGGCGAGGAGAATATACAGAACAGGATTCTGTTTTCCCTCTTCCCCAGCTGCTGGAGGAAGGATCATCCCCCTGAGTTCCTGGGTTTTAACCCCGTTCTGCAGATACTAAACAACCTCTCTTGACAATGATCATTTCTCATCTCCAGTGTCCCAGCTGAATGGTCTAACTGGTGCTAAAGACAGACTTTTAGGACAGACTGATCTCATTTGAAATGGTATTTTGGAGGTCCTCTAGGCTGCAGCCTGCCCAGGATATCTCCCGAGGACCTGGGCAAATGCTTCCCTGCTCCTGAGCTCCGGGCCTGGGGCCATCCTTGAGCCCAGAGTGCTCTGCATCGATTCTTCTTCCACAAAGGTTCCCCTTTGCCGATCGTGGTCTCCTTGGTAACTGAACTACATCAAATCACAGCGGGCTGGAACTCATCTGCCTGCTGAGCCCGAGCCACGGAATGGGAAGGAGGGGGAAGGATGTGGGAAGCCTTGGTCTGGCTCGTGAGGAGCATCACCCAGACAGACCCACTGGGTTTTTTCCCAGCTTCCAGCTCCTGCTACAGCTCCAACGTGTGACAGGTCTAACAGCTCATCCGGCCCTTCCCAACATTCTCTGTTTGGGGAAAACTTTGGTGTCCCCAGGCACTGTCCCACTCACTCTGGAAGGAGCCCTCAAATCTGTCTCCAACTGCTTTGAGCCCTTCCTGCTCCTACTAAAATTTGATTATGGGAAGCAGTGGACACAGCCCAAAATTAAACCCAGGGTATGTGTTTGCTGATGCCCTCTGGCTGTGAGTGAAGGTGCTTCTTTGGGGATGTTGGTTGAGTATTTGGGGGTTTTTCCCTCCCCCTGTTTGGTCTAACTTTGGTCTTCTTTCAGCATCACTGGGCTGTTTGCTTTGCAAGCAAGTCTGGCTAATTTTGGCTTTAAATCAGAATCAACAGAGGAAAATGGTACAAACCAGTAAAAAGTGGTTTTCCCCTGACAAAATGAATCACCCTGCTCCAGGCATCTTTTCCATTTCCTACTCCCCCCAGGTCTCCTTTCCTTCTCACTCACCTTTTGAGCCTGAATCTCCTCTTTCCCTTCCAGCCTTCCCCTTCTGAGTGTTCCCCAGCCCAAAATTCACCTTGCAGTCCCTGTCACCCCGATATTTGACGTCTGAAGCTGCAGACCCAAGACAGAGGACAAAAAACCCCTCAAACATCTCAAACGGGGGTGAGCGTACAATGGTCCCAGTTCCTTCATCTTTGGACAGGCTGGGCAGAGGAAGGGGGAATCTCATCAATCTCATCTGCTTTGCTTTTCTTTTATATATATATATTTATTTATTTTTATTTATACATAAATAAATATATATGAGTTATTTTAATACATATATAATATGGGTTTAATACATATATATATGGGTTATTTTAATTACTTTTTTCCTGGCAAAGACAGGCATGACTTCGAGGAGTAGAAGCCATCCTGAGTTTAGGAGTGTGAGGAACCAAAGTCCCAGCTCCTTCTGATGTGACTCCTTCACACACAGCACCGATTGCACTTTTGGAAGGACATTATTAGACAAGCCTTTTCCCTCCAGCCGCTGGCAAAAAGTCAACATTTGCATTTAAATGGTTCTTTTGCCACCAAACAGAGGCATGTTACAGAATAGCTGTGTGGAGATAAATATTCCTTTAAGAGAGAGGGGGAAAATCCCAAACTCAGGGAGAGCCCAGCCCATTTCCCATGTGCTGTCAGCAGAGGAGAGGTTATTTATGCATCCCAGAGCGTGCCTGCTGAGATATAATCTACTGCTCTCAGGAGCCTCTGCTTGCTGGGGGTGGAATTATAAGAATTAAAAATTACAAGCGTAAAACAAGGCCAGCGTAAAATGAAGTGTTGCCCAGTGGGTGTAAATAATTCATGGGCGAAACAACCCTCCCGGGTGCCCCGTTGATCCATCTCAGTCGGCAGATGCAAGCAGGAATGATCTGTTGGAGGAGTGTTGGAAAAGCCCCACGGAGCTTTCAAGGGGCCGGGGTGGTTTCCGACCATGAACGGCTCCGTGGGGAAGGATCAGGGATGACACAAAATGGACTTTCCTCTGATAATAAAACCTTTCTCCGAGCTGGCCAAGGGGGAAGAAAACGCCATTTGGTGAAGAAAAAAAAGTCATGTTGTACTCCTGTGCTCCAAGCAGTGAGCACCAGCAATTTGCCCTGCGTGTGCACAGATCCCTGAAGGACCCAGCAAGACCTTCTCTGGCAAATATTTGCCTTTCAGCACGATCAAATCCCTTTCCAAAGGAAAAGCCTGGCTTTTAGGAAATGTTTTTCTAGCCCTGCTGTGTCTGAGGTTGGAGGTGGAGTGTGGACGAGGGGTGGGAAGGACCTGCAAACCCCACATGAGCAAGGTTTGGGACCATAATGGAAAATTCAGGATGAGAGCTGGCTGATTCCTGAGTGGAAAGATGCTGTCACCTCTTTCCTGAGTGCTTGGGGACATGGTTTAGTGATGGACCTGGCAGTGCTGGGTTAATGGTTGCACTCGATGATCTTAGAGGTCTTTTCCAACCTTAACTATTCTGTGATTTTATTTTATGATTCCAAGTCCATTCCTCAAACCTGGCCATCCCGAGAGACTGAACCAAGGCAGTTTTATCTGGGAGAGTTTGGCCACATAGGAGGAAAAAAATGTTTGCCCATCATGAATGTGTTGCTGCAGGACACTGGAAAGTCCATAGTTCCATGTTCATAGAGTAAAAAAATCTACTCATGGTGATTAAAAAAATCAATTCCCCACCTCTGAGCAGCGGGTACAGCTCAGAGCAGAGCACACTTTGGACTTGTCCATCAATGTGCCCATTGTGGGTCCAAATGCTCCTTTACCTACAGGGGTTTATTTGGTAGCAGAAAACTTAAACTCAGAGAACCATCAAGGCTGGAAAATATTTCTGAGATGATTAATTCCAGTTAACCCAGCACTGCCAAATCCACCACTAAACCACATTCCCAAGAGCAGCGTCCACACACCTTTTGAACACTTCCAGGGATGGTGATTCCACCCCTTCCCTGGGCAGCCTGTTGCAATGCCTGACCACCTTTTCAGTGAAGAAATTTTCTCTAACCTCTAATCTAAACCTCTCCTGGTTAACTTAATCCTATCCGATTATTTGCATTGCTCCTCATGTCCCTGTTAGAGTTTTATGCTGGAGTTTAAGTGCTAGACCAGGGTGTTTCCTTCTGGGAGGGTTTCATTTTGGGTGATGCTTTTATTAGTATGTGCAGTTGTGCATAGATGTAGAGAAATGGTGAGGAATGAATGAATTTTGGGATGTTTTACGGGAAAAAAAATCCTCCTGTGATTCACTTACAGCAGGAAAATCTATTGTATCTGTGTGTTTATTGATCACTGCCCTGTTTGGGTCTTTTCATGCACATCTCCAAAAACTGTAGCTCTCTCAGTCACCTCCAGCCACACCAAAGGACATGGTGCATTGTCCTGCCTGGTCTTACCACCTACTGCGACTCTCTCTGGTGCACACTTGGTATCTTCCAATAATTTTTTTGTATTTTTTGAGCTGGTTGAGGGCATTTTCCCACTTTGTTTTCCAGACAGAATACCTGGAGTGAGGTTGGTTGTACCTGCAGTTTGTAGTAGCAGACAATCTTTTTATCTCTGTGGCTCTGCAAAGCTGGTGAACCAGTAAGAAAATAGTTTGGTGAAGTTAAAAACTGATTCTTGAGACAAGAAAAGGTTAATCACCTCAGGAGGAAGAGAAGAGCCAGAGGAAATGCTGCATGGACACCTAAGGATGCTTAAAGAACTTCAAAAAAGAAAATGAGTAAGAGAATAAGTCAGTGTTCGAAAGGAGGGGACACAGCTCTGGCTACTGGGATTATTCACTCTCAAAGGAAACATAAACGAGCTAAACAACGAAAATGCCACGCAGAGATCACACACTGTTTTTAAGGACAGGCCCCCAGACACGATCCCACTGCTGAGCTGTGACCCAGCTCCCAATCAATCTCTCCTTCCTGAAATGTCACTAACCTGCACTTAAGTGCAATAAGACTTCCCAGCCTAATTGAAATTCTGAGCCAGAGTCAGGAGACATTTGCTTCAAGTAGTGTTTTAATTGTCTGCTCCCCAGGCTGGTACCAGAATATTTTGCACCTTCTATGATTCAGGGAGACACCAGAGCTCAACCTTTCCCTTTGGGCTCGTGCCCCTCCTGTCTTGGGTTTCTGTTCTGTTCTTTATTTGGGCCCTGCTCACGCATTACCTGCGTGGATCCTCCTGTGCCTGCACAGCCAGGGGTCAGGACCAGCCCATCTGCTTGGATGCAGCTTTTTGATTCAACTTATTACCCAGAAATAGATCATTTCTGGGAAGCATCAGGCCGAAACCAGACCCCTGGGCTTCTGTAGCCTGGAGTTATCTTTTTTTCTTAGGTTTAACAGGACTCCTTTTTCCCATGTACTTGCCATTAAAACTTTCTACGTGCCATTTGCTGTAACCAGGAGATTATTCCAGCAGAGAGTGAAGGAAGACTTAAACTCCCTCTGGCCTTTCCCTGTTCTCCCACAAGTGCTGCACTGAAGTCATGTCTAGAAACTTGTGCATGAAACCGGGTGGAAGTTATGGAAGTCACACCAAACATTGGATAAGGCCAGGAATCCTCAAGAAGAGGTAAAATGAGCCTTAAGGACCATCCTAATCTTCCTGGACCTGTTGAACTCTCGTTGGCTTTGGGTCATAACCCCAGTCTGTGCTGCTCCTGGAGGCACTTTGGAGGAGCTGGGGGATGCATTTCCCTGTAAGAACCTTCCTGTCCTGCCCATGAAGGGGATCCCACAAATTCCCAACATGGACTCAGCCATGCCATCAATGGACCAGAATCAAGCGGAAGATAAACATTCCTTACCTGTCTTACCTGTTTTATGTGGACAGGTACCACACCTGTCCAGAGAAGTGGCTTTGGTTATCATCCCTTTCTGGAGAAGTTTGTGTCTGTGGGGTCTGGTGGGGTTTTGGGGCTACACCAGGCTTAGTAAAAACCACAGAACTGTTTCCAGCTGGGATCTATGCCCATAGATCATGTCCACAAAGAGCAAAATTTGTCTTTCCACTCCCATTGTCAGCACCCTCCTATGTGATCCTATTTCCCATCATCATCAGAGACACTCCCAGCTTGGAAATCAGCCAGAGGGAAGGTGACTCTTCTGGGGTCATGCATTGGGTTTGTAACAAGACTGACCAGACACCCAGAGCCCTGTGGTGCTGCTGGTCCTGCCCCTTCTGAGAGCACAGCTCCCTGCAGACCTCAGATGCCCTGGTTTCAGCTCGGTCTGCAAGGAACACCTGCAGGTCCTGTCCTGAGAGGGGACAGCCAAATGGACATTTGGATGTGGCTGGGAGTCAGCAGGAGCAGGAAAGGCACCTGGACAGAGTGAGTTCACCACCTGCCTGCAGCAGGCAGCCTTGTTCCTTCTCCTTTTACACAGCTTGGGCTTGTGGTTCCTGCTCACTTCAACCGCTTGTGGTTCTCTGCCATCTCTGATCCCTGATGAGAGAAGGATTTCTCTCACCAAAAGACAACCTTGATGTCTAAGGAGGTCACTTGGTCTCCAGCTGTAGCCAACAGAGAGAAAGGGGCATTTCTTGGGGGAGATCCATGCCCCTCTTAAGCCAAGATGGTCAAATGTAAAGTCTATATTTTCAGAGTGCTTATTTTCCTCCTTTAATTAGGAAGTGCCCAGGTAGATTTGCACCACAGACCTCTAAACCTACCTGGGATGTTGCTCTAGAGGGGTGTCTGTGATCTTGCAGTGAGCTCAGAACACAGATCAGGCTGCTTCTGTCTTCCTTCCCTTTAAATCTTGCTCTGTGGGGTGGGAATTGTGTTTTATGTGGAGTTTGGGAGTTCCTTCGAGCTCTGTTCTCCTGTCAGTGCCCAAACGGCCCAGCCCTGCAGGCTGCAGAGGTGGAGGCACGAGCTGTGCCTGGCATTCAGGGGGTTTGTGCTCACTCTTCCTAATAAGATGAACTCACAGTCTCTTTTTTATTTCCCTACGGTTTTTGGGTGTAGCTTCACTGACTTCTCACTCTCATTCCCACACATTCCCACGCTGCCTTTTGAGAAGGATTGTGAGGAAAAAAACAAGGGCTGATAACAACGTTGACCTTGACATATCTGGACTGTTTTAGAGGGTGAAGCCCCTTCCTGTCATCTTTCCTCATAATCCAGCTTTATCAACATCATTTCTTATGCTGAACCCCTACTTTGAAATATTCACATGCTCTTAGCTCCCACCAGCAGACACAAAAACAGGCTTGGCCTCCAAATTCAGACCTTTATTTTGATATATAAAGTTAGACCAGTGGAATAACCCCCCCCACTGAAAGTTTCTTGCAGTTTTGATGGCAATAAATGGACTGCTCCTCACCTTTAGGCTGTTTCATCCCAGGAAAACTCAATGGGAAGGGCAAGGAGGACTTTGCTATGCAGAAATGGAGATACACAGACACTTCCATCTATCCAGATGTCATACCCAGGACACATTGGACCTGAAAAGCAATTTTCACATGAGGGATGGATAAAAGCCAGGTCCAGGTGTGCAGGGCTAAGATATGCTGGGCATTTGTCGGATTTGTAGGATTTGCTTTGGTGGCAACTTCCACTGCTGGAAGGTGCTGGTGCTAATCCCAGTGTTTGAGTAGTACTTAAAAATATCGTGGAGATGTGTCGTGATCTGTGAAATCCATGAATTGTGCCAGATCTACACTTGGTCTTGCTAAACAGCTCGGCCAGTAGATGTTGCTCTTGGCTCATGTTGATGTGCTCAAAAGAAAAAAAAAAAAACCAGATGTATCCAACCTGAGACATTTGGGAACCCTCTGGAGCCAGGCAGGGCAGATCCACCCTTCATCCAGCTTCCTGCTTTTGGCCATCATGGACCATCCCAGGTGACCACAGGAGAAAATAAAATGTGACACAACCCTTCAGACAGCAGTCACTGGTAATTAGTAGGTTTAATTATTAGAGGTTGTTTGTCTTGTGTGAAGTGGGAATTGCTGGACAAGCAGTCGGTGTCTCCAGGGAAGGTTGTGTTCATAGAATCACAGGATGGCTTGGGTTGGGAGACACCTTAAAGATCACCCAGTTCCACTCTCTGTCATGGGCAGGGACACCTGCCACTCTCCCAGGTTGCTCCAAGCTCCACCCAACCTGGCCTTGGACACTTCCAGGGATGGGGCAGCCACAGCTTCTCTTGGCAACCTTTGCCACTGTCTCAGCACACTCTGAGTAAAGAATTTCTTCTTAACATCTCATCTAAATCTCTTCTCTATTGATTTAAAACCACTCCTCCTTGTCCTCTCACTATCTATCCATGAAAAACTTCACTCTCCCTCTTTTTTAACTCCCCTTTAATTACTGGAAAGCTGCAATGAGGTTATCCAAATGGGATTTAGCTGTGTTCCTTGTTTCATGGAGTATTACAGGAAAGTGAGTCACTTGGGGTACTGGCTCTTCATCCTGAGCAGTCCTGGCAATCCATGATAACCCAGCCACTCCTGACTCCTCTGAGCACCAAAGGTGACAAAAGGGAAAAAGGAGGCAAGGAAACCTTCCACCATCCATCTCCATCCTCTCTTCTCATAGAGATTAATTTCCACTCCATTTTGGGGGAATGTGCTGGGAGGAAAACACCACCCACGGTCCGCTCAGGACCCGCCCATTTGCACAGACAAGCTCAGGGATGTTTGTCAGCCTTTCCTCATAGTGAAAAAATAGATAATGCACATGATGATTACCAATCAAATAGGGTCAATAATTTGTAAAGTAGTCTGGATGTCTGTGTATCTGTTAATAAACCCACTCTTCTCCTCGTCCCTCTCCACACATGTTTGCCCCGCTCGCTCCGCAGCTCCAATCACAGCAGTAATTAGGCGCTGCCTGATGCGGCTCTCAGGATCGAGGACTGTCTGGGACTGTTTTGCCCACAGAGCGCCAATCCCAGAACGAGTCTCATCTGACTCAAGGCCTCTTAACACCGCTGGAATAGAAATGACAAACAGGAACAGCAGAAAAAGTCATTTGCAAATTCCTGGGTAAATGCTGAGACTTCGTGGCATCCCCTTGTCTGTGCTGATATAATCGCTCAATTCTCTGCCTTCCTTTTCTTAAGCAGGACGTCAGACCAAGGGAATTTCACATCAGATTTGTCTCTAGGAATGAAAGGTTTTAAGCCTTTAAGACCTTGATCTCTCAGGGCTGGGGATTATGGGTATGAGGGACTGGATCAGCAGACTCAGGGTTAAGAAATTCTCGTGTAGATGTTTTCATTAGGTAAAAGGTTTCCTTTTAGTGGTGGTAACAGGAGAAATGTTCTGCATCAAGACATCGTAAAGGAAAAGAGCTCAACTCCTATTTAGTTCTCAGGCTAAAACCACAGGCTGAGACCTCCAGGACCACTTGAATTCCATTTGGCATTTCCTTGTGCCACTCTGGGATTCTGAAGGGACATGACAGACACGTGTGAATAATCCCCTCTCGCCATTGACAGAAAAGGCGACGGCTTCAGGAACAGTTGATTACAAATCAGGCTGAGAATTGCTTTATTCATTATAATCCAGGATCTCTGAGGGATCTGGGAGCAAATTGCTGAGCCTGCAGTCTGTTTGATAATGCTCCAGCTTCACATTCCCAGCACTGATGCTACGGACTCCCTGCACATTCCACACCTTGGCATCAATGTCAAAAGATCAATAATAACCTCGTCATTATAATGCTGGCAAAGGTTGATGATATTGATTTCCTGCCCTTGATGCTAAGCCATGTTGGATACCATGTGATCCTTATCCCAGATGCAGAACTGCAGCTGCTGCCTCCTTAAACTCTCATTAAGCAGCCTGGAAGCAGCTTTTCATTTGGGTGTCTCCAGTGGTATCTTTGCCTTCTTCTTGGATTGAATAAATTTAGGAATTTAGGAAGAAATTCCATACTCAGCGAACGGTGAGGCCCTGGCACAGGTTGCCCAGAGAGGCTGTGGCTGCTCCACCCCTGGAAGTGTTCGAATCCAGGTTGGATGAGGCTCTGAGCAACCTGGTCTAGTGTAAAGTGTCCCTGCCCATGGCAGAGGTTGGAGATGATTTTTAAGCTCCCTTCCAACACAAACCATTGAAAGAGTCTATGATTTTATGATCCCAAAGCTCACTGTGTTGGGAAGGGATTTTAGATGTGTTGTCCCCAAAGGTGTTAAAAAGAAGGAAATCTTTAACAGCATTCATTACCTGTAGGATGGAAAACATCAGATTAAGTTAAAATCCTGAAAATTTTACTGACTCTTGCCTTGGCCTGGTCTGGTGGAAGGTGTCCCTGCCCATGGCAGGAGGGTCAGAACTCCATGATCTTTAAGGTCCCGTCCAAACCAACCACTCTATGATTCCATGATTTAACGTCCCCCAAATCTTCCCTCACCTCCCCCGAGTGTCACAAGACCCAACCGTTCTGCCTGTCCCCCTCTTAACGAGAGGACTTGAAAAGAGGCAGAGACACAGAGGGAGACAAGCCTGAAAGCTGCTCCCTTCTGCAACGGGAAGCACTAACAAGGTGTCAAAGGCAGCGCTGGGAATGACAGGCTCTGCCAGGCAAGGCAGCCTGGATCAGCATCTTCCCATGCAGGGCGAGTGTATCTGACAGCTGGGAGAAGGAGAGGACACTGCAGGGGAAATGACAACCTGCTTGTTCCCCAGCCTTCCTCAGAGCTGCTCACACCCCAACCACTTTCGTGTGGCTTTCAGCCGCCTCCGTCCCCCTTCCAGGCAGGGTCCGCATGGCTGACATCTCCCTGTGAGAGGGCTGGGCTGTGACTATCAAAACATCACTGAATATTTGGTTTAACAGTGCCAAGGTGCTGCCTCAGCGTTGGGCTGGAGTTTTGCCTTTCTGGCTCTGTCTTGGGAGCAGTTCGTGGAGCCAGGAGTGCCGGGGGACACAAATTGTGTGGTGTCCTCATCAAAACTGCTCTGAGGGGGGACACCTGGCTCCTTGTGATTTGTCCCCCTGGGTGATTTTCTCTCCGTCCTCTTCTAAGATGTTCACCTGAAGAGAGTTTGACTCCTCTCAGTGCTGCAGGGATGCTGCAGGCAAGACTTTTAGCTTTACACCACCTCCCCAGCTCATCCTGCAGGAGCAGCAACGGCACAGCCCTGCCTGGCAGAGCTCTCGTGACGAGAAATGTGTCACAGCTCATGGAGGAGCAAGATACTGCGGTCTTGGGGACCACAGAAACCCTCCAGGTGGAAATGCTGTCCAGGAAACAAGATGGAATCGCACAGGCTTGCAAAGCTCTGGGTGTTACGACATTTCATGGCGTTTATGGGTTTATGCAGGTGTTTTACAGGAGAAAGCCAAGGCCCTTCAAGCCAAGGAAGATGGAAAATGGAATCATTGAATCGTTTAAGTGGGAAAAGCCCTTTAAGATCACCGAGCCCAGCCATTAACCCAGCATTAAACCACATCCCCAGCAGATCTTTTAAAGACATGAGAGGAAATTTCACAAATGCTCCCCTTTGATTTCCTTTTATGAAAACAGATAGTGGCACCGGCACCAGGAAAGGTTTCACTCAGCTTGGGCTGTGCAGTTGGATTTGAATGTGATCAGAGATTCCTCACCATGGGGAGACACGCACGTGGCCCTGCTCATCCATCCCCTCTGTGCTTGGCTCTGGGGTCTGCAGCAGCATGAAGGAGCAAGCAGAGCGCGAACCCAGCTCTGGTGTGGTTTGTACAACATCACAGAGGTTCGGGGCGGGGAAGCATTTCATTCCTCCCCGGTGGTGCAGGCTGGATTTCTCCTCACAAGTCTGTTCTCTGATATTTTTGCCTGCTCTGCTTTGAAATGAGTTAAGTGATTAGGCCTCTATGGCTTTCTTAAGGGAAGGTTCTTCCACGGTTTTATTTGATCTCCTGCTCCAGACTAAACATTCCCTTTCTCATCTCCCTGCCCACCTCCCCCACTATTTCCACATAAATAATCTCTCTTTATCCCTAGTGTTTCATTTGCAGGGATTCATGTAATAAGCACAGCTTTGTGCTGGGTTTCCTTGAAAGCTGCACACTGGCCTCATTTCCTTCTTCCTGAAGTGATTTGTAGAGCAGGGCGAGATTGAAGCTGGTCCTAAATGTTCATCCAAATTTGACCTGGTTACCTTCATTCGCAGGGACTTGTGGATGCTGTGGGAATCAGTGGCAGCTTTGGCCACTCAGCAGCTTTGGAAAATCACATCCATTATTTGGGTTTCCAGAAGTGAGTGACCTGAGCAGATTTTGGACGGGTGGTAGGAAATACTGGCTTGACCTTGAGCTGGGTGTGCCCTGAGCACATCTCCATCAAGGAGAGTCACAGTGTTAAGGCTGGAAGAGGCCAAGCAACTGGGAAAGCACCAGAAACCACCTTGTTGGCCAGATATGGGGGGGGGTTGGCCCAATATCCTCTCATTAGCAGTGGCTACCAAGGGAAAATAGCAAGACAAGACAAACATACAACGTCCATCCAGCCCAACAGGAGGTTGTAGCCAGGTGGAATTTGGCGTTTTCTCCCAGGCGGCCAGCAACAGGAAAAGAGAGAATGTGCCAGGGGAGATTAGTGTTGGACATCAGGAAGAATTTCTTCACTGAAAGGGTTGTCAGACATTGGTTGGGGCTGCCCAGGGACATGGTGGATTCACCATCCCTGGAGGTGTTCAAGGAATGATTGGACGTGGCACTGAGTGCTCTGGTTTAGCTGACCAGGTCAGAGGTTGGACTTGATGATCCTGGAGGTCCTTTCCAACTTTAACGATTCTACAGTTCAGCAGCCTGCACCCCAGGGACCTTCTGAGCAAGATCTGCTGGGTTTGTGTCTGTTATCATTTGATGGGTTTGTCTTCCATGCATTTCCCCAGTTATGTTTTATATTCATGGAAACTTTGGTGCCTCCTCATGCTGTGACAAACACTGCACTGTTTGACAGCGTTCTGTGTCTGTCAATTATGTCCTTCGTTGGTTTTGCACCTGCCTCCCTCAGGTTTCATTTGACACCTCTCAATTCCAATATTGGAAAACTCAAGGAGCAGCCAGTCCCTGGTTACCTCGCCCAGGCAGCTCATGGACTTTCAATGCATGTTTATAATTTTTGTCACCTCATCCAACTCCTTTCCATGGAGGAGAGTCAAACAATCATGGAATGGTTTGGTCTGGAAGGGATCTTAAAGATCACCTCATTCCAACTGCCCTGTCTTGCTCAGGAACACCTTCCACTATACCAGGCTGCTCCAAATCCCGTCCAACCTGGACTTGAGCACTTCCAGGGATGAAACAGGGGCAGGGCCTCACCACCCTCAGAGTAAAGAATTCCTTCCTATTCTCTAATCTAAATCTCTTTCAGCTTAAAACCTTTCCCGCTTGTCCTATCACTGCATGTCCTTGCAGTGAATGATTTTGCTTTTTAGGGAACTTGGGGCATCGGTTTCGGTATTAATGTGCACAATCTGCAAAACAGCAAAGAGTTATATGGGATTTATTTTGGAAAGGAACCGCTGGAGCCACTCACTTGTGCTGCTGTAGACTTTCCTCACCTGGGACACGAGGAGTGGACATCCTCCTGAAAGATTTTTGTCCCTTCTTCCACAGAAGTCACAAACTGAGTGTATGACTTTCCAGGGACCGATCACTGGCTGGTGTAATAGAAGGCTGTCTTCAAAACAGCCCCTTCTGGACCTGCTCTTTTCCAGCACAGCAGAAAGGAGAGTGATAAAGGAGCAGCTCCCTCACTTACCCCATTGTGTAACAAATTTAGGATTCAGACTGTATAAGACAATCTCACCCTTAATCTCCCTTCAGTATCCTTCCCCCTATTTGCAGAAGAAATGACATTTTTTTCACTCATTTCCTAATTGAGATGATTCAGATACTGTGATATAAATTCCACTTACAAATACTCCCAGTGGTAGAACACAGAACTGTGGGTGGAGGTTTTGCAGTCTGGACATGTTTTTCAGACACAAAATGCCCTGACCTGCTGAGTTGGAGAGAGCTGCCAACAAGACGTGTCTTCAGCTGGGGTCGGTGAGAGGCTAAACCCAAAAAAGCAGAATGGGAGGTGGATGCGGAGTGTCAGCAAAGCCCCTTTTGCTGTGCTCTATTGATTGTCTCGTGTCGATTCCTCAGTTTTTGCTGTTGTCACTGCCATCTCATTTAAGGAATTGCTGTTAAGTTAAAAGGCAGGATTGACTGACTGGCATCTGAGACACATTGCAGCTGTCAGCTGCAAAGAAAAACTCTGGATCGGGATGCAAATCTTCCCAAAGATCAGGGGTGTTTGGATGAGGTGTCTGAGTGGAGCCCTCTCAGTTAATTTGTCGTAGGAAAGACCTGTTCTTTTGGCATCTCTGCTTAAGATTCAGAACAAGAAATGCCAAATATGAGCCTGCTGGTTGATGCCAACCATCTTGGAATTTTCTCCATTTAACCGGAGAATTAGAATGCATTGGGTCAGCCTTGCATGAAAAGCAATTTGTTTTAGTCCGTGATCATGATAAGAACTGACTGAGGAGGATCAAAAAACTCTTTAGAAAGTGGATTAAAGTCCTCCCTGAATGACGGGGCGCTCAAACCAGCCACGATCCCAGATGCAGCAGCCGCCTTTGTGAAACATTCCAGGAGCTTGGCCTGTTCTCCAAAAATAAAAACTCCAAGTTAAACCTTGCTGTGTGATCGAGGTGACAGCTGCTGGTTGTGATGGGAACCTCTGGAGCTGGAGGCATGAGCCACAGCCACTCCAGTTTGAGGGAATAAAGGGCAAAGCGGGAGAACTCCACGGTTCTACAAGGCCGTAGCTGAGGAAAACTTCGCTGAGAGGGAATGGGTTGGGTGTGTGACCTTCAGAGGAGCCAGTGCCTTTGAAAAGCGAAATCCTTTATGGAGCAGTTGCAGCAGCCTCATTATTTCTGGATTAAGGACAGATGGCAACTCAACCCGCATCGATCAGCGGGAGCAGCGGTTTGCTGAGAGCTCATGAAACGGGACTCCAGGGGTAAAAGGGACTGTCTGCAAAGGGTCCCATTAACTTCAGAGTCAGTCTGCACTGCAGTTCATGTGGATTTCTCATCAAAGAAAAATATCCAGCCTCATGCTCGAAATGGAAGAAGGGGCAGAGCAAGGAACTGCGTGGTGGGCAAGTGGGGACGAGCATTTCACGGATGGGGGCTGTGGTGGCTCTACAAGTGGAGCCCGAGGGATGAACTGAGGGATGGGGCAGCTGTGCAGCCTCTGCAGGGAGCACGTCGCACTCGTGTCACTCCTGCAGCTTCTGCATTGGGCTGAAAGCATCTGTGTGGTGCCACAGCCACTGCAGATCATTCCACAGCCATTGCAGATCATTCCAGAGCCACTGCAGATCATTCACTTCATAGAATCACAGAATCACTAAGGTTGGAAAAGACCTCTAAGACCACCAAGTCCAACCATCAATGTAGCACCACCCCCATGTTTGCCACTAAACCACGTCCTCAAGTGTCACATCCACACCTTCTTTGAGCACTCGCAGGGATGGTGCCTCCACCTCTTCCCTGGGCAGCCTGTTCCAATGCTTGACAACATTTTCTGTGGATAAATTTTTCTGAATATATAACATAAAACTCCCCCTGGCACACCTTGAGGCCATTTCATCTCATCACTTGTTACCTGGGAGAAGAGACTGAAACCCACCTCACTACAAGCTCCTGTCAGGGAGTTGTAGGGAGTGATAAGATCTCCCTCCAGCCTCCTTTCTTCCAGGCTGAGCCCCTCCAGCTCCCTCAGCCCCTCCTTTCCAGGAGCCAGATGCAGCAGTGGGCCGAAGAACCCAGTGTTTTCCTCATGGCACAGCCTTTTCCCCCTCTGAAAGGTGAGATGGGAATAACTTCATATAATAGACCCTTAACCACTTGTTTACAGCTCCACTAAAAAAGACAAATCACTTGAAGCAGTGAATGACTTAGACCCAGGAAAAGAAGGGGGATTTCAAAAGGTTTATCTGACAGCCTATAAACAAGATAAATAACATGCAGCATTTAATTTGTCAGGACCATGGTACAACCTGATGATAAAAAAGGACTGCTCCATAAAGAGGGGAATACCTTTGCCTGGGCTGTAAATGCCTGTATTGATTTACTAAGTGCCCTGGTACCTCTCTAGCTTCTCTTTGGTAGTCACAAATGGGATGGAAACTGAGGAATAAGGCAAGGAAGGAAGTTATCTGTGCTCAACCTCAGAAACAGATCTCATTCCAGTTAAGGATTTGCGATCATGATAGATTTTAACTTATTTTACTGGTTCTCCCATTGCTGAAGATCAGCAGAGCGAGAGTTACCCCCTCTGCTCTGCCCTGGTGAGGCTCCACCTGCAGAGCTGCATCCAGCTCTGGGATCCCAGCACAAGAAGGACATGGAGCTGCTGGAGCAAGTCCAGAGGAGGCACCAAGGTGATCAGAGGGATGGAGCGGCTCTGCTGTGAGAAAAGGCTGGGAGAATTGGGATTGTTCAACCTGGAAAAGAGAAGTTTTGGGGTGACCTAATGGTGGCCTTCCAGTACCTGAAGGAGTTGACAAGAAAAATGGAGAGAGACTCTTTACAGGAGCCTGGAGTGACAGGACAAGAGGGAATGGCTTCAAACTGACAGAGAGTGGGTTTAGACCGGATATTAGGGAAGGATTTCTTCTCTGTGCAGATGCTGAGGCCCTGGCACAGGTTGCCCAGAGAAGCTGTGGCTGCCTCATCCCTGGAAGTGTTCAAGGCCAGGTTGGACAGGGCTTGGAGCTACCTGGGATAACGGAAGGGGTCCCTGTCCATGGCAGGGGGGGGGAACTGGATGATTTTTACAGTCTTTTCTAACCCAAACCATCCTGTGATTCTATGATTTAAGAAGTCAAACACTGGCACCTTCATCATCCCTCACTCTTTCCTGCAGTGACACCAGGCAGGATCTGTTTCTCTGTATATTTTAGGGGATCAATGTCATAATAGGTTACATCCCAAAATGCAGAACTGTTTGAAAAACCCATCATCAAACTGGCAGCACCGTGACAGCCCCATGAGCCTGGGTCTGTATTTTGCTTACAAACACAATATAAAATAACTTCTAAAGACACGGGAGAAATTATGCATTTTGTCTCAAGAAAAAGCATCCCAAACAAATCCCAATCCAAGCCAAAGCTTGTGTGGATCTTCTTTCTCCCTTCCCCAGCCCCACTCCTTATCTGCAAGGGAGTGAGAGTAAAGAAAGACACGAAAAGAGCAAGCAAGGAGTTGATTAACTCCTGAACGTGTCTGGTTACAAATATCCTATTGATCAGCTCAAGCCAGGCATTGGGATAGCTCCCATTATGCCGATGGTTTCTCTTGCAAATGAAACACAATCTGTCTCCCACCAGGAAATGGGAGAGACAAGCCTGTATTCCCATGCTGTTCAGAAAAGCAGCCAGCACAGAAAGTGACTTTCGGGGGAAAGACAGTCTCCTTCAAGGTCAAATATTTGTTGGGTGCCAATAACAACTCCATCCTCCAGGCTGCTGCCAGGATCTCTGGGCAATTTGCTGGTAGGTTCACCGCCCTCCATTTCCATCCCGATCCATTTTTCCATGTTATTCTCATTATTAAGTATCTGAGCAGCTTCCATGACCATCAGCAGTGGGAATGTTGCTGAGCCTGTGTTTATTTTCACTCTGGAGGGAAAAGTTAAAACACAGCCAGGCTGGTGGTAGCAGAGTATGAACTCATGGCATTATGTTGTGGAGGTGGACAAGTATTTGGCCATGCCTGTGCAAGTGGGTGCTGATAATGTCCCTAAATTCTGATCTGTCACCTGGTTGGGCTCGTTTTCCAGACAGGGCTGGTGTCCTGTCTAGGGTGTGTGGGGACCAGCAGAGCCCAGAGCTCCGAGTACAGCCACCATTTCCTCATAAACAGCGATTCAGGGAGGCTGAGTCAGCTGAAGCGGATCACTTGCATCTCTGAGTTCTCTGACTGTTGGCAAGGGGAAAAATAAAAGGGGCTTTATTTCATTTTTATTTTAAAAGCAAGAATTTTCCCAGTGTTTCCTGTGTTCAGAAAAACTGCATCCTTAGCTCGTTATCCTTATCTGTGCCTGACCACAGCATTGAATTCCCTGGACCTGAAACATCTCCAAGGGTAGCTGTGGGTAATGAGAGGATTCACAGCAGGGAAAGCAGCCATGTGAAAGTGGCCACCTCTGGGCTGCAGGGCCACCTCTGCTCCTCCCCACGAGGTGGACAAACGATGGAGCAGAACAGTCAAGCCAAGGCTTATTTCAGCAGATTTGAGCTTGCTGCACGCGGCCCATGAGGAGCGGACTGACCGCTGGGGGATGTGACAGCTTATCCATCACCTGGAAGGCTTGGAGCATCCCCTGCTGTCTTTTTACAACCCCAAACCCGGCCTTGCCGGGCTCCCCGCAGGCGTTTGGACTGTGGGAGGCGAGCCACGTTCAGATGGTCTTCACAGCCCGTGCTGCCATCAGCATTTATGGACATTCCACCAGGGCCGGTTGTTCTTGGCAGGAGGCTGGAAAGACACAGGGTGGAGAAGGCTGCAGAGGCTCAGAATTTCCCTTCTTAAGAGCAGGATGATCCCTGCAGCCGAGGGACTGGGGGGATCCATCAGCTTTTGGGGTTGTAGCTGGTGGTACAAGGGGGAAGGCTGAGTGTTGCTTGGGAGGGGCCCCAAAATTGCACCTCATCACAGGTGCTCCCAGAACCCACGGGTTCTGCAATGGGTGCTGGAGAAGAATGTCATTCCCATGTTATTCCCACACTAAAGCTGTCCTTGAGAGCGGTACCTCTCTATGGCTGGTGGGGTCTGAGGTGTGGGGACAGGGAATGTCTTTTTAGGGGAATATGGGTGGTAGAATCCCTATCCTTGTCCCTCCTTCACATCGTGTGTTTGCTTGGTGGCAGAAGGAAGAGGCACAACCTCACCAATGATGGGTTTGTACCTTGAAGTGTTTTTTGCACAAGTCTTCCGGGCTTAGAAGCCAAAAGGACACAAAAAGGGCAGAGGGTCTTGTCAGAGGGCACCTCTTTGCCACAGTAAGCACAGGAAGAGCAGGAATCATAGAGTTGGAATCATAGAATATCCTGAGTTGGAAGGGACCCACGAGGATCCCTGAAGTCCAACTCCTGGCTCTGCACAGGACAGCCCCAAGAACCCCACCATGTGCCTGAAGGCATTGTCCAAATGCTTCTTGAACTCTGGGAATAGGAATAGGGAATGACTGAGGAGAAGTCAACGCAAAGGCGATGCTTCTCCCTTCCCCTTCCCTCTCTGGACTTTCCGGGCTACCCTGAAGTGTCCAGCCCCACCACTTTCAAAGACGCCCCAGTTTCGGGTCCTGGCAGCCGGCACGGGGCAGGGTCTGCCAGGCCAGTGCTGCCTCAGCCTGCTGGGCGCTGGGCTCTCTCTGGGGCTGACGGGGCTTCTCTGGCTTTCGCCCAGGTGGTTGGAACTCGTGGTCGGCTTGGGGCGACTGCACCAAGGACTGCGGGGGTGGCCTGCAGACCCGCATGCGCTCCTGCAAGCCCCTTCCCAACGAGGGCCTGGCCTGCGAGGGAGTCCTGGAGGAAGGACGGCTGTGCAATAGGAAGGCTTGCAATAGTAAGTGGGGGCACGTCCCCTTGCACGCGCGCGGCCGGGGCGCCCTGCCCGGGAGGAGGAGGAGGAGGAGGAGGTTGGCCTCAGCCCCAGAAAGGATGGGGGGTGCTCCAGAGGCTCGGGGAAGCTGCCCAAGGGGCTGTGTTGGAGCGGCAAGCCCAGGGGATTGTGTGGATTCGGCTGTGCACGGCCCTGTTTGGTTCCGCCTGTCTCGCATGCACACGCGCACGCGCTGGCTCGGTCTTCCCACCTTCCAGACCCTCAGCCCGAAGAGTAAGGGATAACCCATAGGAATCTATAAGCAGGCTGGTGGTAAATCTGCCACATCCTTAAAGGCATTTTTTAGTTGGACTCTCCCTCCCAAACAATTAAATAATGGAGCTAAGATGGGATGTTAATCTTGCTTCCTCTTGGTTTAGTTCAAGAGCACTGACCTCATCCCTTTCTTTTACAAATGGAAGCCTCCACTGCCGGGATGTGGAGAAATCTCTGGCTGTTAGACAGAGATTGAGTGAGGCAAAGGCTTCAGTGGATGCTCCACTCTTCTCCTGTGATGCATCCTCTTTCCAGGTCCTTTTCTCCAGAGAAAGGGGACAGAGTGTCCACACAGTCGGATATTGATGTGTCGAGCTGGTGAAGTTCCAGCACTTTCATCCCCAGTTCTTCTTTTCAGCTGAGTTGAGAGGGGGATGAAGATGAAAAACCAACTGCAGACTCAGCTCAGCTCAACAAGTGCGAGCGAATGGCTGATTATAATTATTCCCTTCTTTTAATTTCACATTCATAGTAGAGAATGTTTGAATAACTCCTCTGACTAGTCAAATAACTAAGGGAAGTTCAACTGTCTTCAAAGGCTGGGAAGTATCTCCTGATAAAGGGGAAATTCAAATAAAGGGACATGAATGTATTCCTCTAATAAGGGCTAAAATGATTTCATGCATTTTTTAACATTTCCATAAATATAAAATATGTGGCAATTAGGCTTAGGATTTTTTTTTTTTTTTTAATGAAACCTGGAATATTGAATTCCATCTCCTTGACTCACAGTTGCTAATTTCCCTCTGAGGTTTGCCCACGCCAGGGATATTTAATCCACGTCTCCCATGCTTGCTGGTGACCTTGTAGTCATGACTCAGCTGTGGCTTGAGGTAGGGAGAGCAGGAGTGCAAGGAGCTGGAAGCTGGTCCTGAAAGAAAGTCCAGCTGTGGGACTGGGGTGTGCCCGAGTGGAGCTGGAGGAAGGACCACACTGGTCTTGGTGAGCAATGTGTAAAGGAGGAAGGTAGAGATGGAACTGGGAGTGGGAGAGGGGGATCTGCTGGGCTGGTCACTCTTTGAACCTGGGAACACACAGGACAACAAGAAAAAGACTCCTCAGAGTGTCCCTCCTGTGCTGGATAAACCAGGGGGACCCTGTGCCCCAGATTCTCTTTGCAGGACATCTGTCCCCATCCCCAACCATCTTCCAAGCCCTCCATGGGACCTGTCCGATTCCTTTGCAGCCTTCTTGAAGTGGTGAGAGGGGGAAGACCCCGTTTTCCAGGGGGAAGACCCCGTTTCCCAGGTCCAGCCTCGTCGGCACTGAGCAAGGGGCGTAACATCTTCCCTCAATCTTCCCTAAGGGGAAAACTTTGGCTCATCTTCATGATAGATTTCCTGAGGTTGTGGTGGCAAGGAGTGGGATGGTGGACAATGAGGGAGACTGGAAAACTGGATTTCCATTGCATGGAGAGCAGCAGTGAAGAATGAATCGTTATTTACTCATTATTTATTTCACTTTTGCCAGAACACAACGTTCAGCAATGCCAATCCTAAGTGCAAAAAAACTGGAGGGGCTATGATTCAATAAATTATTTCACTCCTCTTCCTGTCCTCTTTCCATTGCATTCCCAGTCGACTCCTCCAAATTGCAATGAGATTAGTTCAGCTCAGATTATTTGGGAAGAAGGAATCTTAAACTAAGGGGAAAGCAATTGTTTGGAAGGAGAATGGGGCAGCACAAACTGATTCATTCCTTTGAAATAAATAAATTAATTCTGATTAATTGTCCCAAGACCCTCTTTGGAGACAAAGTGCTGAGCCCCATTGTGATGTTTTCATGTCGGAAAGGACTCGAGGGAATATGTGAGCAGTAAATCTTTCCAGAAGGCTTCCCCATGCACATCTTGAGGTCTGTGTCCTACTTCAAGATAAACCTGTACCTCTTCTTATCAAAACTGTGCATTTGGCTCCGAACTCCCAGTGAATCTGTCCCTTGTTGCCTTTGCCCAAGGAGATGCACTTTTGACCCAAGAAATTCTAATTTTTTTTTGCAAGGATCTTTTCCTTCTCTTTACTTTGATCTGCACCAAAACCTAAGAGGATTTAAAAGTAGAATATAAATCCTGCTTTAAATGTGTCACTGTTATTTTCATATTGACTTTTGCTCATAGATTTGTTAGGGATGAGTAGAATGTTCCTTCTTTCCCTGGAACTGTTATTTTTCTAAGTGTTCATTATAAGCTTCAGTGAAATAGGTTCTAATTATTTTTTTAATTAAAAGAAAAAAAATGAAGAAAAACTGAAAAAAAAAAAGAAAAAGAGGAACCGGCAAGGAGAACATATCCTGAATTATTCAGCATTTCAGTAGCTTATAATAGTATCTGACCAGTTCTCCAGGTATTATGGAATAGCTGAGATCTTAATTTAATAGTAAAAAAAAAGCAGGGAAAAAATACTATTTTCCTTGAACAAAGGGCCATCTGCAATCCTGATGACACAGCAGAACAAAACGGGGATGAGCACTCTGATATTTTCCTCTTTGCTGTGGAGGTAAATTGAAACTTGGCCGCTGAGAAGCTGCTGGCCAAGTAAGTCAGGTTGGGATAACATTCTATTGCTTGATATCTTCTGGCTAAATTTCCCCAGGGATTTCACACCCAGGCCCAACGGCAAGAGAGCCAGGTAAGTTGTCCCTGGGCAAACCCAAAAGCTGCGAAACACTGAGGAAAAACCATATTGAAGGCTCAGCCCAAACTGGAAAGGAAACTTGGTCTGGTAACAGCAGCTTGACTTAGGCAAAGCCTTTTTGTGTGGCAGCTCAAGAGACACAACCACAAAGTTTTTGTTGTTATTCTGATTTTTCCTTGCTAAAGGACATGGTGATATCCACCTCTCCAGCACAGACGGGGGAGACTTTCTCCATCTCTTGGATTTGGCCAGGAGCTGCTGTTTTATAGAAGGAGGGAAAAAAATGCCAACCCAAGGGTGGTGGCAAATGCCTGCAGAGGAGATGCCCAGGTCCCCTCGCTTTGGATGGAAAGGGATGTGCTCCAGTGGCCCTTCTTGGCTGCAAGGTTCTTGAGGCTGGGTTTGCTCAGAACCTGGATGCACAGGGAACCTGAATAGACAACATCCAAACCAGGGGGAGATGTCACAGGCCTGACCCCGGCATGGGAATTCGGCAGTGCTGGAGAAATGTAGGAACAATCAGAGCTGTGGGCAGCCTGCATTTATTCCTGGGGAATGGGAACCCACAGAGGAGCCAGCTGAAATCCTGCCATCCCAGCTGGCAGAGGCAGTGCAGAGCTATCCCTGACATTTATGAATATGCAGGTTGGGAGGACACAGCTCCCCACAGCTGGGAGGGGGTGACCACATCCTGACATCAGGTGCAGGAGTGGGGCACTGGCACAGCCCTGTCGTTCCAGGCTGGATTTCCAGCATCCAGCAGGTTCAGGATGTAGCCCTTCAGCTGTGGAACTGTTAGTGGTGTGAAGGAACGCACGTTCCACATGACATTCCAAGGGCTGAGCCTCTCTGCCGCCCCTGGTTCTCATTAAAAATAGCATTTTTGCTGCAACCACCAGGCTGAAATATCCTGGGCATGTGTAGGAGCAACTTCATTCCCTGCAGGCTGGGCTAGAACTCACTGCAAGCTGGAAGAGCTCCTCGGCCTGCAGGTACCTGCTGCTGCTGCTGCTGCTGCTGCTGCTGCAGAGGCTTTGCCCTGTCCCCTCTTTGAGTGGTGGTTCAGACATTTCACGTCTCAGAGTCACAGATCTCACTCAGGGCTGTTTTCACAAATCTCAGATGTTCAAACAGAAATGCTTTGGTTCATTTCCTCAGCTGGTGTCATTGCCACACATCCAGGGGCCTCCAAAATGACCCTCTTCTACATCCACTGAGATTTTGGGGTTTAGGGGTTGTTAGTGACTCTGTCCTTCCCAATTTTACTCTGCAGCAGCTGATAGAAGCCCCACAAACTCCACAGCCACCACCTTTCCTTTCAGTTTTACTGCACTGAGATTCATTCACCCCATTTGAATGTTTTGGGTGGGGTTTTTTTTTTTACAACAATCCCTTTCCACTCTTTGCTCTGGTTCATCCCTTCATTCCCACCATCCCACCTTGCCTGAATAACAATCCTCCTATTTGCTTTGCCTCGCCTGTCTGGGGGATGAGCACAGAGTGTGTAGCTGTGGTGAGACACGTTTGGATGTTAAAACCTTGGCCCACAGCACTTGGAAGTGTCTGCCTTTATTTTTCCCTCTCAGTTGTGTTGCAAGGTGCTGTCTGACACATCACATGTTCTCATCAGAAGTGTTGGTCACCTGCTTCCTCTTCGCGCTCCTGCCAGCATTGATCATCCTCCACATCCACGTTTGAGCTGTGGTTTTTTTTTTTTCAAAATCTCGTGTATTTGCCTCTGCTTGCAGTTGAAACATCCCTGTGTTCCTTCCATGAGCATTATCCCTCCGGTCCTCCTGTTAGCATTTGCAATGCGCTTGGGTTTTTCAGCAACATGCCATTCTCACTGCATTTATCCAGCTGGGATGCAAATCCAGTCTAGGTCTTCCCTTAATCCTGGAATTCCTCCTCTCCACAGACCCTGCTGTGGGAAACAGGCTGCTGAAATCTCACCACTTCCCCACAGCCTTTAATTTTACGCCTCCACCCCATAAAGTTCAGGCACATAAAACCCACAGCAAAGTATCACTTGCCCCAGCTTCACCGTGTTCCTAAGGGGCCTGCTGTCTCCTTGCTTTGTTTGGAACCCTGACTGATTTGTGAATCCCTTCAAGGAAAACTGTCCAGGTTAAATCCAAGCTTTGCTCTGTGTTAAATGGAGACAATGGTTTCTCTGCACATCCTTTTCCAAAGGGGAGGAAGGCTTCCTGCAGCAGTGGAGTGATCCTGGCATGGGGGGAGCTTGAGATGAGCTGGAAGGGACACTCATTCAGCCACTAGGCCTAATTGGCTTTAATTAGCATGAGAAATAACAGTGCAGACTTGTCATATCTGTCAAGGAGCACAGGAAATCATCAGGACAAGTCATTAGGAGGTGTCAGTGACATGGGGCCCAAATAACTCATGAGAGGAGGTTCAGGGTGTTGGACTTGCAATTAAAACTTCTATTTTGCTCTTTTATCTTTCCTTCCCTCTGTCCTGCCTCCTATCTCTCTGTCCATCCATGCACACTGACTGCTCCTGGGATATTCAATCCTTGGGTTTTGTCACCTTCCTTGCTCTGGGCAGCTGACAAAGCCATCCAAGCTCCACATCTATTCCTTGATGCCCGGCCCCACTTTCTCCTCCCAGCCTAAAAAAGCCAGTGGGAAGCCCATGGGATTTACTGCAGATGGAGATTTTGTGTGTTCTTATGGTTTCTGAGATTTCATGAGGAGGATATAAATCGGAGCAGATGAAAGTGTGTGGGTATAGCCAGGAATGGGTGGTGGGGATGTGAGAAGTCCCAAATTTGGGACTAATTTAAGTTGTCTCTTAAGCAAACTCAAAAAAATGAGTATAGGAAAACTAGGTTGTCTTTTTTGAAGTGAATCTCACACAGGAAAGTCCCTGAATTTTAGCTATTAAACACTTAGGATTTGAGCCCTCTCTATTCCGGTAAAGAGCCAGACAAAACCAAGGTGTGTACAAATATCAGGATGTTTGTGGTCCTGGTGTCCAACTATGGGTATCTTTTCCTTGAGGACGGCAGGGGGGTGAACTGCCCCATCCCATCCCCTCTGGCCAGCAACCAGCTGGTGCTGGGAAGGTTTGGAGGAGTCCATGTGACAATTCCTAGACTCCCCAAGTTCTGCTTTCGGGCAACAGTGGTGGTAAATAATAGAATTTCACAAACTCTCCCATGATCCAAACTGCTGAATATAAAGCCTGGCTCCTGGCAGGGACTCTCTGAATCATTCCTCTCCCTCCTCTGCTTTCCCTTTTTGGATGGCAATAAAGACTCCTGCCACCACACTGAAGCTTCATTAACCTTTATTAATTTTCCCAGGGTTCCGGGATCAATTTTGTCACCATTTCATCTCTTGGCAGTTCGTACTTCTTGAAAAGATGTCTGACTGTTTTACCTCCTTGGGGGGGGAAAGATCTCCTGTCTGGTACTTGCTGTTTGGAAACAAATTGGCTGCCAGATCACAGATTACTCGGGCTCAGCTCTGCTCTCTGCCTATTCCATGTGACTCCAGCGGAGTCAGCTGAGCTCTCCTGATTTACAGCAGGCACTGCTGGTGGATGGGATTTGGTTGTTATTGCTGGGTTGTTCCTGTCTTGGCTAGGGAAGGAATGTGTCAGGATTGCAACATGTCCAATAATGCAGAGAACAGAAATTTGAGTTTCCCCTCCAGCCAATTCAGGGCGGAACCACACAAGATGGAAATGGAAAGCTGGCAGAGCGTGAGATTGGAAGGAGGGGTTCCAGTTATCAGTCAGGAGTTAAATGCCTTTGATTTACAGTGGATGCATTATTTACCTTCCGAACTCGACACCGTGGGCTCCACTGGGAGATTTTCAGTAGGACACAAGGGTCAGGAGCTTCTCTCTTTCACTGAGATGGAAAAGTTCCCAATCACAGCTCAGTTGGTACTTTGCTGATGCCAGACTTTCTTCTCTCCTTTTTGCTGGTGAGAGGGTAGAGTCTGTGAAGGAGACATCCTACTAAGATATCCCTTTCCTTTCCACCTGCCCTCACCTGCCTGCTCCACTCAACATTTTCTGGTTCCTCTACAGGGCGTTTCCAGGCAGGTGCTGGTTGCAAGGCAGAATTTCCCACCAAAACCACACTGGCAGGCATCACCATAAACCCCAAAACAACTCTAGGGATGGTGGGATTCAGTGCCAGCACGTCTGAAAAGGATAAATCCTCCAGAAACGCAGCAAGGAGTGCAGACACTCTAGAAAATCACTGAAATTAATTAAAACCCACACATGAGGGATCATATTCTGCATGGTCCCAAATCTCACTCAAAGCCAAGGTGTCAAACCACCAACCAGCCCGAGTTTTTCAGGCTGTTTGGTGCTGAAAGCTCAGGGGAAACCGTTGGCCAGGGGTGCTGGGGTTGGAAAGCAGGCGGTCACGTCGAGGCAACGTCGCAGGCCGCTGTTGTTTATTCGTGTAACCTTTGTAGTGAAAGATCTTGCAGAGTGAACCGAGGTGTATTTACACGACCCATTACCTTGCCATAGCCAATGGACGCTATAATTCCAGAAGCCAATCGCTGAGGTCCACAGATAACAGAAAGCGAGAGGACCCTGACGAGCTGCAGCACTACGGGTACCCTGCACCTCAAATAGGTAAGCTCTGACCTCCCACGGCAGCCTCCGGGGCTGGGACACTGCCCGGTCACTGCGCTGCCCGGCGGGGCCGGGCCGGCCGCACTGACTCGCTTCGCTGTTCCAATGACCCTTCCTAACCCCCTTCCCACCAAGGGTAGCATGGGGGACGCTCCCCCCGCATTGTCACTCGCTGGACAAATGGTCACCGCCCTGTTCGTCCCCATCCCATCGCCCCGCGGGGTTTTGTGTTGTCGCCATCAGCCAGAGGAGGCAAAAAGGGTCGGACACCAAGCCCTAACCAGACCATCCATGTCACAGAGCGCTTCTCATCACCCTGCCCACCCTGCCTCCTCCCGAGTCACTGCTTTGTCTGAATTATCCGACCACACGTGGTTCACGAAGCCAAAGCTGACCTGACTGCAACGCAGCCACTTTGCTGGTGTCCATGTCATGCCTTCCCATCGACTGTCAGAGAGGGAGAGCAGGGCTTGGTGGGGAGAGAGCAGGGTTGGTTTCCTCTGTCACTGGGGTTTAGTGCAAGGAGTTGTTTCTGGTAGGTTCTGCAGCAGGACCTTCCACCCTTCTGCAACAGAAGGAAAATAATGTTCAGTAATATCAGGGAGCGTGATCTGGGAAGATGGGAATGAATTGGACCTAAATCTATGCCAGGTCCAATCTCCCCCATCCCTGGAAGCGTTCAAGGCCAGGTTGGATGGGGTTTTGAGCAACCTGATCCGGTGGAAGGTGTCTCTGCCCACGGCAGGGGGGCTGGAAGGCCTTTAAGGTTCCTTCCAACCCAAACCATCCTGTGATTCTGTGTTTCAGTCGGGAAAGGTTTGGTGCTCTTCCTTCATGGCTGTGTGTCGTGGCAGGACCTCAACACATCGTGGGCAAAGCACAGTGTGCTCAACCTGGCCGCAGGTTAAAATCACTGCCCAGTGACCTTGCCAGCATTTCGTGCTCTAGGAAGGCTGCAGAGAGGTGATTTGATTAGAAGTGAGAGTGGGTGATATTCTGGTGGAGCTTACCTGTGCTCCACCCACCCCAGGAGGACTTTGCCACTGTGCAGCAGTGACCAACATCAGGAATCCACGTGGAGTATCTGGGGGTGACTGGGCAGTTGCTGGGCTTGTGGTTTTCAGCACAGAGTAGGGAACAGCCTCAATTCCCTCTCTACCCTGCACAGACTCTGTTCCCTCCAGTGGGAGCAGCCCTGATGCCTGCAGGACACTGGTGGCTGGTGAAACTGACAGGAATGGGAGGGCGTTTGCACTGCTTTAACTTGGTAAAGCTGAGCTTAGTCCCTCTGTCACACGTGTCCAAGTGCAGAGAAAGGGAAGGAACTCCCAGGCAGGTCCTGTGATGGCTCCTGTTGCTCCTACTCCGCCTGTGCTTCCCCAGAGCTCTGTTCCAGCCTGTAGCTCGGCCATCAGCTTTATGGTCTGGCATTCCTTCCTGTTGTGCAGCTGGATCCTGGATCTGGGCTCAGTGGCGTCTCTGTCAGCTCCCTGCCATCGTGGCCACCGCTGCAGCATGGCTGGCTTGGGGTGTGGCACCCCTGAGGGCAGCATGGGCTGGGAGATGTGCATTGTCCTGCTGAGAGCTTCCCACATCCCTGTCACCGTCCCAGGAGCACCAACCGCAGCCAGGCTGTCCAAGGAAATCAGGATGGAAGAGAGACCAGGCAGAGGGTTCAGCCCAGCAAGGGATTAGAGGGAATCTTTAGCTGGGGACGCCAAAGCAAAGCCCATGCCTTCCCCATGCACAGTTTGCAGGGAATAAGATGTCACATCCCCTCAAAACCTGGACAAAGATGAAAAACAAAAATCAGCTGGTGCCAGCCATGAGGAGAAGGGATGGGGGGACAATCCCGCCCAGTTGCAGGGTGGAATTTTCTCCTGCCAGCTGTTCATTCCCTGGTGCCCAGGTCCTGTTGGCCCCCAGGCTGTGGCAGGGCTGTGCTCCCAGCCCTGGTGCTGCTGCTGCCCACGTGCCTCCCCCAGCAACGGCATCAGAGTGAGATCCAGCCCAGCAGGTCCCTGGCATGGGCCCTCCTCTTGGCTCAGCCCGCAGGCTGCTTCCAGCAGGACTCTGCCAGCAGCAGGGTGTGAGCACAGAGAGGTCTTGCACATGGGGAGATGTCAGACTGACAGACCCCGAAACAGAACGGGATCCTGGCAGAGGGATGGCAGGGATGTGCTGCTCCATTAGTGCTGAGGGAAGAGTCATGGAAAAGCTGCAGCCAGGAGCTGGAAGGATCCTGGATTGCAGTGCTACATCCCCATGGATTAACACCCAGTGTGTCCCATTCTGCAGCGCCTGCTGGACACTCTCCAGCTGCTGCAGCTGGATCTGCGGGGGCAGCCAGGGCCATCTTCCCGCTTCACGTGGGGTACTGAGCCCTGCAGAATCCTTGGGGACACTCCTGTTAATCCCCAAGGTAGCCTGGAGCATCATAGGGCTAATCAAAAGTCACCCCTGCGGAGAGAGCTGCCTACATGCACCAGTGGTGATGCAGGGCAGGGCTTGGCCCCTTCTCCTCTGGGAATAAAGACAAATTTGACTGGAGCACCTCTGTTATGAGGAAAAGCTGAAATACTTTGGACTGTTCAGCCTGGAGAAGAGAAGGCTCGAGGGAGACCTTAAAGCGCCTTCCAGTGCCTAAAGGGGCTCCAAGAGAGCTGAAGAGGGACTTTGGAAAAGGGCCTGGAGTGCCACGACGAGGGGAATGGCTTCCCACTGCCAGGAGGTGGGGCTAGGTGGGATATTGGGAAGGAATTCCTGCCTGTGAGGGTGGTGAGGCCCTGGCACAGGTTGCCCAGAGAAGCTGCGGCTGCCCCTTCCCTGGAAGTGTCCAAGGCCAGCTTGGACAGGTTGAAGCAACCTGGGATAGTGGAAGGAGTCCCTTCCCATGGCAGTGGGTGGAACAAGACGATCTTTAAGATCCCTTCCAACCCAAATAATTTCACGATTCTTCAATTTCCTGCAGGTCTAATTATAAGACAGCACAGAGCTGGACTAGGCAGCTTCAAACCCAATGAGCAGGGCAGACTTCTTGCCATTACATCGAAAGCCAGAGCCAGAATCCACTTCTGGGCTGAATAATTTGGATATATTTCATCCAGTAATTTGCATTTGCTGCCATCTGACCCACAGGAGCGCAGAAATTCTCCTCATCCGCAGTTTTGATGATGGGCACAATTGTGCTCCTCTTGAGTGGAGAGTGAGAGAGTTTCTCCCATGCCCGAGAGTGTCTCCGAACTGGGTCTCACTTGGTTTGAGAATTTAGCCAAATTTGTGCAAGGTTTGAGACTGGGCTGGACATAATGTCCCAGTGGACTGAGATAAATTGCTTGGTTCAAAATGACACCAAGCCCAAGGGAGCAACCAGCACTTAGGAAATAAACTGTATTATGAGTTTAAAAGCCAGGGATTCATGCAATGCAAGGGACGATAATTGAGGAGATTTACCTCGAAGCACAGCTATTTCTGCTGTGAAAGAGCAAAAGCCAGAAATAATAAAGAGGAAAGAGGCAGGAGAGGTGGAATTTGGTTCAAAGATGCCATTCATTCATCCACTGACACAGCAGCTCTTGCCTGAAAGGCTGGGATTGCAAAATCCAGGTCTGAGCGGGAAGTTGGTGGCAGGGTGGGCTCTCCAAACCATGAGCTGCCGATGGAGGAGGCCCCTGTGTCTCTGCAGGCTTCCCCTGTCCCACCTCTGGCATCCCAGAAAGATTTTGAGACCCCAACTTGGAGTGCTGAAGTACCAAAAATCCCCCAGCTCCCTCCACCGAGGGACTGGGTGCTGCTGGGCGCGGGGCAGGGGGGTTGCTCAAGGTGGATGGAGAAATGCAAAGGCATCATCAGTTCATGCAGCATCCAGGCAGGCAAGGGAGCAGGAACGGTTGGGATTTGTGGGCCAAAGAGGGATCTGCTGGGGTCTGGGGCACTCTGGATGGCAAATGCTGAAAGGAGGGTATATAAAGATGATTTGCTTGTGGTGAACTTGGAGCATCACAGGACTCTGGGTCTGACAGAGCTGGTCGAGCTCCTTGTTGGAAAGGCAGGAAAATCACCATGGAAATGCAGATCTCTCCATGCCAGGAGATCTAATACTTGAGAAACAGGATATGGGAGTGATGTTTTCCTGAAGCCCCAAAGCCTCAAAACACACAATGTCTCCTACGCATCCCAGGGAAAGGCCAGTGGTCCATGACTTTCATCCGACTGGAACCAACTGGGCAGATTAAGGAAACAAAACACAAAAGCAGAACAGTTTTGAGCGACTTTGGCTCAATGAACAACAGCAGTTGCATCTCATGATAATCACTGCAACGGCACAGATGAGGTAGGGAAAGAATTTTCCTCACCTCCACCTTTTCCTGTGTCCAGCCAGCAAATGAAGGAATGAAAACCTCTCCATTTTACAGCACGGACAGGTCTCCCTCTACGCTTTCCCCCCTCAACAGGCTGTAATGAGTGGGTTTATTTTTAACTCCCAAGTGCCCAAATGACAGGAGACATTCAAAGTAGTTGTGCTGAAAAGCACGAGACAAACCAAACCACACAGAAAACTACCAAAAAACCCCAAGAGCAGATTGGTGAGAGACACAAACCCTTGAAATCCTCCATGAAACTTCATTGCATGTGGAAAACACTAGTAAATAAATATATTACCAGAAGAAAAAAGCCAGACACGCACAGTTTAAAGCAATGTTGGGAAATCTGGTGGTCTCCAGCCTTTACAGCCCCCACCACAGCTCCTGCTCTGACATTGCTTTTCATGCAGCTGGTTTATAACTCTGAGATCTCCAGCTGCAGAGTCTCTTTCCTGCTCCATGTTGCAGCTGCTCAGTTTAACACAGCATCTTCTGCCCAGCTTTCTTTGGGAATGGGGTGGTGGCGTGGGATAACACATCCAAGTGCTGGGTGCCAGGCTGGGTGACCCCTGGAGTCACATTTACTCACTTCACCCAGTGCTGTGATGCTTCTTATCACCCACGGTCTGCCAAATGCACCCATTTGGGATGTGACAAGGGGCAGCCTGAGCTTTTGAGGAGGGGTTGCCCCTCTGTTGTGCATCAAAGATGGGCTGGTGTTTATTTTTTGCCATATGCTTGTGTTCTATACATGCCAAATGTTGCATTCCAGGTTTGTTGTGTGTAATTATTAGCAATTCCTGAAAAATCTGAAACCCCAAACAATGCACGGCTTAATGAAATGGAGCAGAGCCAGCTTTTTGTTTCCATGTGGGGAAGAAAGGCATTTTGTCAAGGAGTCTAATATTGCCTATGAAAAGGAATGGAAAACTGCCCTTTCCCTGCCCATTTCACACGTAGGGTGACTTATTTGGAGGCTGTGGCGTATTCCCAGCAGGAATATTAGTGACAAAGGGAATACATCCCAGTGCTTTTCACTCCCATCTCTTGTTCAATGGGATATTTTTAGTTGCCTTTCCAGTGTTGCCCCATCAAATAAGCAGTTGATAGGGACTGTGTGATGCCCTGCAAGAGTCAGCCTCGTTCTGTGTCACCTGCTCAAAGCAGATCTCCACAGGTAAAGGGCATGCCAAGAAAACTTTGGGATTTCGTCAGCTGACCCTTCTTAGGCACCGTCACCTTCTACTTTGCTCCTCCTCTGCCAATCTGCATTGGCAGGGGGGGTGAGAAGGCAGGAAAAGGGGCTGACTCCTTAAAACTGAGCAATTGATGGATAATCACTGTTAGTACAATCTCTGGGTGGAGGCTCCCTATCCCTTTTTTGCAGTTTTGCAGAGGCTGCACCACCTCATTATCAGCGGTGGAGTTTGCCCTGCCCAATGCCCTGATGCTTCCACGGCATCCTTTCTTTTTTTATTATTCCTCTGTGTGTGTGTGTGTTTTAGCTCTACAAATTACCCAAAAAAACCCCTTTAGCCCATTCTCGACTCCCACATTTTCCCCCCAGCCCCCTCACACCCTCACACCCATCTCGTCACCGCGCCTGCAGGACGCATTTCAGCCTCACAAATCTCAAAACCGGCGAAGTTTAACTTGGAAATATCCGCCCTGGAGATTCAAGGGCGCCCCATCCTCACCTTGTGTTCCAAACCCCGGCAGGTGACCCCGCAGCAGAGGAGTGGTCCCCGTGGAGCGTGTGCTCGACCACGTGTGGGGAGGGCTGGCAGACCAGGACCAGGTTCTGCGTTTCGTCTTCCTACAGCACCCAGTGCAGCGGCCCCCTCCGGGAGCAGAGGCAGTGCAACAACTCCGCCGTGTGCCCAGGTACGGGTGGGCAGCCGGGAAGGGGGATTGGCTGCCTGTGGCATCTCCACTGTGATATTTCCGGGAGGCCCCGGCACAGGTTGCCCAGAGAAGCTGTGGCTGTCCCATCCCTGGAAGTGTTCAAGGCCAGGTTGGATAGGACTTGGAGCAACCTGGGATAATGGAAGGTGTTCCTGCCCATGGGAGCTGGGTTGGAACAAGATGACCTTTAAGGTCCCTTCCAATCCAAACCATTCCATGATTCTATATTTTTTGAATGGAGATGGGTTTTGTTCCCTATTCCTTCTCTTTATACCTTAACGCCTCGTACAGAGACTCTTGCTGGACCAACCACCCCTGTTTTGCATGGTCTGGACAATTCCATGCTACCCAAAGTCCATGAACACACTACGCCCAAAATCCAGGTGCCCCTTTGGGTGTCTCCAGGTTGGGAAAGAGAAGCACCAGGTGTCACTTTCAGTTGCTCAGATGCCACCACTGGGCTTCAGCAAGAACCGGTGCAAAATCAGCATGAAACACTCAGGATGTTGGGGTGGTTATGATCTGAGCCCTCCATCAACTCTGTTTTTGTGTTCGTTCCACAATTTTGATGAAAAAGTGCATTCTGGAGAGCCTGGAGCCTACAAGAAAGATGGAGAGGGACTTTTTACAGGAGCATGAAGTGACAGGACAAAGGGGAATGGCTTCAAATTGAAGGAGAGTAGGTTTAGATCAGATATTAGGAAAAAGTCCTTTCCTGGCAGGATGGTGAGGCCCTGGCACAGGTTGCCCAGAGAAGCTGTGGCTGCTCCATCCCTGGAAGTGTTCAAAGCCAGATTGGATGGGGCTGGAGCAACCTGGGATAGTGGAAGGTTCCCTGCCCACGGCATGGGGTTGGAATGAGATGATCTTTGAGGTCACTCCCAACCCAGGCCATTCTATATTTCTGATTATTTTGAAGAGTTATACTATTAAACTCAGTGCATTATTCATGTTTCCTGACCAGCAACATCATTGTTCAGAAACAATTCTGTAATGGTGAAACCACCACCCGTGGTGAAAACACCATCCATGTTCTTTCCCAGATTTCCTACTCTGGTTATTTCTCATCATGGAAGATGCCTGGTGAGAATGAGTTTTGAACCCCCTTTCCTGACACTGGGGCCTCAGCCACTTTTAGCAACTGATGAAGGCCTGGAAAAAAAAAACATTTTTTTCGGGTTTCTTCTTTTCCAGAAGCGTTATTGATTTGACATTAACTTCTCTGGTAAAGCTGGAAGGGATGAAGTCCCTTAAGAGAGATCAGTACATTCTTATAACATTTGGCCCCTGGAGATTACGGGGACTAAACTTCCATAAATAACTTGGCCAGATTAGATTAGATGATATTGGAGAAGATTAGATTAATATAGATTAGGAGGATAATTAGATTAGATTAAAATCAATTACATGTCTAATTCCAGGAGCTACCAGTGATGGCTTGAGCACTGTTGGAGGATGTTGCCCATTCCATTTTACTCTTCCAAGTCTCCCTAGCTTTGCCTCAGTGGTGTCACTGACCTATGATAGTAATCAATAGACAGATTTACAGCTTTTCTGAAAGCCTTAAAATGTTGTAGTCTTTGAGGACTCGATGAGAAAATGTTATGAGAGAGGGAAAAAAGGATAAGAAGTGACAAAATGATGGTGATGATGCTTCCCTAAGGGTAGTGGGTCTTTATTCCTCTCTAGCTAATTCCATTTTTTGCCAAAAAAAAAGCCTTTCACCTCATAAATCTGAAAAATCAGAGTCCATTAAAAGTGGTTGTGGTTTATTTCAATGACTGGAAAGTAACAGATACTTGCTGCCGATACCAAAGCACAAAAATTACATCATGTTCCTCTCGCACATCTCGGGTTGGTTTGTTCTTGAACTTCCCACACACCACTTGTTCCGTCCTGCGGGCTCCCTCACTTCCTCAGGCCTCCTCTGGAAAAGAAACCCTCTTCTCCTGCTTCCCTTGCAGTGCACGGCACCTGGGACGAGTGGTCTCCGTGGAGCTTGTGCTCTTCCACGTGTGGGAGAGGCTACAGGGACCGGACCCGCACCTGCAAACCCCCCCAGTTCGGGGGGAACCCCTGCGAGGGCCCGGAGAAGCAAACCAAGTTCTGCAACATCGCCCTTTGCCCAGGTAAGGACAGTGACAGATCCCAAACCTCCCCTCCAGCAGCACTCCCCAGCTCAGTTTCCCTCCCACCGCTCGTCAAGGCCCGTAGCTGACTCCAGGGAAAGTCTGAACCATCCCAAGGAGGATCCTGAGGAAAGGATTCATTGTAGGAGCAACCCAGAGGTGCTTTGTGGGGTTGTTCAGCTCAGATATGTCTCAGGTTCAGGTTTGCCCTGTGTGATCTCTTACATGGGTTGGATCTGGCTGCCACTGCTGTTTCCAAGACCATGTCAAGCTTCTCACCTGTTCTCTCCACTGAATTTAAAGTCATTTTATGAGTTTAAAGTTATTTTGCCTGACTGGGCTTGTTGTTGTGCTGGAATTAATTAATAGCTTTCCTTGCCCCTCGTTAATTCACTCCATATGTGAGTGGCTGATCTGCCCTGGGTGGTGAGATGGACTAAGAGACTCCTGATATGCGTCCATGCCAAATTTTAATATTTTTCAGTACCTTTTCCCCACTCCTAGATATCACTTCCAAATGCCTCTCCCAGAATTTTGCTTTGAAACATCAGAAAGAACCCCAAGATTAAATTCCTTTTAGCACCTGGAAATCCACTTGTGCTCCACTGGCTTCATTCCTCTGCACCTGACTGGCCTTGGATTTACAACAGAGTCCTCCTTAATTTAACCCTGGGTGTCCTGGTGAACACGACCTGTACACAAGGGAGCTCCCCAAAACTCCCGCCCCTATCCCTGGATAATGTCAACTGACATTTTTCCAGCTTAATGAGAATCATTATGAGACATTATTATGTCCCCGGAGGAGGAGAGGGATTGTGGGAGGGATGAGAACTTTGTGAAAGCAGTGAGAAGCCTCCTGGCATTTCCCATCGAGTTTTCACTCCAAGTAACTATCCTTGGATTTTTGGCCGCTGTCCAGAAGGCTCTACTCGGAATAAGAACCTCCCAGACACCAAATTGACTCTGTCATAAAGAGAGAAATTTAAGAAGTCAGAGCTGGCATTGCTTGGGCAATAAAGCATACCCTGAGTTAACATTGATCCATGATTAATTTAAATACAAATAAATACGCGAACCAAACGGCAGCAGAGGAGACAAGGGGCCCAACCGCGAGGCTTCAGCTCTAATTAGCGCCACAAAAGCAATCAGAGGCTTGGCAGCGCCAAATGAGAGCGGCTTTGGGGGAACCATCGAGGCACAACAATGGGCGTTTGACACCCCAGACACTCGCAGGGTTTATCGCCACCCTGCTCGCGGGATTTATTGCTGCGGCCGATAAAAACGCTCTGCTGCAGGGACAACAGAGCCTTTGTTCCTCCGGAGCAGGGGATATCACAGGCTGAGCCACAAAGTCCTTGGGAGAGGGAGAACAGGAGGAAGACAACGCCTGTCTCCTCAAAGACTCCACCGGACAATGAACATTTCTGATAGACTTCCACTGTGGTGACCATCAAGTGGTCCTGGCTGTGGCTCTGATGGGAACCCTCAGCACACTGACCAAGAGACATCTTTACATCAGTGCAAGTGGCTGCAAGGACAACAGAGCCACCTCTGTTTCTCCTTTTTTTAAAAATGTCTCTGAAATTGCAGCCTCTGAATGAATAAAAGGAAATGACCTGTTCCCCAACCTCCCACTGAACGACCAAATTAAGGATTTGGCTCTTTTGCTTTCCCATCTCCAAATGCTGCCACTTGTGCTCAGCTGCCAATCATCAGCAGCAGGGAGGGAGTTGGTAAATTCAACTTTTTTTTTTAATAAATGCGACTTTTTTCAGTAAATGTAACATTTACTGTGGTAAATGCAATCTCACTTTTGCAACATAGGGGAATGTTAATGAGGGGCAGACACCATCGTTATTAGGAAAAAGTTCTTCCCTGTTAGGGTGGGGAGGTCCTGGCACAGGTTGCCCAGAGAAGCTGTGGCTGCCCCATCCCTGGAAGTGTCCAAGACCAGGTTGGATAGGGCTTGGAGCAACCTGGGATAGTGGAAGGTGTCCCTGGCCATGGCAGGGGGGTTGAACTGGATGATTTTTACCTTTCCAACCCAAATCATGATTCTCTGATTCTACGACCAGTTCATGGAAACTTAACAGCACAACCTTCAGTCAGAAAAGCCACACTAATTTATACCTGCTAGGACCTACTTTGTGGAGTTTTGGAACATTTCCAGGAAAGAATCACCTGTCAAACACCACATCTTGCATTTCCCCTCTGGCACTGGCCCAATGCCTTGAATTTATGATGAAAACATCAGTCTTGAATTGTTAAAAACAAGCACCTTTTGGAAGTACCTTTATGCCTGCCTGGTTTTGCACATCTCCTGAGCTCACATGATCCCCTTTGAGTTAACAGTTGCTCATTTGGATGTTTTTGACTTTTTTTTAACTGAGTTTGCAAACAAAAATTGCTCATCTGCAACAAAGATTATACAGGGCTGATCGAGCCCTTGCAGCTTACACAAGGGACCAGTTTGCATTTATTTTTCTTGGACAGACAAACAGAGCCAAAAAAAAGATGAGCTGCAATGTGATTTGAGCCGGAATTCAGACTTTTCAGGGATTCAGGTTGTTTTTCTGAGTGAGATCTAGCAGCTAATGAGATCTAAACAGAGCATGATGACCACTGTTAATGAGAAAAATGCTCCAGGAAGAGCAGACTGGGTGATGGATCTGTTGATCAGGGACCAATTAGGGTGTAACTGCCACGCTTGGGATTGTCTCAGCCCACGATAATAAGTCGTATTCATGTTTCTCTCCAGCCCAATCCCTATCATAACCTCCCCTGTCCCTCCCTCCTCTATTTAATTATCAAAGGCACTGCTGGGTAGAAACATACCCAGCCTGTCAGTGTTAATTCAGCTGTGAGAGAAGAACATTGACCACACACACACACATCCTCTGCTCCTGGTCTTCTGCTGGAGAACGCCTTTGCTCCCGTATTTCCCAGCCAGCAGGAACCATGGATTCCTGTCAATAACACTGCCATTCAGGTTTCTGTGTGTGCTTTAATGAAAAACTGAGCACTTGCATGCTCGAGGAAGTCCACGCTCCGCAGATTCGTGCATTTCTTTGCTGAAAAATGGGTTCCTTAAAAAAGTGCTGATTGCCCCAAATGGGAAACGTCACGGTAATGTACTGATCCCTTCAAAGTGCTCCGTGAAAATATGATCCACGTTCTCTGTGGAGTTATGTTGTGATTGGCAGTGTTATTAATTTTGACTTTTATGTTGGAATGCGCAATATCCATAATTTCCACTTTTATGGCGTTATGCAGGGTGTGGGACATAAAAATCAAAATGTTACCGCACTTGCATCCTGTCGGAGCGTTGGAGGACGCAGAGGGTCCCAACAAATCCCTGTTGCCACATTGTCCAAACTTATTGAGATGATTTTTGCCCTCTCTTGAGCTCTGTGGCTCCGGTTTGACCTCCCCACCTCAGTCCCTGGCAGGCCAAGGTCGAGAGGCTCTCACCACATAGGGCTGCTTCCAGAGGGAGAGATTTTCACATTCCGTTTGTTTTCCTTCTTTGGGCCACTCAGTGGACGGCAACTGGAACGAGTGGTCGAGCTGGAGCTCCTGCTCGGCCTCCTGCTCCAACGGGACCCAGCAGCGCACGAGGGAGTGCAATGGACCCTCCTACGGCGGAGCCGAGTGCCAGGGACACTGGGTGGAGACCCGGGACTGCTTCCTGCGCCAGTGCCCAGGTTGGTGACCGATGGCATTTTCCTTCTCTTGGCTCGTCTTTCTCTGTAATCCCGGTAAAACTTTTCTTTGGGGAAGACTTGCAGCATTTTCAGGACAGTGATAAGGAGTTTTGGGTCACGCCAACAGGCCGTGCCAGCCAAAATCCAGCACTGGCAGATGTTTCAGGAGACCCCAGAGAGGTGAGTGATTGCCCCCAGGGAATGTGTCTTTCCGACCCAGATATCAGGATGAGCTTAAAAACTCCAAAGAAAATATCAATGAAGCCCTTCCCTTGCCTCCACAGGGCTCCAACTTTCCTCCTCTTTTTGTTTTGCTCCTCTCCTCCCACCATTTCAATGTTCCCAGTTATATTTGAGGCAAACAGGGAATCCCCCATTGTGTCTCAGCTTTAAACCTTGTCTGTGACAAGGTCTGGCACAATAAAGGCTTTGTTCATATCTGCCTAAGACTTGTCACTTACTTTACTCATCTGTCTGTGACTTAAAATAATAATAATGACAGGGATAATAGTAATAATAATAATAATTCTTATTATTCCTGCTGGAATTCATCTTGGTGTACCTGTTTCCTCAGGGAACCCCTTTACTCTCTGGTAGCACCATCATCTGCAGTATTTAACACAGGTATTGGATTTTCCTAAGTGGTCTCGAGTAGGTTTTGGTGTTTAGGTATCTCATTCCTTCTCTGCAACTTGTGGAGATCTTCAAAGACAAAAAGGGTTTCAGAACTTCTCTTCGGACAACCTTGTCCCGCTGATTTCAGAGTTATCTGTCGAAACAGCTCAGGTCATACTTTCCACGGCACAAAGAGTCACTAAATAAAGCACCAGAATTTGGTGCTGTCCCTCTCCTTTGATAATTTCATTCTACCTCTTGGAGAAGACATGGATCTCCCACCCTCCCAAAAGGAATTACTCAACCCAAGATGATGTGGTAACTCATAATGAAAGCTCAAATAGTAAAGAGCAGACTCAGGCCTTGTTCTAGTTCTGTTACTGAGTTGCAGTGGTACAGCAGAGGAGGATGTTTCCCTACCTTGCAGGCTTGTTGTGAGGGCTAATTAACATTTTTGTGGTGCTTTGATAAATGCCATTGTTAATGTAAAAGAAGCAGCATTTTGATAAATGTCATTGTTAACGTAAAAGAAGTCACATTCCCACTGAATCTGGAAAGAGGTTGGGAGAAGATACAGCGGAATGAGACAACATCCCAAACCTCTTTCCAAGGCACGTGAAGCATCAGTGCAATGGAAATAGCTGGAGGGAGGTTTATTTGATGTTTCTTCATGGTTTTTTGCCCGAGGGCTCTGCTGGTCTCTCCGAATCCCTGAGCCAGACCTTCTCTGGGAGGGTCTATTTTCACTCACATGTTGTACGTCCCAAATGAACTCCAGCTCTGGACTTTGGTTGGCAGACGTGGCTGTCACGTTGAACCCCTGCCCGTGGGAAGAGTGTTTGTGAGCACAGCCCCAAATCTGAGCCCGAGGAAAGGCAGAGGACGTGGAGATGCTGAGGAGAAACACAAAAACACCCTTGGACTATTAAAGGGCTCATGGAATGGGAAAGGGAACACATTGGTTTAATGTCTGTTGAACTCCCTTCCTACCAAGCCATGCCCTACTCACCCCATATTCCTCTGCTCACCTTGGGACCTGGAGTCCTCCTGTTGCAGATGATGTTTGGGACATAACAGGCTGTTTCTCCCCTCTTTTTTTCTGTTCCCAGTGGATGGGAAGTGGCAGGCTTGGGGAGTGTGGGGCAGCTGCACCGCCACGTGTGGAGGTGGCACCCAGAGACGTGACCGGGTGTGCTACGGCCCCTTCTTCGGTGGGGAGACCTGCCAGGGTCCCAAGGAGGAGTACAAGCAGTGCAATGACAGGAGGTGTCCGGGTATGTACCCCAGACCCCTCGTGGTTCCTTTCCATAGGGGGCACTTCGGATTTTGGGAATGGTTTTCATGTCCTGTGTCAGATCTGAATGCTACAAGCTGTAATCCAGTAAAACCCTACCCATAACCCGGGTACAAGGTACAAGGTTTGATTTAACTGTTGCAGAATTGAGGGCAACCATGTTGGTTTCAGTGAATATTTGGTCAGTCCCACCAGTTTAGCCTTGGTGTTTCTCCTGGTTTCGTTTCCACAGAGTTACGAGAGGAAAAGAGACACTCTTTGGTTGCAAAAACCGATATCATATGAGTTTCAAACCCATGAAGTAGCTGAATACTGAGGATGCTGCAGTGGTTTCCCACCCTTTCACTCTGGGAAACCTGCACAGCACTGGAAATTTATAAAAACCACAGATGTGTCTGCATCTGTCAGAGCCTTACCCAACCTCACCCTCCCCTGGAGTGTAAAAGCTGAATGGAGTCTAATGAGCTGCAGGGCAGAGGAAAACCTGGGGTTGAACATGAAAAATAAGCAGGAGCAAACACTTGCAAGTGGGAATGCTTCTGTGTGTCTCTCACAGACTACACAGAGACCGAAAAAAAAGGCCTGTGCACCATTTTTGCTTTCTTCCTCAGTCTGAGCTGAAGGGCCTGGTGAAATTGCTGGTGGGGAATCAATGGCCTGTGTGATGTTGGCAGTCAGATTGCATCGATCCTAACAGGCCCCGAGTTTTGACTGAAAGGGTAATTAATTGCCAGAGCAGCTCAGTGAGAGACAGGAGGGATTCTCATGGCAGCATCCTGGCTTTCCCAGTGGAAGGGGGAGTCTCCCTGAAGGACAGGAGGCAGCAGTTGTGATGCAGGAGTACCTGGGGGAAGAACTGCCACGCGGAGGACAGGCTGACCCTCAGACAAAGAGATGAAAGCCAAAGGACTTCAGCATGGAAGTTCCAGCACGTTCAGCTCGGAGATGACAGAGGGAGAGGCTGTGACAGCCCAGTCACTCTTCCCAGCCACGCTCTGATGAAAGACATCACCTCTCCTCACAAGCTGTGCCTCTCAATTAGCAGCGGCGTGTGAGGATCTCTCCTAACTCTGCCACAAAGCTCTCCCTCGCCACGGCAAATCTTAGCACCGGCTTGTCTGGTGGTGTCTGCAGAGCGAGGCAGATTTAGTTCAGCTTCAGTGTGTGCCAGCTGGGGCCCTGGCAGAACAAGCCCGATCTTTTCTTCTCTTCCTGCAGGGGTTGATGCCTGTGCGGCGCTCGAAAGGGAAAGGGAAAGTCTCAGGGACTGGGGCCTGCCAGGGTTCACAGCCAGGAGGGTCTCGGTGCAGTTGTTGACTTGCAAGGGAAGGGAAAGGTGGGGGGGAACGTCGGAGGCTAAAAATAGACCCGCTCAGTTTGTTCTCCAGAAAGTATCAAATGCTGGCGCGATTTGATTTGAGCAGAAGAACTGAACTTAATTGGGTTAGTTATTAAAATCTCCCAGTGCAAATAGGTTGCTCTGGTAAAAGGGATTTTGTTGTGAAGCAACANAAGGATGAAATGATTCTCTCCTGGCCTGGGAATTGCTCCTGCGCTCACTGGCAAGACAACTCCAGTCAGTGCATTCTTAAAGAGCGTCTCTGATCCACAGCATCCCTCAGCGGTCCCCAGGGACACTGCAGGGGTGACGAGACCGGGAAGTTCTGACAGGCCAGAGGAGGAGAAAGGGGAGGAGAGATGGGAACATCCTCCCTTTCTGCTTTTTGTGCTCTGTTGTTCGGTAGCCGACGATGCTGGAAGCTTCCACACCCCAGAATCCTCGTTTGAACCGTGGGAGAACCTGTGGTCAAAGCCCCGGTTCAGGAGACAGGAATGTGGAATTCAATCCCTGCTCCGGGACGGGCTCTGTGGGTGACCAAGCTCCATCACAACTGGGTAATTCAAACCCATTGTCCCACAGCTCCATGGCAGCAGCTTGGAAATGAATCTGTCTCTTTTCCAGCCCTTATCTCTGGAAGCCATGAGCTGTTGGCACAGGGATGAGCCCCGCTGATGTGCAGAGCACAGCTGGGGTCCCGCTTGCCCTCCGGGGTTTCATCCCAAAAGTGATTACTCACCGGGGAGCTTCAAAGCAGGGCAAGGAGCATCTGTTCCCGAGCAGAGAGTGTAACTTATTCATTCCCAGTGTCTGCTGGGGAGGAATCCATCCTTGGACTGCAGCTGGGGCTGGAGCCACAGTCTTGGAGCTTGTCTGCAGGAGCAGTGATGTGCAGGCAGATTGTTGGGTCTTGTATGGGTTCTTCAAAGAAGGAGGACTTGCCCTGCTCACAATTTAAGGTTTGAGCCTTTCCCACAGCCAGGTTGGTCCCTGGGTAGTCTCAGAGCAGCAGTGGGGTATATCCTGACCAGTTTTAGGTGCACGCTCCTTTTTATTGGTAATTTTACATGCACAGTGGATAAAAACTGTAATCAGAAACTATTAAATCAAGTTTTTCCTCCTCCCCTCCCTCAGGAGTGACAAGTAGCCCTAACAACACCCTCACAGCTCCCTCTGCTTTACATGTTGTAAATAATGAGTTTCTCAGCACAAAGATCTCCTGTGGTGAATGTTTTTCTCCCAGATCCCACCGACTCTGGGACCGACTCAGCTCCACCCACAGACAGAAGCATCCAAACCCCTTCTTCCAATGATTTTTTTTTTCTGTGATGTCTCAAAACAAATTTCTGCGGGCTCCTGGCCTCTGCAGCAGCGTTTGGAAATGAGCTGCTGATGCAGTTCCAGCTTGTTGGTGCTCAGGTCTTCTCCATCCTGTCTTTTCATTTACTTGTTTTTGCCTTCCCTCTCACTCTGACTGATTTGTGCCAAGCCTCATCCAACACTGAAGGTGGTGACCCTGCAGGATGGAAGAAGTAGGGCCTGGAGCCACGGAGTTCACCCACAAAAGATGGACATCTGCCCATTAAAAAATTAAGACATGAAACTCTTTAGTGGAGTGTAGCAGCAGCAGTTCTCTTGCAAAGAGCTGCCACAAGGCGAGACAAGGATGCGAGGGCACTTTCCCAGGTTGTCACATGGATTTTAGTGAGCTAATCCTGGGAACGGGTGAATATTTTCAGACAAACAGAGCAAATTCTGGAGAGGTTAAGTGACTTTGAGAGGGACCAAGCAGCTGCTGAGCTGGGAGTGCAGCTCCTGCCCTCCCACCTCACACACCACGCTCCCACGTTTCCTCTCTCCACTCCCTTTTCCATGTCCTTGCTGAGGAGGAATCTTTACCAACGGAGTTTTTCTCTCCTGGCAGAGCCCCATGAAATCTGTGACGAGGAAAGTCTTGGCCCTGTGGTTTGGAAAGAGACTCCAGCTGGGGACGCTGCAGCCGTCCGGTGTCCCCGCAACGCCACCGGTAAGGGTGACCGCGTGGTGGGGAGGTGGTCCCGTCTTGGGATCGTTCATCCTGGGTCTCCCAGGTGAGGAGAACCTCCTTGTGGGACGGCAGCACAAACACATGGGCTTCCCTCCCTTCTTCCAGGGATAAATCAGCTCCCTCTGGGTTTCTGTTTCCAGTGTTTAACATAAACATCTCAGTTCCTACTGCATCATCTGAGGTGGTTTCCATCCATCCACTGCCTAGTCCTGGGATAACTTTGAAATTAAGGAATACTGTGATATGTTCCCTCCATTATGTACAAACAGCTTTGCAAAGCAAGTAGGGCTTTGTTAGAATATCCTAAACTTGGGTGTTGTATTTCTCTGCAGTGCCCATGAAAGCAGATGGTGTCTGAGAGCAGGAAATCTGAATTTTATTGTCCACTTAGAAACCACAGAACTTCTCTAAACGTTTCTCTGGGTGCTCAAGTTGATGGTCTGATCGCGGTGGTGTGGAGTGAAAGGATCGGGGCATCCAGGTGTTCCCTGCTGTGGCCACGTGGTCCCCAAGGAGTGGAAGGCGGTGAAGGGAATGCTCCAGGAGAACGTGCTTGTGGGTGGGACTTGTCCTCAGCTGGGTGTTCCTCACTCCCACGCAGGCACAGAAACAGGGGCAGCAGTGTCAATCGTGAATGTAAAGGTTTTACTTTGTTTGCAGGGGTTTTGGATCCAGACAAACCCTGCAGCTCTCTTTGGCTCAGCCTGGGACAGTCAGTGCCATCCCAAATGCTGCCCTAGAAGGGCTGTACCCACAGAAAAACCACTGATTCATCTGGCAGTAGCAATGGGGTTGCAGACCCAGCAAACCTGATCCTCAGAGCCTCTCAAATGGGATCACGATGGCTGGGACAGGGTGCTCCCTCTCCCGTTCCTCCTCTCTGATATCTCTGTTCCTCCTTATCAAAAAGACATGTGATTATCACTGCAAACCCCACTGTGGACTGGAGCTGAGGAAGGGCCCGGGGGAGGACTGCAAGCAGCTCTCAGAGCGTTTCAGCTGATGCCAAACTGGTGCTGTCGGGTGTTTATTCCCCTCCAGGCTGTGTGGGCAGCACGAGCTGCTGTGCCTGCTTTAGTTGCAAGTACCAGACCGAGCCACCTGGGGAGGCTCGTGGGGCTTCCCGAGCCAGGAAAAATGCTGCCATCCAGGGCAGGAGAAGAAATCTTCATCTCACCCCGACTAGCCGTGTCCAGTGTGTTAATTTTTGTTTTCATGCCCAGTTCCTTCTTTTGTCCTGCAACAATAAAAGGCAGGAGAAGGAAATAAAGATAAATTTCCCCCATAGGCTTGCAGGTGTTCAGGCATCTGCAGGTGCCTCTGATGCCCTTTGTGCTGGTGGCTGAACCTGCATGGATGCATTCACCAGTTCTGGGTGACCTCCATAGAACAATTAAGGTCAGAAAAGACCTCTAAGATCATCAAATACAACAATTAACCCAACACTACCACTAAATCATGTCCTAAAGTGCCACATCTACACATGTTTTGAACACTTCTATGGGCAATGATTCCACCACTTCTCTGGTCAGCTTGTTCTGATGCTTGACCACCCTTTCAGCGAAGAAATTTTCCTTAATATCCATTCCATACCTTCCCTGGCACAACTCAAAGCCGTGTCCTCTTGTCCTACTACCTCCTACCTGGGAGAAAAGATCGATCCCCATGAATGCTTGGCTTTCCGTCCTGCTCTCCTCACTCCCATATTTGTTTCTTCCAGGGCTGATCCTCCGAAGGTGCATTTTGGATGAAGAAGGCATCGCTTACTGGGAGCCTCCGACGTACATCAAGTGTGTTTCTATCGATTACAGGAACATACAGATGATGGTATGGCTGCCCCACTCCCCAGCTCTGCAGGTTTGGGGTCCTCTCCAGTGCTTGTTACCTGTCTATAATTACAAAAAAAGGAGGGAAAAAGGAGTTTCCAGCTCTGCCTTGATTTTCTCTTACTGTTTTTGTCTGCTTACCTTGTGATGCACAGGCAGCCCATGGATAAGGGATGGTTCCTTTCAGGATATTTTAATATCCAGCTTGGCAGAATCTGGGTTCTATCAAGTCTTTCATATCACATTGTCATGAAGTATCACTGTGACTGTCTTACTTTTAAATAAGCACGCTATTTTTTGCTAATCTTAAATGCATTGTTATGATGAATTTCTGCTGGTCTCCTGTGGCCTTTAGAAGAACTGACCTCTCCTGTTCAGGGTGAGGTACAGTCTGTCCTAAAACAATTCCAAATTGGCTGTAAGAAAACAAGGTTTTGGGGCAAAAATATTCTGTGAGCTGGCTTGGGTTATGAACAGAAGAAAGTGTTGTAGGATGGTTTCTTCTTCATGGGCAAATAGAAAATTTCAGTTCTCTGTCATTTTAGAACCACTTAGAATATAATTTAGAATCTATCACTCTTTCCTATCATTTTAAAGGTATCAGGGGCTCTCAGGCCAGCAAAGATTGTCAGTCTCATCTCATCTGCACTCTGAATTATGGGGGAGGTCAAAAACCTTCCCCCAGCAATTCCTCCACCGAGCTCATTAACCTGACTCTGACCGTCCCTCAAGTGTTTCTCATGTTTCTTTCCTGTGTCCCAGACCAGGGAACATCTTTCCAAAGCCCAGCGTGGGTTGATGGGAGATGGGCTGTCAGACGTGCTCCAGAACCTCGTGGAAATCTCCCAGGATGGGACCAGCTACAGCGGGGACCTGCTGTCCACCATGGACGTACTCAGGAACATGACAGAGATCTTCCGTAGGGCTTATCACAGCCCCACTTCTGGCGACGTGCAGGTGAGCCCAGGAGCATTTCCTGGAGCCCAGGGCTGTGTTGGAGCCGTGTCCATGCTCAGGGCTCTGAGTGTGATTATTGATCCTCATTGCAGCTGTTACGACACTGATGAAAATCCAGATTATTATTTTTTCCCAACACAACCGTCATTCTCTATTAAAAAATCCTCCTTTCGAGGTGGTTCTCCCTTGGATTATAAACTAAGAACTTGAAAGCCAAGGTCACTCTGAACCATTTCAACCCGATATCACTTTACTGCAGAGTCTAATTGATATGAGACCATTATTTGGAAGAGATTTCAGGCTAATGGCTCGAGGTAAAATGATCCTGTGGCATTGGGTACCTGGATGTTGATGTAGGGGAATATCCTTGTGGTTTCTCATCCCAGGGTTTTACTTTCAGCAGCTGCAGAGCAGCTACAGGATACACCCTTGGGATGGGTCATCATCCCAGGACTTGAAACGTTAAACTGATCCTGGAGGATCTGCAGTGAGTGGTAAAACTGGAGAAAAAAATCAATAGTCTTAAATTTCCCATCTCCTTCCTCCTCATTGTGTGCTGCAAAATGTCCTACCATGGACAGCACCCTCTTGATCCATCTCTGCTCCTCTTGCCTGGACGCAGGATAAAGAGGATCATGAGGTTTCCATGCATTGGAAACAGAAAGAGCAGAAAATAGGATAGGAAAGGATTTGTGGAATGGAAAATCATCTGGTTTTAACCAGTTTCTGACACACATTTACCTAATCTGTCCTTAAAAATCGTCGGTAATGGATACAAGGCATATTCCCAACCCGATGCCTTAGGAGATACAGTAGTTAAAGTGAAGGCCTTGGGAAAAAGGGGTGGAAATCCTTGGGAAAAATCCTTGGGGACCTGTGAAATGTTGTGGGACCTTTTGGGAGTGGGACCATGAGAATCCTCTTGGAGCATGTCTGAATGTCACATGTCCCTCACACTTCACTGTGACCTTTCCAGCCTGGGATATGTTTGGATAACCACCTCTTTTGTCCTCTTTTGTCTCCCTTCCCCAGAACTTCGTCCAGATCATCAGCAACATTTTATCGGAGGAAAACCGGGAAAAATGGGAGGAAGCTCAGCTGGTACGAACCTTCAGCACCTTCCCTGAAACCAAAGAGGCTTTCAGCATAGGGTTAAGCCATGAGGAGAGGAATTTCCAAGTTTCTACGTGACCTCCTAGGAACGAGCTTAGTGCCAGGCTGAGTCACATCAATGGAATAATTCAGGGAGCCACCGGATCTCAGCTCTGAGCCAGGGTCTCTGCGTGAAGAACTGTGAAATGCTGGTGGTGTAAACCAAATTTGGGATGGCTCTCGGGGGTCAGGCTTCGTTTGGAGTTGATAACTCCAATGGTTTGCTGTAATTCCACTCTTTCCTCTTTCCAAGAGAAAGAAGTGGGATTACGTGGCTTTGAATTCCTGGCTAAAAAGATGCAGAACAGGAGGGATTTTCTGAGCTGGAGCCTGCTCATCTGAGCTTCTGGGTTCGGTTATGTTTTGCTTTATTTCTCTCCTCCTAAGGTTAGGGACCCTGCTCAGTCCCAAACTCCCCATTCCTGGAAGTGTTCAGGGTTGGATGGGGCTCTGAGCAAGATGTGGAAAGTGTCCTTGTCCATGGCAGGAGTTTGGAATTAGATGATTTTTAAAGTCCCTTCCAACCCAGGCCATTCTATGATTCTGTGAATAACTCTGTAGCTGAACTCCCTGGTATTAGGGGATGGTGGTGTTGGTTTTGCTTTCTGTCTTATTTGGCCCTGTCTCTCATGCCCCATTTGAACTTTCTGTTGTCAACTTGTGTCAGATCTATTCCTTGTCCCTTTTCCATTCCTTTGGCGAGCTGTTGCTGTTGCAAAATTCCTCAAAGAGGCCTGGAAACAGGAAATTATCAAGAAACAAATTGCCCAACACACAAAGAAACCCCAGAGTCCAGCTATATTCACACCCACCAGGGAAGTCCTCCGGGAAAAACTTTTTAACAGCAAGTTAAACACTTTTTAACAGCAAGTGCTGGCACAATTTTTGAAAGTTGAAAATGAGAGACAGGGACTTGAAAACATTTCCTTCATGCAATAGCAACTCTGTCAGGAGCTGAGCAGCCTCTTCTCTTTTCTCTTCTCTTCTCTTCTCTTCTCTTCTCTTCTCTTCTCTTCTCTTCTCTTCTCTTCTCTTCTCTTCTCTTCTCTTCTCTTCTCTTCTCTTCTCTTCTCTTCTCTTCTCTTCCCTTCTCCCTGATATCTTGTGCTTTCCCTTTGAATCTGGATGAGGAAGGCGCGATCTGTCTCCAGGTGGGATAGGAAACCATCTGGACATGGTCCTGGGCAAGTGGCTCTAGGTAGCCCTGCTTGAGCAAGTGGGTTGGGCCAGGTGACCTCCAAGGTCCCTTCCAAACTAAACTATACTGGATTCTGGGATCCTGGGATCCTGGGATTCCATGCCCGAATACTTGGTCTCCAGCCTACAGGTGCGTGTACATATTTCAGCACCGAGCAGAGGAGACTGTCGAGTTGTCATGACGACAGGGAAAAACCCCTTAAAAACAGCTCGCTCTGTGTGGCCCTTCTTTCCCAGTGGCTTTCCCTGTGCAATGTGCTCTTGGCACCTACAGACAGAGCCCAGCATCACCATGACCTACACGTGGATTGGGAACATCCCGGGGAGAAGGTTTTCCCGGTGTGTGTTTTAGCGGGAATTGAGACGACAGCCCAAACGATGACTGCAGGACCCAGAAATCTCCATGAGCAGGATGACAGCAGAGGTTTCAGCAGTCTCTGTTCTTCTCCCTCAAAGCTGCTGGCCCAAAATCACACCCTCCAATTCTCTTCCAACAAAGCCTTTGGCTGCCAATTCGCTTATTAAAAATAAACCCAACTTCATTGCAGTCTCACATCCCAGTGCCCTGTGGCCCCTCAGGCAGGGGTGTTGTTCCAGGGAAATAAAAACTAAAACAACCCATAAAGGTAGCCAGAGAAGGGCTACAACGATTTTTGAGGAGCCTTTGTCAACCATTACATGATAAAACCTAAAATACAACATCCAGTGTAGCCTGGGTTTAGTTTGACCTTGTGATTTCAATCTGTAATGGAATATAAAAGTATGCAGCTAAAAATAGCATCTCCACTGTTCCCCTCCTTCTGTGCACACCTGCTGTACTGGCAGGACTTTTTAATCTCATCCTGAGACAGTTTTAGTCTTACCAAGATTCTGTGGATAGACACAGAGAGAGAGAGGCACGCTTGGCCACCTCTCTGCTCCTTGCCCACACTCTCCATGGCTCAGCCTTCCTTCTGCCTCCTTCCCATCCTGTCCTGCCCATCGTCCCCAGCCATCCCTTCGGCTCTGCTCAGCCCCCTCTGAAGGTCTGGATTATGGTGAGGAACTGAAAACGCTGTGAAAGTGGTGGAAAAGGAAAAGAAGGGATGATAAAGGAGCTGAACTGCTTTGCTTCAGCCTCTCGTGGTATTTGCTAAGCCCCTCCAGGCAAATTTGCTTTGAGGGAAAGGCAGGCAGTCAGCACAGCTCCCTTCAAGTGGATTATAGTTTATGGGATCTGTCACTGGAAAACTGGTTATTGTTTAACAGCCCTGCCCTGAGTTGGCAAAATACAGGTAAAGAAGAGCTATTGCCAATATCTTTATCAGTGGGCAAAGAAATAAGAGATGGAGAAGCTCCAAGACAGCCCGGGACCAAGAACTTGATTATTTGGAGAGTGAGATCCTGCCAGGAAAACAGGGAAGGAAAAAATTAGTCTGCCTGGGATTCAACATTAGACCATGGATGTCCTCTGGTGCGGCTGCTTTCAATGGAAGGAGCTGGAACTAGATAATCTTTAGGGTCCCTTCCAACCCAAACCATTCCATGATTCTATGATTTTATGGAAGGAGAAGGTTATTTTCTGCTCCAGAGAGTCTCAAATATTTCCCTTTGCTTTAAAGCTTTGCCCTCCACCCTACATTTTATCACTCTGTGTGTCATACTACCACTTTTTGCCTCTTTCTTTTTATTTTTCTAGGCTTCCTTTTAGGATTTCTCAGTCCTCCATCTCCACAGCTCCATAACACTCCATTACACCCAGCATATGCTCCCAGTTCGTGTGTGAGGGCAGGAATCTTTGCCCACAGAGAAGCTCCTGCTGTGCTTGTTGGGATCTGATCTAACTCCAAATTCTCCCCCTCTCTGCAGATAGGGCCGAACGCCAAGGAGCTGTTCAGGCTGGTGGAGGATTTCATCGACGTCATCGGCTTCCGCATGAAGGATTTCCGGGATTCCTACCAAGTCACGGACAACCTGGGTGAGCTCATTTGCACTGCCCACGTCGGGGGGACACCCCTGGAAGGTGTGAATTCCCGTGCAAGATGGATGAGCTGGGCCGTGGGGAGGGCAGGAGGGGAGGCAGCAGGGGGTGGGACATCCAGAGGTCTGGGAGAAGACATGGACGGGCATAAACATGGGGTGACTTTTCCCCAAAGGAGTTGGGACTTCATGAGGAAGAAGAGATATCCATGGAGAGATCTGGGAGATATCCATAGAATGGAGAGCAGACAACAAACTGGGCAGAAGGAGCCTGTTGCTTTTATTTTTTTTCACACAAGAGCAGCCCAGCAGCCAGTGTGGGCAGCAAGCAAACAGCAGGCGGTGTTTGATTTATGCTGCGTGCACAGTCGCAGCGTGGAACTTCTCGCCAGAGGAGGCTGCAGAAGCCAAAAAAAGTACAGATGGCTTCATGGTGGGATTAGGGAAGGGCACAAAAGAGAGGTCCACTGGTGGCTGTAAAAGTTGATGATGTGGATACAGCCAGGAGCTGAGGAAGTCCTGCTGATTGCTGGAAGGACAAACCAAGAGATGCCTTGTTCTTTCTCACATTTCTTATCAGCTGCTGCTGGCCACTCCTGGAGATGCTGGAGCAAAGTGACCTCTCCTCTGCCAGGTTTAGTGCAGGCAGGACCCTTTCAGTGAATCACAACCTCTGCTTTTATCTTCTTTCATGCACAGACATCACCCTGAGGGAGCATCACTCCCGTGGCTCCCACGATCCAGTTTCTCTGATTTCTCACTTGTACTTCCAGTGTTTTCTTTAGCACATGTGAATTTACTGTGACTGGTTTCACTCACTGGGTTTATTTCTCACTTCTCCCCAGTCCTCGGCATCCACAAACTGCCTGCAAATGCAGCGACAGACATCACCTTCCCCATGAAGGGCTGGAGGGGAATGGTGGACTGGGCCAAGAACTCGGAGGACAAGGTCACTGTCTCCAAGAGCATCCTGTCCTCGGGGCTGTCAGGTAGGCAGCACAGCCAGGCCACTCCAACAGAAAATTTCTCCTTCGATTTCTAAGAGCGGTTCCTTCCTTTTGTCCGGTTGTCAAATCCCCTTCCAGCCCAGCTGGGTTTGCTCTCAAATGTTGGGACACCAAAGGCATTAAAAAGCACAAATAAGGCTTTCAGATGTGGCCTGACCAAGAGCTCAGCCTAAACTCCTCACAAAAGTTCAGGGCCAGGCTTAGTGCCTGGGTGTGGGATGTTTATCTTTTCCTAGAGAAACAGGAAAAACAGGCAAACAATGTTTTAGGTGCCTCCCAAGACTGGATCCAGACCCCACAGAGCCATCTGAGGGTGAGTAGCTGGGAGTCAGCAGGTGGGTCTGAGCCTGATGCATGGACAAGCTTTGGTAGATCTGGAGGTTCATGGCCCTTGTGTGAAATTCCCAGCTCCCAGAAATGAAATTCAGAGGGGTTTGTCACTGAGGTCACTGGCTCCACACCAGGGCATGGGTATGAGCTCCAGCATGGAGGTCACTGCCAGATCTGGAAGAAAACCTGAAGTTTTCTGGGATGATCTGATGGATGAGAGACCCAGGAACCAACACACTTGAGGTGCTCATCTTTTGGCAGAGGGACTTCACATTTGGCAGGATTGAGCCCTGAGTTCCCAAAAGCAGGACCCTAAATGGGGCTGATTGCTGGGAAATGGTGGGATTTACTTTTGGCACTCATGGCTTTGAGAGCTGCTGGATCCCCCTTCCCTGGGACAGAGGCTGGAGACCGAGAGTTGTTGCTACAAGAGACCTTTGGCCTCTTGTTGTCACACCAGGACCTTTTGTCACGGGTTTCCCTGCCAGGGGTAGCATCGGCCATCACCTCAACTTGGGAAATCTGAGGCCAAGAACGGTTAAGTGACACCCCCATGGGTAAACACTGAGTCACTGTCAGAGCAAGGATCATGCCAAGCACTCCTTGCGTCCTGTTGTGCCTTGCAGACAGCAGGAGCTCCCCGGGAGAAGATGGAACATATTGGGAGGGTTTGTGGATGTTGTGGTGCCTTCACCTTTGTAAACCTTTCATCACTTGTTGGACAAACTGCTGGCACCAGACCCAGAGCTGATCCTGCTGTGAGGCTGAGGGCTGTCCTATAAGTATCCAGTTCCCCATGGAGCTGTTTCCCAGATTTCTGCTGCAAGCATCCTCACACAGAGCTGCTCTAGGGCCCCCGAGCCGTAGTGGCTGTGCAAACAAAAGGTGACATCCATCCTGAAGGAACAACTTCCCACCAGTGCTCACCTCTCCGTGGTTTCCTGAGTACCACCCAGGGCTCTCCTGCCTCTGTTTTGTTCAGTATCTTGTACTGGTGGTGTAGTTTTTGAGGGTGTACTTCGTGATTCCAGCAGAGATCCACCTCTATCAGTTTTGATCCTCACTTTTCCCCGGCTGCAGGGAATAGGAGTAACCACCCTGAGCAAAGTGATGAAGACAGGCAGCTTCCCGAGAGCAGATCCAAACCCTCACTGCTGGGAGCTGACTTTGAGCAGTTGATTTCGATGGGCTAACACTGATTTATGCAGTTGGGTGACACAATTGCTCTGCAAGCCTGCCTGTCAGTCTCTCCCAGTTATGTGTTCACCAGATATCCCGATTTGATGATAAGAAAGATGGACATGCAGAGCTGTGCCTGCCCTGCACTGATGGAGCAGACACACTGTCAGCTCAGCCTCGGTACAAGACATCAGAGAAGCCCCACCTGGTGCTTCCCCAGGCTTCTTCAGCACTGTTTTCCACCCAGCCACTTGCTTTTCCTCCCCCTGAGAATCCAGCCCCGGGGCTGCCTCTGCCTCCCGTGCTTTATTAGGGGAAGCTCTCACTTTTTGCAGCTGGGCACCGCGAGGCAGTGCAGGAGGAGGAGGAAAAATAAGAGGAGAAGGAGGAGGAGGTCAAGTGATGTGCCCAGAGGTCACACAGATGATTCAGAGGCTCATCTGGATCTGCTGCAGCCCCCAGGGGCAGCACATGAGGATTAGGGTCGGGCCAGGCGCAGTGGGACAGTTCCCCTTCCCGCTGCCCTTGTCGGCTCGAGCGTGGCTCTTCTCCCTGACGGCTCCATAGCTGCGGACAGGCCCGAAGGCCTCGGGGTGGCTGCCAGAGACCTTAGCCCCCCACAGATCTGTCTGCCCTGGTGCTGTCAGAGGGATTTGGGGGTTGCTGAATGGGGGAAGCACCGTTTGGGATGAGTGAGCCTTGGTGAGGGCGCAAATCTGGGGTGCAGGGTCACCCCAAAGGCGCTGAGCCCTCTCTGGGCACCGGTGAGACCCGGTGTGGTGACAGCAGCCACTGCATCCCACTGCAGCGATGTTGGCATTGGCCATGCCCCAACAGAGAGCCCTCCACCATTGGCCATCCTTCTCCAGAGGCCAAATCCTGGCCCTGGGTGTCCCGCGGGGACAGCTGCCAGCCCGATGGTCTCAGTGCCGTTGTCTTCTTCCCTCCCCTCTGGTGTCCTGCAGTGCCGGACGACTCCTCCGTCTTCGTGGTTGGGACCGTGCTGTACCGGAATGTGGGCAACATCCTCTCCCTGCAGAGGTAAGAGGGGCCGCCTGGGCAGGGGGAGCAGCTGGGAGACCGCCAGGATGATCCCTCTGGCTGCACAGCCCCCGTTTTCCAGGGAAAATGCAAAACCCACCGGGGGCAACGGGACAGACTTTGACTGGCAGCGGGAATATTTTTGTCCGGGCGGGGATGGGCTCACGCACCGCGTGCCGGAGGAGCAGGAATGTTTTCCCCATCCACGTGCAGCACCCCAGACACGAGGGGAGAAGGCTGTTGCCGCTGTCTCATTCCCGCCCCGTCACCCTTCTCCCTCCAGGAGTGGAACCTCACCCTGCCCTCCTCGTCACGAGGGATTTTGGCGGCCTTGACGGACGGGGGATGCTCAGCCGAGCTGCCGGAGAGCTGCCAGCCAGGCTGAGCCTGGAGAGCATCACGGCACGAGGCAGGCTCGGGGAGGAGAGGGGAGAGCAGAAGAGCACGCCTGGCTGCACATGTCTGCCGTGTTCCCAGCGCTGCCAACTGCCTCGGGCACCAAAGCTTTTGTGTTCCCTTTCCTTCCCTCCTCTCCTTTTCCCTCTCGCTCATTTTTTTTTCTTCCCCGAGACTGGTACTGAGGCAGTAAATTAAGCATCCTAAGGCACCTTCTAAATCTGTTCTGCACTGATTAGCGTGAGCCCATTTACCATAAACACCAGGGCATCTCTCCTCACCGATAATCATTTAAATACCTCCAGATTTAGCGCTGGCAACGGCAGAAGAGCTGCGAGTGAGTGCAGAGAGGAATTAGCAAGTCAGCCAACTGTATTCTGTAATATCTTCCATTACAGCAGTGGGAATTAGATCAGAAGGGCAATAAACATCATTGGCTCAAATGATCCAGCGGCATTTCAGCTTCCTCTGGGCAGGCAGGGAATGAGCTCTGAGAACCAGGAGCTGTGGCAGCCACAGCCTCCAACCCGGCTTCCCACGGGAGAGCTGATTTAAGACGTTCCTTAATTAAAGGACAGTCCCTCTTTAAAAAAAATCTTGAGTCTTGAATCACCTGTGGAGAGTCAAAGGGGAAAAAAAAATGAGCAGTGAAAGCAGCAGCAGCAGCAGTAAAGTGCCTCTTACTTCAGCGCTGTGCAAATGGACACAGCATTAAAAAGGAGAATGTTGTTAAATAACCATGTAGCTGCCCAGGGTAAAAAATATTTCTGACCACAGAGGAGAGCAACTGTTTCTGGGTACACATCAGCAATACGGACCCACAACCTGGATTGGACCACACTGATTCGAAGCAGAGCGATTTTTCCGAAAAGAAAAAAAAAGTAGATTTAACTAAGCAAACAGCATCAGCTGAGCTGTTCCTAATTGTCCCAATTTACCTCCCCCAAGCAGCAATTCCGCCTCTGAGTCACACATTGCTCTGTCCCCTCGGATCCAGAGAGCCCAGCGGGTCTTGGCAGCTGTGACAATCGGGATGGGGCACACACAAATCCTGATTTTCCACGCCGAGGAGGTGGGAGGGACACTTGGTCCCGGCTGGACTCTGCTCCAGAGGACACAGGCAGCAGTCAGAGAGCCCCCAGCCTGGCACCAACCCCTTGCACCCAGCCCTGTGCCCACTGCACACCCTTGTTGGCCACGCAGGAGCCCTCTGAGCTCGCCTGAGCTCCTGCTCCAGCCACGTCTCCGTGTGTCCCGTTTTCTGCCCAGAAGCCGGGCTGCAACGTGCTTTTGGGAAAAGCGACTCATCCTCCTCCTGAAAGAATCCCCGTGATGCTGAGTCCTCTCCTCCCCCGACAAGCTGCTCGGATGCTTGACTGCCTTCCCTGCTGGGAGCCTGTCTCTGTTTTTAAGGCTGAGTTTGTCCGACTTTCCCTTCCAGGCGCTGGGCCTTTGGGTGGGTGACTGAAGAGCCCCCCGTGTGCAAGGCACTGTCAGACAAGCCTTCCAACAGAGAGCTTTTTGTCTGGTTTTCTGGCACCTGGATCAATTTTGTGCCTCTGTTTTGAACTCCCTTTGCTCTTCCCCCATCTCAAAGTGAAATGGAACCCCACAGCACAGCGGAATCCAGGCAAGGAGGGTACACAGAGAAGTTCTTCGCTTCATCTCAGTAGAAGGGACCTGAAAGATCATCTTGTTCCAACCTCCTGCCATGGGCAGGGACACCTCCCACCAGACCAGGATGCTCCAAGCCCCGTCCAACCCGGCCTTGGACACTTCCAGGGATGGGGCAGCCCCAGCTTCTCTGGGCAACCTGTGCCGGGGCCTCCCCACCATCTGAGCAAAGAGTTTCTTCCTGACATTTAATCTAAACTCTCCTCTTTCAGTTCAAAACCATTCCCCCTAGTGCTATCGTTATCCACTCATGGAAAAAGTTGCTCTCCAGTTTTTTGTAAGCCTCCTTCAGCTTCTGCCTGAGCCGTGACTTTTGGCCATGGATCACCCTTCATGGGCTGCACACCAGCGGCTTCTGTGTTGTAAAGCCTTCCCACGCTGAAAAAATCAAATTCTCTCTCTGCTTTTGTTGGCTGCATCGATTCTCACCTCGCCCTCGGCCTTCACGAGGGTGTTTCGGTGTCATCCACGCTGCTCATGCAAATATTCAGCAGCACTGATCCCAGAACTGACCCTTATAGACACAGCTACTAATGAAGACATGCACTGGTGCTTCCCTTTCAGCAGATCCTGTTTTTAGCTTCTTACAGCTGCCCATTCCCATTGATTTACCCTTTTACTTTTCCTTTGGAGGGTGATAGTTGGGCTTTATTGCTTCATTCTTTTTTTCTTATTATTTTTCCACTTTTTTTTACTTTTTCTTTAAGGAAAATACATATTGTTTTTCTTTACCCTCTTAAATCAATGTTGTCGTTCCCTCTAGTGCTGGTGGAGTAATGGTTTTCTGAGCATCCACTTACACATCCATGGCCAATTCCAAATAATTCTTTTCCCCTTTTTTTTTTTCTTTAAACATTTTTTTGTTTTTTAGTTGCCATTAAGCGAGTGCAAATCTTTCCCACCCAATTCTTTTCTGAAAAGAAAGATAAAACCCAGCAATAAAAGTGAGAGGTTTTGCCAGTACCTGCAGATCTGGTGGAGATTTGGATAAGGAAAGGATTCCCTTGCAGATGGGGGCCACAAGGGCTGGGAGCAGCCTGACCTGGGCTACCACTCCACTACCAAATCCCTCATGGCAGCATTTTCAGCTGCTGGTTGTGTGGGACTTTGTCTTATTTAAACACCAATAAACTACAAAAAACCAAGGAAACTCTGTGCATTTAAATGCTCAGTGTCCAGGGAAGTGCCCACAAAGAGTTTGGCTTTCCAGGAATGGGCGATGTCTCCCCACTTATTGCCCCTCCCAAGAGCCAAATCTCCAAGGGCTGCCACATTTATTGCAATATTTATCTGGCCACAGACATTTAGACATCTCCATGAAAGGTCTGGCCTTTTTCCATTTGCTTTTGATCCTCAGGGAATGAGGACACACACCAGTGCCTCCAGACAGGATCATGTGGTGCCCCATGGATAGGCAACCATGCCTCGGCCTTCCTGCAGTGCAGCCTTGGAGAGGGAAAACAGGAAATTTTTTAGGAAAACACGTGAAATCATAGAATATCCTGAGTTGGAAGGGACCCACAAGGATCACCTCAGCCCAAATGAGCTCTGTTTCCTCATGTCAGGGACAGAAAATGAGCCCAGGACCATTTTATTTCTGGGATAGATGCAGACTGTAAGCCCAGTTGCTTTAGGAGTTGATAAGGTTCATAAAATGGTTTCATTCCTGGAGGGATGGATGTGGAGTGGCTGTGAGGGGAGCTCAGAGGGCAGAGGAAGGGGGTCCATCAGCAGCAAATCTCTTTGGGGCTTTTTAAAGTAATGGGGCCACGTCCTTCTGCACCGCGTACACTAAACCTTGCCCCACCAGTGCAATGGCATTCCCTGCCCCACAGAAACCCCTCAGTCCCCTCTAAACCATCTCTTTCCCCTCTCCTTCCCAGGAACAGCACTGTCCTGAACTCCAAAGTCATCTCCGTGACCGTGAAGCCATTCCCTCGCTCCCTCCTCACCCCTCTGGAAATCGAATTCTCCCACCTGTACAACGTAAGTGATTCCTTGGAACCTGCCCCATCCCAAAGCTGTGTTTGCTTCTGCAAGGGAGGAGTGTGTCGGTGCAAGGAACTAGGTGGTTTTGATGGGCTCCTGATTCAGGACCCTTCAATCTTCCCCAAACCAGGTCCTCGACTGCCCTCCTGGCACTGGGCTGGTGTTGGTGTCCTGTTGTTGGTCCCTGCCAAGGATCATCGTGTGGGTCAACCCCACAAACCTCCCCTGCTCTGTGCTCCCTGCTCGGGCATTGCCAGGGCAGCAGGAGGGCGACAGCCCCTCTGGCACAGGAATGCGGCCATACCTGTCCCAAATTCACACCATTTCACTGTGGGCATCATCATCATCATCAGAGGAGGATTATTGTGCAATCATTCAAAAAAAATGTGCTGTAAAAATTTTTCCCTCCCTTTGAGGAGGGAAAGGCAGGGGGGAAGGTTGTTTCCATCCCTGCTGGAGACAGGAATATTCCTGTTGTTCTCAGTGCTTTCCAAGGCAGGCAAAGATCCCCTCCAGGTTGCTCTGCTCAACCCTAAGCAGATTTATGGGATGGACACTCACATACCCCAAGGCCTGTCCTTGTGGTGGAGATGAGATGCCCTCCTAAGGCCCTACAACAGGAATATCAGATCCGTTGTGTCTTTTCTTGGGACTCTCCTGGAGGGATTTTCCAAAGCTGTCTCAGACAGCTGGAGTCAGTGGCAAAACCTCTTCCAGGGGGCTTTAAACACAACTGACCCCCTCCTGCAGGGCTGTGGCTCTCCCCAGTCCCACAAAAGCACAGGCTGTATTTGATCCATTTTCCAGAAGGGAGCAGCAGAAGGATTCTGTGTGAGAGGAGGGATGAGGAGGAACATCCGTGGGTTGAGTCAGGAGAGAGGCAGAGTCAAATCCCTCTGCAGAGGTGGTGATGCAGAACAAAATGAGGCACGTTTTAGCCTGGCTTTTCAATCCCAGGGTGGAGGAAGCCATTCCAAGGGCTGACATCCATGGCAGTTGATCCCGTGTGTCCCAGACACGCCATGCCCAGAGCAGAGGAAGGGGCTTTACAGGTCCCACGTTTTTCATTCTGCTCCAGACACTCCACCAACAGCGTGGCACTGATTTGTTTCCATTCTCCCTTTCTTGTCTCCCTGCAGGGAACCACCAACCAGACCTGCATCCTGTGGGATGAAAACGATGGGTGAGTTCTGTGGGTTTCTCTTTACTCTCACAAGTCCATTTGCTTTTTTTTTTGAGGGGTGAAATCATCACAATTTTAGCAGTGACGTGTCAGTTCTCGCTCTCTCTACTCAGTTTTTTCTTCGCCCTGCTGGGGAGTGCTTCTTTATTGACACAGGCACTTCTTGTTCCTGAGCTGTCTTTTAATGTCATTTTGGATTTTTGCACATAAAGGATACGTGAACCGGGGCCCAGGACTGTGGATTTGTTCAGATTGAGCTCAGCAAAGCAGTGCTTGGCCCTCTGCAGTGCTCACCTCAATCCATGCACCTTCAGGACAGCAATGCAAAATCAGTTGCAAATATGGCCTGTGGTGGGGAAGTGCAGGTGATATGAACTTCATGTGGTGCTGCCCTGAAACAGAAAAATGATTTTTGCCAGAATCCCAGCGGTGGCTGGTGCTGTTCAGGAGGGTTTGAGTGATGTGGTTGTGGTCAGCAGGGGGAAAAAAGCAATCCTAAGTTACCAGGAAGAGTTAGGGCCTTAAATCCCGTATGGGGAGTAGTTGTCAAAGAATGTGCATCTTAGAAAGAAAAAAACCACCCAAGCCCTCTGCAAGTGAGGTCTTAAATCCAGAGTGAACTTGACAAGGATACAAAGGCGTTGATTTAATGGTGGTTTTACTTCACTGACTTTTGCATCTCAGTTTGAGGACCTACCTGGCTCCTCTTCTGCTTGCAGTCAGTTCCTCTCCTTGAGATCTCACACATTTGGCTCATACCCCTGCATTTATTATTATTATTCATTATTATTATCTGCAGCATCTGAAAAATGATTCCATTCTTGTCCTTTTATGCTCCATTAAGTGGGATACACACTCAGAGACGGGCAGCATATTTACAGTCAGCTCACCCTTCCTATTAGCCTGGGATTAATTTGGCATCTCTGAGTGGATCCAAAGCAAAGCTGAAGAACCCAGAGGGTCTCCCTGCTCGTGGAATCACCCCCCTGTCGTAACCCAGGGCAGAATTTATCCCTCTGGCTGGTAGTGAAAGTTGTTCCAGCGATAAAAGAGGGTTGAGATGCAGGTTAACCTTCAATAAATTGATAGAAGGGGATCTTATTGTATTATTTATGTGTCAAAGAGCACACTGAGTGTGCAGGTCAGCACGGAGGGTTGGGTTGGTGGGCACACTCAGGAGCAGGCTCGGGTGGGAGCCGGCCTGCTCTGCCAAATCTGCTGTTTCTCCACGTTGGAACGGAATTAAAGCACTTGTACAACAATCTCGGTTTTGGCAAGCGAAGGGAAGAGTTGGAACCATTGCCCCTTCTGCTCTGCATCCATCCCATTGCTTTTGGCTTTCCATGTCCTAGAGAGAGAGCCGTGTCCAGGAGAGCGGAGATTTTCCCCGCCATGCTCGGACCTGGATTTAATTAGCCGTAGACTGAGCATGAAAAGAGCAAAATCCAGCTTGCACATGGCTGGATCCGAGGGACAGGGATGCCATTCAGGGCAGGTACAGAAATCTGTCAGAGCTGGCACCAGGAAGTGCCTGGTGGGAGACACATGAAAGGGTTGCCCGGTGCTGAGCGGAGATTGAGAGGTTTGAATGCCACTTCGGGAGGCAAAACAGTGCCCAGGTCAGCATCACCACCTCTGCCCTGCCACAGGGAATTGTTTGGCTTGGATGGGATCCTAAAGACCACCTCATTCCAACCCCTTGCACTGGGCAGGGATGCCACCCCCTGGAGTAGGTCACTGCCTGTCCTGGGAGCTCTGCTTGCTCCACACTCTTCCTCCCAAGGCTCAGCATCTTCCTGGGCTGCCTGTTGTCCCTCTGGGAGTCCGAGATGTTGGGAATGCTTTCTCTTCGATCCCTGCATCCTCGAGGCATCAAGAAACAGGAGCTGAGAGCCGAGCGGGGAATTTCTTGGCAGGGTTCGGTTTTCGAGGATGGATTCCAAACCCCCGGCAGATTGGTTGTGCAAATGTTGCTGCTAAGCCTCCCCTCTCCCTGTGTTTTGGGTGGGGTGTGTGTACACCCTGCAAGTGTTTGCACCCAACATTTACCAACCCCAAGCGGCTGAAGACTCCCGAGTGCTTATGTCAGCAGATTTTTTTGCCGAGGAGGTGTTCCAAAAGTCAGGGGCTGATCCGGTGAGCTCTGGCAACGGGAGCTGCCAAGCTGTTTGTGCAATATTTTAAAGCTGATTTGCACAACATTTTAAAGCTGATTTGCCACCGCTGCTGCCTGCTGGGAAAGTCCTAATGAAAGGCAAATTATGCAAACCCCATTCTCTGCTCCTGACTGCTCACCTCGAACTCGAGCAGCGCTCTGGAGCTGTCGAGGGTTTCGCATCACCGTTTTGGGTGATTATTCCCTGCTTGGAGCAAGGATTTTGAGGCTGCACCCTGGGCTTGTTGCCTGGTAGAGGTCACGACTGGTGACTCTGTGCCAGGAAGCCCTGAGGTTCAGCCACTCCTGTGTGGTTCCCCTGTTTGCTCCCATCTTCTCCTTTCTGCCACCTCTCCCTTTGGATTGGAGCTTTTCCCACTGCTCAGTCTCGTAAGGTGGTTGTGCAAATGGGTGAAACTGAGGTTGCCTCATCCCTGGGAGTGCTCAAGGCCAGGCTGGATGGGGATTTGAGTAACCTGGTCTAGGGGAAGGTGTCCCTGCCCACGGCAGGGAGGTTGGAACTGAATATTTTTGAAGATCCCCTCCAAGCCAAACCATTCTGGGATCCTGTGAAATTCCTTTTCCCAGTTCTGACCAATTTAGTGGATTTACAGCCGCATTTCCCTGCCTGTCCTCCACCCTGCTGTATTCCCAAGCCAGCCCGTGGTGGTGTTGCTTGCTCAGAAGTCACCGTGACCTCCTAAAATTCCTTTTTTTGGCCGCTCTCCATGTTCCTGCTCCAGGGCTGGGTGGCCACGTGGACCTTCCCCACTCTCAACGTCACCCACCTGAGGCTGCAGATCTCGGTGACCCAAACCCCACTCGATTCCAGTGACACAGCCTCTGGGTTTAACCCCTTGCATCCCGTAACTGAACAGGTACAGAGGCAGGCAACCACAGCAATCCTCCCAGGAGAGCTCCTGCCTGTTCCTGCAGCCACCTGAGCTTTCAATCCCACCCAGAGCGCGCCAGGACCCTTTAAAGGCCACTTAAAATCCACGGGCCGTGAAGGGTCGGGCTGTAAAATTGCAATTAGAACAGGCAATTGTCAGGTGACCGTGTGCTTCCTCGAAGATGGAGCTGTCGAACAGAGCACTTAGATAAAAAAGAGAGAGGAAGAACCCCTGAGTGCTCATTCATTAGCATTTAGATGGGTATTTAAGCTTGTACTATTAACAATGGATTTCTGATTTATTAATCCCAGCCCCTCTGAGTGACTGGGAGACCCGTGGGTGGCACCTCTGCCTCTCTTTTCCTCCTGCCCCCCAACTCCTCATGTCCTGAAATAAGAGGGGAGAAGGTCAGGGCCTGATTTCTGTTCTGTTGGGTGCTGCAGGTGTGATTAACGAGCTTAGCACGGGCTGGGTAAACTGAAAGTTGGAATCAGAGAACGATTTGGGATTCTCTGGATCTCCTCCGAGGGAATTCATCCGGAGTAATCATTACTGATGAAGTGAATGCCCAAGCAGGATCTGGTCTCCTGCTCCCTCTTTCTCCTGCTGGGACAGGAGAGAAGGAGCTGATGGAGACAGTCAGGGATGTTCACGTGCATCTCCAGAGCTGGATTTCTGTCCTGCCTTGCCCTGGGATTGGCACGTGGCGATGGGAACAGGGAGAACAGGGCCAGGGTTTGTTGTGAGTGGTGACAGCATCACTTTGTGTCTCTTTACAACTCCCTGAAAAGAGGTTGTCGTCAGGCTGGGTTCGGTCTCTTCTCCCTCTCCCTGACAGGACAAGAGGAAACGGCCTCAGGTTGCACCAGCTGAGGTTTAGATTGGATATCAGGAAAAATGTTTTCACTGGGAAGGTGGTCGGGCTTTGGAACAGGCTGTCCAGGGAGGAGGTGGAGCCACTACCCCCGGGAGTGTCCAAAAAATGTGTGGATGTGGCACTTGGGGATGAGGTTTAATGGCGAACGTGGCAGTGCTGGATGAAGAGTTGGGCCGGATGATCTTTTCCAGCCTTAACAATTCCATGATTCCGTGGCTGCAGGGGAAGGTGCGGGGCTATTCAGTGTCACAGAGCAGTCCCACTGCCCCGTGGGGCTGATGAGTCTCTGCTCAGACCATCAAAGGTGTTTTGGGGTGTTCTGTGAGAACAGGATCAGGTAAATGAGGAGGAGTGGTGGGAGATGAAAAGGGAAGGTCACAAAGAGTGGGACATCTGACAAGGGCATGCAGTGATGGGAGAAGGGGGAACGGCTTTAAAGTGGAATAAAGTAGGGTTAGATGGGATATTAGGAAGAAATTCTTTATTGTGAGAGTGGTGTTGGAACCCTGGAGAGTGGCATGCTCAGAGAAGCTGTGGCTGCCCCACCCCTGGAAGTGTCCAAGGCCGGGTTGGACAGGGCTTGGAGCAACCTGGGATAGTGGAAGGTGTCCCTGCCCAAGGCAGGGGGATTGGAATGAGGTTATATTTAAAGTCTCTTCCAACCCAAATCATTCCATGATTCTATGAGGTGTCTGGAGAGGCAGCATGGGATCAGGCTGCCTGTCTGAGCCGTGGGTGAGCACTGCTTGTCCCCTCCCTGGTGACAGCCTCTGGTGCAGGAGAGAAGATCAGGCCATGCAGGTGTCAACCCCACCCCCAGGCACACAAAGGGTGAGATCCAGCAGGTCTGCACCGCCAGGGAATTCCCACAGGGAACGCCTGGCTCCATCAAGCAGCTATTCTCCGCTCCTCTGTCTGCAGGAGGATCATTATAATAACCAGGCATGCTAATAACCAGGCATTACAATAACTGATCTTAAAAGGCCTTTCCAAACCTTCCAAAATATTTGCATAAAAGCTTTTTGCTCTTGGAAGAGGAAGCGCCTCGGGAATCGGGAGTTTTAATTCAAGGACACTCTCGGCTTCCCTTGGGAAAGATCATCCGTGCCAGTAATTAAAGCTTTTCTCCTACCTAACTCAGGAAACGCAAACCTCACTGCTGGGGAAGGTGACTGTTTAGCAAGGTCAGGCTTGGAGAGCAAAGCAAACAGTGGGGTGAGGGTGAATCCTTTGGAGACTTGGAGTATCCTAAAACACGGCTCACGGATGCTGAGGACAGTCCTGCTCTTGGGATTTTTCCAGGCAGGAAGCTGTTGAGGTGTAGGGGGTGGGTTGGTCCTCCCAGAGGGTGGCTGATGGATCTGTGTGGGCCAAGGGCTGGCAGGACTGGGGGTGGTCACAGCCACAAAGCACAGGGGGAGTTCTGCAGTGACAGAGTGAGTTTTGGGGGGTGTTTGTGTTTGTTTGCTTTGTCTGGAACAACCCAGAGAAGCCCCCAAAACATCCCGGAAGGATGCATTGCCTGTCAGACACGATGATTTTTCCATAAATAATTGTACTCTTTGGGGTGTTAATGCTCCAGCCATCCCAAAAGTATTGAAGTGCAGCTGTTTTGCCTGAAATTCCTGGTTTTTGGGGGTCGGATACCCAGTGTCTCGCCTGCAGAACCCAAAGCTGTCTGAATTCCTGGCTGCACAACCCACAGGATTACAGCAAAGTCCTCGCAAGGCAGCACGAGGAGCGGGACACAGCGTAAACTCCTGCTTGGGGAAAGCTTCCGATGCCCTGCACAAAGAGAAAGGCACAAAATTTTCTTTCCCGTGCTTTTTGGGGCTTTTAGCGATCCCAGCCTGGCTGCTCTCATCTCTTTGTTCCACTACTCCCCGCCACCAGGAAAGTGTCACACTGGAGTTGTCTTTAACATCGAACGGAGTCGTTTTGCTCATCACGTCAGTTAATCCATCTCCCAGTGCCCGTCTTTTGAAGAAAAGCTCTCTAAAGTCAGGAAACAGCTTCTCTTTCCCCTTGTCTGTCATCCAGAGCATTAATGACCCTGCCAGGGCTGTAGATCAGGCGGGAACAGCCTGACTGCGCTGGCAGAGATAAACGGGGTCCCCCCAGACACAGGCACTTCACAGAGGCACAGAATGGTTTGGGTTGGAAGGGATCTTAAAAATCATCAAGTTCAACCCCTTTCCATGGGCAGGGACACCTTCCACTATCCCGGGTTGCTCCAAGCCCCGTCCAGCCTGGCCTTGGACACTTCCAGGGATGGAGCAGCCACAGCTTCCCTGGGATTTCTAATATCTAATTTAAATCTACTCTTTTTCAGTTAAAAGTCATTCCCCCTTGTTCTGTCACTTCAGGCTCTTGTCCAAAGTCCCTCTCCAGCTCTCCTGGAGCCCCTTTAGGCCCTGGAAAGGGCTCTAAGCTCTCCTTGAAGCTTTCTTTTCTCTACACTGAACAGCCCCAGCTCTCCCAGCCTGGCTCCAGAGCAGAGGGGCTCCATCCCCAGCCATCTCCATGGCCTCCTCTGGACTCGCTCCAGCAGCTCCACATCCTTCTGATGCTGGGGACCCCAGAGCTGGACACAGTCCAGGAAGGGTCTCACAGGAGCAGAGGGACAAAATCACCTCCCTTGACCTGCTGATCTGCTACAGCCCTGAGGCTCCCTGAGAAATCAGTGCCCTCCTCCCCCCTTTGGACCTATTAATGACATATTATATATTAAGTATATATTAATTACGGTTTTTTGGGGTTTTTTTTTACTGCAACATTCCAGCTGGCTGTGGAGGAGCAACATTCCCTTTCCTGTGATCCCACACAGGGTGTCCGTGCTGGTGTTTGCCAGTCCCCCTCTTCCAGCTCCATCGCCCTTAATCAGTTTTATTCCCCACATCTCCAGCTGCGAATCCTGCCTTTCCCAGCTGCTCCCGTGGATGTGCTGGGGGGGATGTGGGTGAGGGAAGGAAGCCTCGTGCTGGTAAAGCCTGGCTGCACGGGGGCACGCAGGGAGGTCAATCTGAACATTCCCATTAGTTCCCCTGTGTTAAACCCGGTTAAAAGTACCCCTTAACTCAGCCTGTCTGACTGCACTCGCAATGTGCATCCAGGCAGATGGAATTTCAGTCCCAGGAGCCTTTTTTTAGCCCTGGATGAGAGCAGACAAAACAGGGTAAATGCAGTGAAACCCAGTCACACCCCCGGAGCCTGAGGATTTATCCCTGCTCAGCCTGGGCTCTGGGGCTGCTGGAAGCACAAAGAACACCTTCCAGGGGCCCTGCCTTGTCACGAGGACACCTTTTCCTGGGAATTGTTACCTAGATTCCAAGTGTTGCAGGAAGGAGGCGGCCAATTCTGTTGGCAGGGAGCAGCAGGGCACAGGGCTGCGTCCATCCCTGTTTGGGAGAGGATTTACACTCCTCTGGCCTTTGCTGGGCTGCTTCCCAGGAATCAGAATTGTCCATGGGACTGGGAAAGCAGGTGCTGGCTTGTTCTCCAGTGCCCTTCAGAGCAGAGGGTGCTGGAGAAGCGGGGCAGAAGGACACAGGCCAGGAGAGCATGGTTTGATGGCTTTGGACAGAAGGGAAAAGGGGGAGAGGACAGAGGAGTCAGAGAACCAAGGCTCCCTTGGTTCCCTAGTAAAGGGGTTGGGAATATGGGTGGAATAAATGAATTCCCTTCACAGAACTGGCAGCAGCCAGACGCTGACACCTGGAGGATGCTCCCGCTGGGAAGGGGCTTTGGGTTCAGTGATGTGATTCCCAACCTTGGCTCGGTGCTGAGGGTGAGATGAGAACTGGAGACTCACGAGGTTCAGAGAGGTTTCTGTGCTCATTAAAAAAACCCCAAACAAGCGCCAGGAGCAGCTGAGGGAGCTGGGAAAGGGGCTCAGCCTGGAGAAAAGGAGGCTCAGGGGGGACCTTTTGGCTCTCCACAACTCCCAGATAGGAGGGGGCAGCCAGGTCGGGGTCGGTCTCTGCTCCTGAGTAACAAGCGACAGTACAAGAGGAAACGGCCTCAAGTTACAGCAGGGGAGGTTTAGATTGGTTTTTAGGGAAAATTACTTCATGGAAAGAGTGGTCAGGCACTGGCACAGGCTGCCCAGGGATGTGGCTGAGTCACCATCCCTGGAGGGATTTAAAAGATGCATGGATGCAGCACTTGGGGATGAGGTTTAGTGGTGAACACAGCAGTGCTGGGTGAAGAGCTGGGCTCGATGATCTTTTCCAACCAACAATTCCAAGATCCCATGGCTGGCTTGTCCTGCCCGGATCCCTGCCATCTCTCCTGGAGCCATTTGCCATGGACATGCCAGGCTGCTGAGGGCAGCTCGTGGTGGAAATCCAGCTGGAATTCCCAGGTTGCACGAGGAGACTCCAGGCTGAGACTGCAATAACAGAGCCCAGGCATCTCTGTGTGTGTGCTGGTGGAGAGCTCTGAATGACAGCCCCAGGCTTTGAGGTGTGGGGGGAAAAGGGAGGTTGGGGGAAAAGAGGAAGCTGGGGAAATCTGCTGCCTACTTTAGTGACTCGAGAGCCAAGAGGGTGCAGCTTTGAACCAGCTTCAAGGCAGGCTCAGGTGCGCTGAGGAGACACAACGAATGGCACCAGCAGCCATTCTGCACCCTGTGTGTGTAAAATTCACAGCAGAGTCACTTCATCTCCCTGTACTTCTTCGCTGGATCGATTTATTCTCCCTTGTGGAGCACAGAAATGTCTGTCTGGATACAGAGCTCAGCTTCCCAAATGGGTCTGCCCCTAAACCAGCAGATCTTGTCAGGTCTGTATCCCCTGGAACACCGGATTTGCTGGAAGCTGAAGGCTCCAGAGCAGCCTGTGCGTGATGTGAGGAGGGTGTGTTATGGCCACAAGCGTCTCAGGGCCAGGGGTGGCCAAAGCCCAGCCCATCAGCACTGGGTAGGTGTTTAACCAGGCTACTTTTATGTGTCTTTGTTAGGAACACGAGGAAAAGTTTCCCCATCTTTGCTCAACTTCCCTGCAAGACTCAGGCAAGTTCAGATGAACTCCTTAAAATGGCTCATTTTTGAATGAATCCATAAACTATACCAGCATGACAGCCAGACACACTCCCACCATAACCACAATAATTTTATATTGCTAAAATTTCATCATAGAATCACAGAATGGTCTGGGTTGGCAAAGGACCTTAAAGATCATCCTGTTCCAACCCCCTTGCCATTAAACCAGGTTGCTCCAAGCCCTGTCCAACCTGGCCTTGGACACTTCCAGGGATGGGGCAGCCACAGCTTCTCTGGGGAACCTGTGCCAGGGCCTCCTCACCCTCACAGGGAAGAATTCCTTCCTAATATCTAATTTTATTTGTTTTGTCCACTCCAGTCCCAGATTCCTCCCTCTCATGATGGGATTCCATGGGAAATGCTCAGGGTGCAGGTTTATGAGTCCACGTCCTTGCTCAAAGGTGATGGACAAGGTAGGATGGACAAGGCAGGATGGACTGGCAGGAGGATGGATAAGGTAGGACTGATGGATGTGGTGGAAAAGGCTGGAGCACTGGCACACTCCAGTGATTAAGGATGGGGCAAGTTTGCCCCTGTTTTTAAAGAGGAGAAAAGGACTTGTGCTCATTTTCACTCAACTGCTCGTGCGCCGGGCCAGGAGATGAAACGCTCTGCTAAAACAGCATCAAAAAGAGGACACAGTGCCCGGGCTGCAGCCCTTGTCTAATGATGAACTTTCTGCGTGTCTGGGCAAATCAGTGTAAAGCTTCGTGCCTCAGTTTTCCCCGAGCCTCCCGTGCTAAATAACATCGGACAGCTCTGCTAAATGCCACGGAATGCGGGAGCGAGGAGCTCCCTCGAGCGAGCAAAAAGAAGTGTTCCTATTTATCCCTGAGAACTGATTGCCCAAAGGTGAGCTTGATGGTGGAACTGGTCACCCAGAGGAGCTCCCCTCATGTTTTGTGTTTTGGCACAAACACGGGAGCTTTGGTCTCCGTGGGGCGGAATGAGCAGAGTCAGGGCCAGGGCTGCGACACCGCCCGCGTGAGGGCACGAGACACCAACCCGTGCATCCCACCCGAGCTCCCCGTGGCCCCTCAGCCCCGTGGCAGAGCGGATTAGCAAATCCAGGGAATATCCATGACAGCCAGCTCCATGTGGAGTACGGCAGCTTCTCCTCCCAGTGGCCCTCCTGGAAGGCGATGGGCAAAGCTCTTCTCCCTCCTGTGCCCTGACCATCGGATTTATGCGGATGCACTTTAACCCTCAGTCGGGAAAATAACGGATGCAGCAAGGTCAGAAAGCCCAATTCCAAGGAATATGATTTTCAGGCTTGTCAAGGCTCTTTCCAGGGCTTTGCAAATCCTTTAATTCCATCACAGCGCTGACCAGTGGGAAGATGAGTGTTCATCTTCCAGAGCTCCCTTCTGCTTTAGGCCAGAGCTGCAGCTCCAGGGGGTTTAGTGGACACATGGGATGTTGGTGGGATGTCAGGAGGGAACAAATTCACCCTCTGCCAGAGCCTGGTGCATGGCAGGGTGAGGGTGGTGAGGCCCTGGCACAGGTTGCCCAGAGAAGCTGTGGCTGCTCCATCCCTGGAAGTGTTCTTGGTGATCTTTAAGATCCCTTTCAATCCAAACCATTCTCTGATTTTATGAGGGTAGCCTGAAGCCTGACCCAGCAAGAGCCTCGATCTTCCCAGGGTGAACTCTCCTCGTTTGAGGAGAGTCTTTCTTGCTGCTGTGGATGGAATTTCAGGCAGCAAAACGGGTGGGAAGCACATCAGTCTCCCTCGTTTTTGGGCGATGGATCCAATCTACCACCAGCCAGCCAAGGAGACAAAAATGGAAAGGGTCATAACTGCACTGATGAGTGATGGGCTGTCCCCAAAACCCGAACTGCAGGTAGGGATGGAGAAACCAAAGGAATGATTTATCCACAGTCAGCCAGGAGGAGCAGAGCTGAGCCAGGACTCGGCTCTCTCGCCCTCTCTTACGGCTCTGAATTAAAGTGAACTGTGTCCTGTGCTGGGAGAACAGGAGCCCAGGGGAGGTGGCATCCAGGAGGATGCTGCACCTCTTTTAGCTGAGGTTATATTTCATTTAATGGAACCACAGAGCTCATGTGTTAAATCTGAAGGAATGCTGAGCACCCTTCCAACCTCAGCGAGGCTCTCGACAGCTTCAAGGGCACTCCACAGGATTATCCCAGGGATTACCCACATGCATGTGATTTTTCCACTCATAATCTGAGGCTGGGGCCTGGGCAAAGGGCTGTTGGCTGCTCATTCAGCTGGGTTGTCTTTGCCTTTAATCTTCCCCACAAGCCCAAATTGAAGCTGCAGTAACGTATCACTGCTGTTGGGAATTGTGTTCAGACAGATCCTTTCCACTCCAGGTATCCCATGAATTGGTCAAAACAGCGGTGGAGAGTTTCCTGACATTTAAAGTCTGTTCCAAGGGCCTGTTTAGTTACTGGTAGTGATGAGTGAGGCAGGACTCTGCAATCCAAATACCAAAAATCCAGGCAGCTTCAAGAAAGAGTTGTTCCCAGAGCTGCTGCACAGGGAACAACACAAGGAGAGCGGAGGCAGCTCCATGTGTCCAATATTACTGCAGGATCCTGGCTGGGAAAATCACCCTTCAGCTGCAAAGGTACCTGGAGGGAATGGATTTTGGATGCCTAAATTGTAATTTACACACGCCCAGCACATGGGGATCCAGTGTGAATGCAGGGATAGGGAAAGCACACCCATGGCTGTGGCTGTGTTGCAGCCCAGGAATTTTTGCAGTCATTAAAATTGCACTGATTATTCCCAGGAGAGCCTCTGCCGCTCATCCCCAAGAGAAACAACTTAGGATGGGGGGGGAGAGATTGAAGATGTTTTGAATGAGACACCTGGAACAGGGCAGGGGAGGAATCTCAGGGGTGGCATTGGGTCAGCGTGATGGTGCAGGCACCCAGGAGACCCCTGGGCATGGAGGTGATGAATGGAATGGAATGGAATGGAATGGAATGGAATGGAATGGAATGGAATGGAATGGAATAGAAACTAGAATAGAATAGGATAGAATGGAATGGAATGGAATAAAAAATAGCATAGAATAGAATAGAATAGAATAGAATAGAATAGAGAATAGAGAATAGAGAAGAGAAGAGAAGAGAAGAGAAGAGAAGAGAAGAGAAGAGAAGAGAAGAGAAGAGAAGAGAAGAGAAGAGAAGAGAATTTTCACTTGAAAGGGACCTACCACCATCATCACCCCCAACTGCCCGGCCCATTCAGGGCTGTCCCAAAGCCACTAAGGACATTTTCCAGATGCCCCTCAAACACTGACAGGCTTGGGACATCGGCCACCTCTCCAGGAAGCCTGTTCCAGTGTTTGACCACCCTCTGTGGAAAGAAACGCTTCCTAAAATCCATTCTGAAGTGATGGCGAGGTGCATTCCACCACAGCGTTCCCGGGAATATCATCTTCGTGGGACATAAATTGTTTTGATTTTTCTTCCACGTGGCTATAAAAAGAAACCCCCCCACCTCCACCCCCCCCTTTCTGGAGGGCTGCTGTGTCTGTCTCCACTCAGGCACCGGCACCTCGGGAGTGTTGTTGGGAACGGCACCGCGGCACCGGGCATTTATACCCGATTCATTCCGTCTACAAGCGCAAAATTTTGCCTTTTGCTAATTGCCAGCTCTGCCGGCTCCCCCTGGGATGCGGGAAGCAGCTGAGGTTGCCCTGCCCGCTCCCTCTGCCGCAGTCTGCGAACCAGGGCTCGCACGGCTCCCGTCACTGTCACACCCGAGCCCTTCACAGCTTTCAACGCGCTCTCATCGCAACCGCAGCCGAACAAAAAAAAATCTCCTTTTCTAGGTCACTCCCGGTTCTGAATTCTCTTTTGCCTCTGCCTTCACCCAGATCAGTGTTTTTGGAGGGTTCAGGCGGAAGCAGCGTTGGTCCAATGACGAGTGTCACTTTGCTTCGGAGCCTCTCACGGCTGCGAAACGCAGCGGAGCTGACAGGAGCTCTCAGGACGTTTCCCGCTGCTCCGAAGCGGGAGCGACGTGGGGACCCTCTCTCAGGTCCCCTGGACACGGGGCTGGCAAGGAGCGTTTATTTTTGTCCTCCTGGCCTCCCTCCCTCCCCAGAAAAGCTTTCAGAAGAGGTGGCCTGGGAGCCCCCAGCTCCCTTGCTCTGGCACCGCCTGTCATCTCCGGGAAGAAGCGGAGATCAGACAGGAGGATGGAGCGGGAGCTGTCACATCCACTGTGCTTTTCCTGCTCGGTTCTGCTCCCCTTGGGCAGGTGAAAGCTGAGACCAGCGGCCTCACCCCTTTGGTGCTCACCTACCTGTCCTCTCGCTGCTCATCCTGTGTGGATGACCTGGATTCACAGGCCAGCGGTGTTGGCAGGGACATTTTGGGGAGGACACAGCTGGATTTACTCCTTACCACCACGGCTTCCAAACCTTTCTCCTTTCAGGACCCCCCGAGTGTCAAACTAAATGTTCTGATCAACTTTCCCTACGCACACATCCACACACTTGGGCCACTTCTGATTTCCAGACTCTCTCTTCTCCCAAACTTGTTCTGCTTCCTTAATCATTCCAGAAACTTTCTTCTCCTCAAAAGCCCCACTGTTTATTCCTTATAGGAAATCTGAGCAAGTCACAATGATCATCTGCCTCTCTCCTCTGGACATTCCCCTCCACCCACCTTCCTGGCTGGGATGGAAGGAGCTGCAGCAGCAGGAATCCTTCTTTTCCACCCTCTCCAATCTGACCTCCTCCTTTGGAGACTCCTGGCTCCAGGTGCCAGCTCGGCCTTCGGAGAAAACACCCCGGCAATGTGCAGTGCTGAGCCAGAGGATAAAATCTTCCTGCTGGGAATCTGCATTTCATCTGTGATGGTGACACTGCCTGGCTTATCCCTGTGCTCCCTGCCTCCCCTGGGCCCTGGGAAAGAGAGAGCCAAGAGGGCTGAGTGCGCTGAGCTGTTATTGGCTCAATCCAGGAGATATCAGAGAGTCTCGGGGGGACTTCTGAATTTCCCAGCTCGGCAGCTGTAGACCCAGTGCTGATCCCTGTATCACAAGCCTTGGAATGGCAGGAGCTGGTTCTGGCAGGACGTTGTAACACGGAATCAGAGCCCAAGGAATCTGCTCAGGTCTGCGGGAGGTGCAGAGGCAGGGCTGGAGCGCTCGCCCTGCCAAGGGAGAAGGCAGAGATGGATGTGTTTGGCACTGTTTTGGGTGCATTTTATTGCTGGCCAGCTTGGGCTGGGTGGATGGGCAGGAAATAAAGGACATTTCACCCCTAGGACTGTCCCTGCTGCTGCACAATCAGCAATTCCTGCACTAAAGGCCACTCCTGGCGCTGCAAACCCCAGACAGGGCAGAGGAGACATTTTTCAGCGCAAATTCCTTCAGCCAGCACAGTCACCATTGGTGCTGCCTTGTAATTGGCAGGTATTTAATTAGCTGAGGAATATTCCACGTCTTCTCACTAAGTGGGAAGTCAGAAACTCCCTTTGGGGTGACTGCTCTCCAAAACCTGTCACTGCACCTCAGCAGAGCCTCAGCACACAAAGCACAGCAGAGAGCTGAGTGTGAGTTTGCACAGATGCTGCAACATCTGCCCAGCTCGGGCAAGGTGGGTGGCCGAGGGCAGGGGCGTCACTGAAAGTGGGAATGGAGTAGAACAGAATGGAATGGAATGGAAAGGAGTGGAATGGAGTGGAATGGAATGGAAAGGAATGGAAAGGAACAAAATAGAGTAGAGTAGATTAGAGTAGAGTAGAGTAGAGTAGAGTAGAATAGAATAGAATAGAATAGAATAGAATAGAATAGAATAGAATTAGAATAAAATAGAACAAAACAGAATAGAATAGAATAGAATAGAATAGAATAGAATAGAACAGAATAGAACAGAATAGAACAGAATAAAACAGAAGTCGAGTCCACTGCCTGGGTTTCTTGGGGAACACCCTGTCCTTTCTGCTGTCAGATGCACAGAGATACAGCAGGATGGGGAGGAGGGAGGAGAAAGCCTAACGAAGAAATATCGCTGGGAGCGGAGAGGTTTCCACCTGCCTGTATCTCTGCAAGCCATTTTCATTAGCAGGCAGTGGCTCTGAGAGGCTTTGATAGCAATCCCTCCTTGCACGAGCCCCAGAGGGGCTGGCAGGGTGTTTGGTTACCAGCGTAGCTTTGGTTAAACACATTTGCAGTGGCAAAGCTGGGAAATGCCTCCCCCTCCTCCCCCGTGACCTGCTTTCCCGAGAAAAGCACGAGCGGATCCGTGTCGCTCCGCTCAGCACCTGCTCATTATTCCTGCTCCTTGCAAAATTCCTGCTCCGTGCAAAATGCTGAGGGTGCTGCTTCTCCACGTCTTCCCTCCCAGACATCCATGTCAGGGGCAAGCAGGAATTAGAGCAGACCCGACCCCAGCCGTGCAGTCCACATAAAACCACCGAGACCGCATGGCAGGGGAAATCTTCCCGCAGGAAAACCTCTGCCGGCTTTCCAGGTCCGGGGCTTGATTTGCATTTCCAGCTCCTGCCCGCCCAGGCTGGAGGAGGGAAGTTTGTTGCGCTGCTTTCCAGTTTCACTACGACCCTCAGCTTGGCTGCCAGTGGCTCTCTGCATCCCTGCGTCCCTGCATCCTCACGGCTGCCAGGCTTGGAGCTGAATCCAGCTGCCTCGCCGCTGCTCTGTTCCCACTCCTCCCGAGGGATCTCACCCTCTCCCCGTCATCCCCACCAGGGAGATGTTTACATGGCCCTCCCGGTGAGAAAACATCAGCTGAGCCCCCAGGAGGGCTGGGAGCGGCTCGTTCGAGGAGAGGGGGCAGCACGATCCTAAACACCAGCATTTATTTATTAGCGTTTATTGAGCCACCACTGCGCCAGCCCCCTCACTGCATTGGCAGCAGCTTGATTTCCCACAGGTTCCCTCCTCCTAATCCGAAGCAAAACCTCTGGATTCCTTTACACACCCATGTAAGCAAGGGCAGGAATCACACTGGTCCCGCCGGGGTGGGGTTTTGGGGTTTGCTTTGCATTTTATTTGCCCCCTCCCACCCCAAACCCGTAACGAACCAGCATTTCATGTGACAGGACGTTTATGGCCGCTGTAGGCACAGCATAGCAATGAGGAGGTGCTGCAGCATCCCCGATCCGGGATCCAAATGACCTTCAGGAACGGGCAGATGTTGCTTCCCGAAATTTGAGCTGGGAGCGAGGGAGGCTTTCCACGGCGTTCGAGGAGCTGCCAGCTCTGCTCCACTCGGCTGCTCCGCTCCCATGAAACGCTCATTCTGTGGAGTGCAGAGGAAAAGGAGGCCGAAGGGAAAGGAAGGAGCAAAGGAAAGCGCTGGTGGGGAAAAAACTGCAGCGAGCTGAGCTCACACTGACTTAAACTTCTCATCTTCAGAGCAGCATCCCCACGGGCATGTGTGTGTGTGTGTGTGTGTGCACCTCTGCTGTCCCACTCTGACCCCGCTCCCTGAATTCCTGAGCAATCCTTGGGCCTGGCTCAGAGCTCTCTGATGTCCGGCTGGAGGCTGGAAGTGCGTCTTGAGTTGGATTTTGGTGTTTCCCCTGAGGTTCTGACCATGGGATGATTGTGCCAGTAACAAGGCTCAAGGCTCTGTCCCAGGAGAAGGGTTGGAGCACAAGAGACAGGGTGACACAGCCAGGTTGTGGATGCCCCACCCCTGGAAGTGTCCAGGGTCTGAGGAGAAGGATTGGACCACAACAGACAGGATGACACAGCCAGGTTGTGGATGCCCCATCCCTGGAAGTGTCCAAGGTCGGGCTGGATGTGGCTTTGAGCAACCTGCTCTAGTTTGGTCACTGCTCATTGAAATAAGCTCTAAATGTCCCTTCAAACCCAAACCATTCCATGCTTCTTTTGTGGGTGTTCCTAAGTCCACATCACCCAGGAGAGTCTTGTTAGAATGCTTGAAACACACGAAAAAAACACCTCAGGGTCCTAAAAAACTGAACCCCACGACCCCCATCGTTACTCCACCCCCTTCCAGGAACAGAGTTTTAGATGCTCCACTGGAAAATGTGAGTTGCTGGTGCTAAAAGGAGGTGGCAGTGCATGAGCGACCTTTCTCCCGGCGATCCCGGAGCAGGAATGTGCAGTGGTGCAAACACCTGATGTGCCACGATGGGAGGAGGGTCCTCTGCTCCCAGGGGTGAAGCTGCTTCCCCTGCTCCCCTTTGATGGGGATGCTGGCTGAGCTCTCTCTCGCTCTGGGCTGTGAGGAGCCAGGTGTGAAAGGGGCACTCCCCCTTCGAGCTCGCCCCCCATTCCTCTGGAGTTCTCTGGCAGGAGACAAATTAGGAAATGCTCTGTGAGCAGACAGCCCCAAAGGGCTCAGCAGCTCCCCCGGGTTCAGAATAATTTGAAAATACCCCCAGAATTTCTCTGTGCAGTGCCAAGCCCTTCTCAAATCAGTGCTTGCACCCCCTCCCCTTTACCTCAGCGCAGGGCTTTCCATTTTTCAGGGCGATTGCCTTTCCTTTGCTTTCAATGCCCCCTCTCAGCTGGAAACACCGAAGCGTGGAGCCAACCCAGACATCTCAGGCCCAGATACATCCACTGCCACGATCCAGCTGCATCTGTGAAAACTTCATTCCGAGGAGATTTGTGTGGGTTTTGCTGAATGCATTGAAGCAATTTGTACCTCTAAAGGGCCGCAGCTCCAGCCTGGTTACGGTTAATCTTTAATCCGGCGTCTTCATCTCTGCCCGCAGCACCTTCATTTGGCTTCTTGATTTAATTTCTTTTTACCGTCTGCTACCTCCTCCCCTTCCCTGCCCCTCTGTCATGCGCCTGATTTATTTTTCTTTGTCTCTTTATCCTCCAGCCCTGTGCTCGGCCATTAAAGTGTTCTGATTCAGGTTCCTGGGGAGCAGCATCCCCTGGAGCCGGGGTTTTGGGAGCGGGGAGGGCCATCCTTCTTCCCAACCTGGCCCTGGGGCCTCCTGTGCTCTTGGAGACGGGGCTGGGGTGTTGGCAGCACTGTTTGTTTGCTCTTTTGGGAAGTGCTGCTCAGAGGCTGCCTGCCTGTGTCTCCAGCCCTGGCTCTGCCATGGGAAGCTGGGAAGAGCATCAAGATGGATATTTCAGGGAGGGGGAGGCTGAAAAACAGAGGGCACAAGGGACAGGAGATCTGGACCTGGGACTTTGCAGGCTCCTTGTTCAGAGCCAATTATGCTCTCCCATCTCTCCCTCGCCTTTCAGTCCCGTGCACCGCAGATTTGGGGTTCAAAACCCCTGGATGGACAATCCCACTGCCCTGCCAGTGCCAGGGTTTGGGGTGACCAACCACGGGGTGATGGCTGTGGTCATCTAAATCCTGCTCCCCTGAGCTCTGGCTGAGGGCTGGGCTGGGGGCTCTGAGGTTTTTTTTAGGCTCTGTTGGGATCATCCAAGAAGTTGGAAGTGCCAAGCAGTGAACAGGACACGTGAGGACAGGGGGTGTGGGACTTCTCTTACCAGGTGTCTGCATTGCTCTCCCTGCCTTTAATCCAAGTGCATTTCTCCATCCTTGACCAGCCAAAGGGAGCCTTTCCAGCTCATTCCGTGCTGGCTGCAATGTCCTACATTTATGCTGGCATCTGCTACGCTCAGCAAAAGCATTTCCTGCCTTGTTTTCCCATTCTTCCCACCTTTCCCATGAGGCTTGAGCGTGGGATCATGATGTCCAGGTGCAGGGAATGGTGTATCGTGCTGATGTGCTCGGTTCCTCGGAGGATTTTCCCTGGAATGTTGTCGGTACACGTGACAAAGCTGCTGCTCATCACCTCAGTGCTTTGAATGTTGTTTTCTGTGGAATCAGGAAGCTTTCCCAGATTCTCCGGAATGATTGTGGGATGACTGGCTGTTGTTCAAGGCAGGGAAAGAGGATTGCCTGGACCACCTGCGGGTTAATTCCTCACGTGGAGCCTTTTCCAAGCAGAAAAGCAGAGTCCCATCTTCTGGACCGTGATCCAGTTTGAGCCTCCTCAGCTTTGGAGGGAATAACTGCAGAACCAGCCCCAAGCCTCTGGCATCTCATGGTAATTGGGAAACCACAGCAGGAATGCTGACATGGAAGCTGAGGGAGCGAGCTGGATGTCTTTGTGTCCAGCTGGGACATCACACAACACGTTTGCTCAAACAGGCAGTTCCAGGAGGGTCCTGCAGGGCGCTACGACAAGGGGAGGACAGCCCAGCCAGCACAGCCCTGCCAGGACCTGCCAAAACATTCCCAAGCAAGCTCAAGGACACCCCGGGGAGCTGCCCCTGGAGAGAAGCATCCTGCAAAGCCTGGATAAGCAGCCGTGAATGTCACGTAGGGGTGGGAGGGAGGCAGATCCATCACTCGCCGATTTCACCTTGCTCCCTGCTGGAAAGGAGCCCTATATGATAATGAGGGCAGCCATCCTCCTGCTCGTCCTTCCATCCCCCTTTCGTCCCACTGATGCGCTTCCCTGCTCTTGGAAAAGTCGGCTTCAGGAAGCCCCAACCTCTGTTTTCAGTACTTTCACAGTAGCTCCCGTTTTCACCTTTTTCCCAAGGTGATCTTTATACCCAACGGGTTCAGGCAAGGCAGGGAATTGGTTGAGCCACCATTCCCGGAGGGATTTAAAAGACGTGTAGATGTGGCACTTGGGGACAGGGGTTAGTGGTAGATTTAGCAGTTCTGTGCTAACACTTGGGCTCAATGATCCCAAAGGTTTTTTTTTCAACCCAAACTATTTGATGATTCCATGGGTTTTTTTTGTTCTGATACTCTGGTGTAGCAGGAAAGATCCAATGGGACAGCTTTGCCCCCAAATGTATCTTATTTATAAGATTTATTTAGAATCTTATGCACTGTTTATTTTATTTATTAATTTTATTTATAAATCTTATTTGTAAGATTATTCATAACTCCTAATCTAGGAGTTAAGGGCTCCTTACATCAAGGGATCCCATAACTCCTAATCTAGGAGTTAAGGGCTTCTTACATTAAGGGATCCCAGAAATGCTGCAAAGGAGTTTTTGGCTCTGGATAACAATAAGAAATTCAAGAGCAGAGGATGAAGACTTGGATGAATAAAACGTTGACCTATTGTGGAAACAGACTGAGAGGAGGTTGAAGTGAGGTGGGTGTCAGATATTTCTCCCAGGTAACAAGGGACAGGATGAGAAGAAACAGCCTCAAGTTGCACCAGCGGAGATTCAGGTTGGATATCGGGAAAAAATTCTTCACAGAAAGGATTGCCAAGCACTGGAATGGGCTGCCCAGGGAAGTGGTGGAGTCACCAGCCCTGGGAGGGTCCAAAAACCGCGTGGATGTGGCACTCGAGGACATGGCTTAGTGGTGGTTGGTTGATGGTCGGATGTGATGATCTTAAGGGTTTTTTCCAACCTTGACGATTCCGAGATTTGAGGGTTCTGTGAGAGTAATCCAAGGTCGTTTTCTGCTCACCAACATGAGCTGACCTGATGATAGCAGAGTTTGCACTGCAGCTAAATATGAGAATTATTTTCCTTTTTTTCTCAAAGCCACGAAGCCAAGGGATTATAGGGAGTTGTCGGCTTTTCTGTTTCTGTTTCGCAGGGTTCTGTAGAGGAGCTTGAGAATGTCATCCTTTTAAAGGGAAAAAAAAAATCCACAAGGCAAAAAGACTTCAAATGTGCCTTACAGAGGAAAAAAAACCCCAACAACAACAACAAAAAAAACCCCCAAAACAAACCAACCAAACACAAAAATCCTCGTGATACTTTAAGTCAAATTCCTGATCTTAATTTGGTGCTGGGGAAGAGACCAGACTTGTAATTATTAAACAGCTGAGGTAACAGAATCACAGAATGGTTTGGGATGGAAGGGACCTTAAAGACCACCCAGTTCCAACCCCCTGCCATGGGCAGGGACCCTCCACTATCCCAGGTTGCTCCAAGCCCCCTCCAACTCGGCTTTAACCGAGGCAGATCCCCGGAGACCGAGGCACGGTGCAAGTTCCTCCTCCAAGAGATGATTCCTGCACTTCAGAGCTTCCTGTGGAGCAGTGGAGCAGCGATTTAAAGGGGAAAACGCTCATTAATTATCACCCACGAGCTCTGGATTTTAAAGGCAGAGTCCAAAGCCAGGAGGCCGATGAGGGTGGGAAGTGCTGAGCTCCCTCTCCGGTGGGATGGCCTGGCCTGGTGATGGGAATCATTAGAGCTCAGTGTCAGCTGCACTTCTGGTGCTTGAAAAGATTCTCTCCAGATAATCTGAGGGGTATTTAGCCAGCCATATGCTTTATTTCAATGGTAATATCAATTGCTTTGTTCGTTTGAGCATTGTTTATGGTAATTAAGACTTCAGACTGGAGGCTGTGTATGGGCTGGTTCTTATTCTTTTTTTTCTTTCTTTCTTTTTTTTTTTTTTAATTTTTTCTGGGGCCAATTTGCAGATAGAAAGTAACCTTGTCCCCTGAAAGTGCTCCAATGGAGTTATCTCATGAATCCACAGCTGGGCAAAGGGCTTGCTTTTCACCTCCTCACACCTTTCTCTTCCTCTCCCTCTCTTCCACACACATCAAAAGAAAAACCCAAACATTCCTGATTTCCCACAGGTCGCGAATCTTTTCTTAAATCACTGCTATCTTAATTTTGCTTCTGTCAGTTCTGAAGGAAATCACCCCAAACCATCTCAATTAGGGGTCTCTGAAAAATAAAATTAATAATCCTGCTCTGGTTTCATTTTCCTCGCACCAAGCAGCTGGAAGTATAGCAGGATTTTTCTTCCTTCTCCTTTATTTTTCCATTTTCATTGGTTTTTTTTGGCTAAAGATATAATTTAATAATAGCTGCTAATCTGATGATTGATCCTTTCAAACTGACAGAGCATTGTTCCGTTCAGTGCCAGGTCTGTGCTGCTGGGGTGGAGGTGACAAAAAGGGCACCAGTGCCGAGCAAAACTCGTCAGGAGGCTGAGCAATCTGAGTCATCGAGGATGAAGTTTTATAGTGGTTTTTGTTTTTGCTTTCTGGGGAGAAACCAGGAAATCCAGCTAGAGGATGTGTGGATGTATTTATTGATTGTTTATTCCAAATATCAGAGCTCTGCTACAGGTCTGTGTCCATTTGCAGCTCCTTCGTGTGCCTCAGTTTCCTTCTCATGGAATGGTTTGGGTTGGAAAGGACCTTCAAGATCATCTCATTCCAACCCTCCTGCCATGGGCAGGGACATCTCCCACTATCCCAGGGTGCTCCAAGCTCCATCCAACCTGGCCTTGGACACTTCCAGGGATGGGGAAACCACAGCTTCTCTGGGCAACCTGTGCCAGGGCCTCCCCACCCTCACAGGGAAGAATTTATTTCTTATATCTGGTCTGAATCTCTCCTTTTTCAGTTTTAAATCAGTCCTCCTTGCCCTGTCCCTCCATCCCTTGTCCAAAGTCCCTCTCCAGCTCTCCTGGAGCCCCTTAAGGCACTGGAAGGGGCTCTGAGGTCTCCTTGGAGCCTTCTCTTCTCCAAGCAGGACAACCCCAGCTCTCCCAGCCCAGGAGCCCAGGACACGATTGGCTTTCTCAGCTTTGAGCTAAATAAGGTTGAAGACACTTGACTTCTTTAAATGAGGGTAGGAAAATTCCTGGACCATCCTTTATGTCTGGAACTTCAGATTTCAGTTTGGGTTTTGCATGGATTCACCAAACCTGCGCTCCATTTCGAACTCAGAGCCTCAGAAGTGCGGGATTTTTCCAGGAGGTTTGGTTTTGCTCCAATAAGCCCAGGCGGCCTCGCTGGATGTGTGAGATGTCTCACAGGATTGTCAGCGGCAGCTCTGAGAGCTCAGCCTGGCTTCGAACCAGCGGATTGATCACAGACAGGGAAAATTATCTCCTGGATAACAGAATGACCCCTGTGACAAGAGTTTTTTGCTGGTTTTATTCAGTTCTTAGGAAGGGCTCAACTGAGCAAGGCTTTGGAGCTGAGGGTGTCCAAAACATCCAGAGCAGCTGGGCTGTTCAAGGTTGATTTAAATTCATATTTAGCTTTGTGTTTAATGAATTTCAGCACTTACCTCTCTGGCATGAGATCCTTTGTAACTGCTTTAGCAGCCAGTCAAAAATTTATTTTATTTTACTTTATTTTATTTTATTTTACTTTATTTTATTTTATTTTATTTTTATTTTATTTTATTTTTAATCAGCCTATTTTTTTTTTTCAAAAGGTGCAAACCTTTTCCTGTCCCCTTCTCTTAGGGACCATCCACGCCTCAATTCAACCCCAAGGTCCTGCACAAACAGTGATTCTGCCCCACGTGCTGCAGGAATATGACTGCAAGGTTTTGGGGGTTTTTTTGTGTGTCCAGGGCTATTGTGCAGAGCCAAAGTGTCCGGAAGGCTCCTCGGGGCAGCCTTTGGCGGGAAATGAAAATTGCTTTTTGGGAATCCCACGGAAAGGATTAAGGTTGACTTCATCTCTGGTCGGTTCTCCCAATCAATAATCAATCTGCCAGCTGGCCCCATGCCAAGCACTCGCCCGGCTGGAGCAGGGGGAACGGCCCGTGAGAGGCCAGAACACCCAGAGAACCACGGAATTGCTGGGCTTGGAAAAACCTCTGGAGGCTCCTCGTGTTCCTCGAGCCTCAAACATCCACCCCAATTTTAAAACCTCTCCCTGCTCCGTGGGCTCTTCCCACAACAAAAATTGGTGCAAATTCCTCTTCGGAGCAGCATTCCCGCTGGAGAAAGTCCCTAAGCACGTGCTTAGCTGGTGTTTAAATCCACAGGACAGGGCTTAATTGCTTTTTCCCATCAAGTCCCATTCCATCGAGGAATGTTCACAGTCATGTCGTAACATATGGCGGGACGTTTTCCAGCGCAGCACCACTGGAATTACACCGGAGATAAATCCAAGCACGGATGGTAGAGACAGAACCAGCCTGTCAGGTTCCCTGCTCACCCTCCCGGCACGAGGGTTTCTACTCCAGTCTGGTTTGGGAATTTCTACAATTCCTCCTTCTCTGGGTTGTGATCAGCCTGGCTGCGCTCTCCTCTCATATTCTGCCCACGTTTTCCCTTCAGTGGAGTTTCCTCTTTCTTCCTTCCACTCTGGAGACCGCCTGGAAACGATTCTGCTCCCTTATTAGCGTACCTGGGTTCAATATTTGCGAATAACTCGAATTCTGCTCGTTCTCTTCGCCCCTGGGCTTTGAGCACGGGTTTCCCCGGCACATACCCGGTGTGGTTTTTTTTGGCAGAATCAAAGGCTTTTCTCCCGATTTACGGATGAAACCTGAACGCACAGGCAGGCACACGCGAGCACACAAATGTTCCTCCCCTTCTGGACCTGTTCATTAATAGCCCATTGTCTTCTGCAGCGTTTAATCAGGCCCATGGTGAATGTATTTGCATCCGAATGTGAAACTCGCCCTTTTTGCAATATATCTGCTTCGGAATTTGAGATTCTGCCAGTGAAATAATCTTTCTGTTGCGAAATTCAGGGATTGAATGGCTTACGATTTCAAGTCTGCCCTGAACGATGAGGGTTTTGGTAATACTCGATGGTTGAACCAGACACTCTCTGGGCAGGAATCTGGACCCAGCAAGACCCAAACTCCCTCAGATGGGTTTCCCTGGACCATGGAGAAATCCCAGTTGATCTCTCTTAGTGGGATTGGATATGGGATCTGCAGCAGGTGTCGCTGGGCAGGCGCAAACACTCACAAACCACCAATGGGAGCACCCAGAATCACAAGGCATTGTTGTGAGACCCCACCTGGAATAACACATCCAACTCCGGGACCTCCAACTTCAGAAGGATGTGGAGCTTCTGGATGAGTCCAGAGAAGGCCATGGAGAAGCTCCAAGGGCTGGAGCCCCTCTGCTCTGGAGCCAGGCTGGGAGAGCTGGAGTTATTCAGCCTGGAGAAGGCTCTGGGGAGACCTTAAAGCTCCTTCCAGTGCCTAAAGGGGCTCCAGGAGAGCTGGAGAGGGACTTTGGACAAGGGATGGAGTGACAGGACAAGGGGGAATGATTTTGAACTGCCAGAGGGCAGGGTTAGATGGGATATTGGGAAGGAATTCTTCCCTGTGAGGGTGGTGAGGCCCTGGCACAGGTTGCCCAGAGAAGCTGTGGCTGCCCCATCCCTGGAAGTGTCCAAGGCCAGGTTAGATGGGGCTTGGAGCAACCCGGGATAGTGGAAGGAGTCCCTGCCCACAGCAGGGGGTTGGAACCGGATGAAATTTAAGACATTTTCCAACCCAAACCATTCCAGGATTCCACATCCACACTGGGAATCAGTGAGGAGAGGCTGGGGAGTGGTTTTCCCAACCCGTCTCCAAGCTCCATCCCCAAGGGGTGCAGAGGGGTTTGCATCAAAAGGGCAACGAGAAGAGGAAATTGGGCAGATCTGCCACGAGGAAAGGATGAAAGAAAAGTTATTCTTCTGAGGAGATTCAAACCAGAGGAATGGACACGCTCTCTGGAGCATTTGAGTGGTTTAACGACTGGTAATAAGTAATTAATTAATAATCACTGGTAGCGATGAGGGCCAGATTTTCATTTTCTGCTAAATGGCCTAGCTGGACTTATTCTGAGGTGATTTACACCGAGTTCCTGACTCAGCACATCCACAGCACCCACCCTTTAGTGATTTATGGCAGCTTTTAAAGGAAGAGCTGGATGGCTTCGATCCAATCGCTTCCTTTGAGTCCAACGGGATAAATAAGCAGGCACCAGACCAGGTCTTTGAAGACCAAAGGGTGGTTATTCTAATTTTTAATATTTATTTTTTTTTTGCCTTGGTATCGCTGTGTGCTCCTTCAATGTGCATCCAGAAATGGATTCCGGGCTGTGCCAAGCGTGGCTTTGGCCCTGGATGGATTTGATCCCGATATTGCACTCAGTGCTGTCCTGTCAGCTTTTCTGCCACGGGAATGTGAGACCAGGCACAGCATCTGGGGACTGTTGTTTGTTTTCTGATACTTTCCCTGGGGTTTCCTCTTCTTGCCGGCTTTCTGGTTTATTTTCCTTTTTTATCGGTTCCTTTTTATTTCTTTTTTTTTTTCCCTCTTTTGGATGAGTTTACTCGTGTTGATGCGTGGCCCAGATCTGTCCCAGCCTGCTTTGAGAGCTGGAAAATGAGTAAAGCTGGGCTTTGGGATTGGGAGCGATGGGAAGGCAAATGTATTCCCACATTTGAAGAGAGTGCAGGTTCCTTGGGGTGGGTGGGTGTGGCAATGGACACAAATTTGATGCTTTAGGAATGAGAGATTTGAGCATTTCTATTTGGTGGGAAAGGCTGCTTAAAGAGAAGAAAGTTGAGGATAGAGTTAAGGATGAAAGGAGAGGCTGGGAGGGTGGTCTGGAGAAGAGAAGGCTCCAGGGAGACCTTAGAGCCCTTTCCAGTGCCTAAAGAGGCTCCAAGAGAGCTGGAGAGGGACTTTGGACAAGGGATGGAGGGACAGGACAAGGGGGAATGGCTTCAAACTGAAAGAGAGCAGGGATAGGTTGGATATTTTAGGAAGAGATTCTTCCCTGTGAAAGAAGAGAGGTGCTGGCCCAAGTTGTCCAGACAAATTGTGGCTACTCCATCCCTGGAAATGTCCAAGGACAGGTTGGATGGGGCTTGGAGCAACCTGGGATAGTGGAAGGTGTCCCAGCCCACGGCAGGGGGCTGGAATAAATGATCCTGATGATCCCTTCCAACCCAAAGCAATGCATGATTCTAAAATTCTCTAATTAGGAACATTTAAAAGCACTTTTTCCAGATATCCCTAATCCCATAAATGAAAAATATAAACAGAGCAATAATAAACCCTTAATGAATGAAAAAAACACCCCACAACAAGCCAAATGCTCCAATATCTACAAAAAAAACCCACAACAGCCTTTTCTAGAGGGAAAGTAAAAGCTGTTGTAGAAATATGGATAACGTTTAAAATAAAATTAAAAGATTGAATTAGAATTAAATTAAAAGATTGAAAAGAGGGAAAAAAAAAAATAAAGGTGTAAGAATTGTATTCTTCCAAATGGTGAAAATGCATAGAAAGGAAATTTAGAGTCTGCTAAACCCATAATAAATCCTGATGGTATTGGTTTGTCACTGGCTCGAAATGACAGATTTATTTACAATAATGCAGGAATTTCAATAAACGCCCGTATTCCGTAATTGGAAGAGAGCCTGGATCCTTAATCCACATCCCAGGCTAATGAAACACTTTTCATTACACCAGCAGCCAGGAAAATCTGCTCTACATCATCCAGCAAAGGGAGGTGTGTGTGAGAGGAACAAGACAGAGCAATTTTCGCACTGAATTTTAAATTTGCAAGAATTTCAAAAGAGCAGGTTAAGATTAATTGGGGATTGTTGCTCTTTAGGAAAAGAAAGGTGGAAGAAATTCCCAGAATCTGGAGGAGCACGTGTGTGCAAGCACAGCAGCCTCACATCCGACTTAGGCACAGTAACCATCCGAAACAGGATCCAGAAATTTGGGGATTGCGGGGAATATGATGATTGTAATTGAATAATGGCACGCTCATTAAAACAGAGGCATTAATAGCAATCAACTTATGGGAAAATAGATTTTGTCAAGCTGAATTAGTACTTTCTAGGAGAACGCGGAACTGGTTGGTGGAGGCTGAGAACTTGTCATTATTTGTACACATCATAAAAAAGGCGTTTTCCTCGGTGACAACGAATAAACAGAACAACTAAATAATGCAGATCGTGGAAATAGGAACAGCACATATGGGGGAGAATACAGAATTTCCCTGAGATTGGCTTTGGATCTCCTGGTCCATTCCCAGAAGGGGAATGCCAGAAAGTGCATGAAAGAGAGCAGAGAGCAATGCCAGGACCTGAAAGCCTCCAAGAGATGATGTGAAGATCATGGGGAGAGCTGCTGATCCAGAGAGGACAGATTTATGTCCCGTGAGATGGATGGAACCTCAGGATCACAGAATGGTTTGGGTTGGAAGGGACCTTAAAGATTATTTAGCTCCAACCCCCTGCCACGGGCAGGGACACCTTCCACTAGACCAGATTGCTCCAAACCCCATCCAACTCGGCCTTGGACACTTCCAGGGATGGGACATCCAGATATTTCGTAGGATCCAGATGTTCAGAAAGCTCTGGATGAGCACCAGAAAAAAAAACGTTCCGTGCGTCGCTCACAACTTCTACAGCAAAATTAATTTGGCTTTTCAAAATTGTTTTATTTTTTTAACTCTGAACAGCGCTTTAATCCAGACCAGAAAGAACTCAGGGAGGCTCAGTGTGGTGTGTGGAGCAGGATCTGAGCAGACAATGACAGCAGGACACGCTGTCACCCTGCTGGTCCCCAGCCCATTCCGGCACAGGGATGCGGAGGGAGGCTCGGGATCGTCCCGTGGGGAGCGGGTCGGGGTGCGCACGGAATCAAGACCTGCAAAAAACTTGTGTGTGGCTCAGGGCAGGTCCCTGGAGCCGGCAGCACGGAGAGGTCTGGGCCATCTGTGCTCACCCAGGGCCGCCGAGCAGCCTGGCTCCATCTGGAGCCGCCGGGGGCTCGCTGCCGGCGTTCCCGCCGAGGTCCCCTAGCCGAGGACGGGCAGCTGCGGGGACGGGACAGCTTTGCCCCGTGTCCCTGCGCTGAAGGCATGTGGCCCTTTTGCTCTGCTCCCGCATCCCGTCTCGGGCTCCTGTGACGCTCGGGTTATCCGCAGGGATCCCGACGTTCTCCCCATCCGCCGAATTTCTGGACCTGCTCCCTGCACTCGCACTCCGTGCGTGACCGTGTTCGGGAATGGGGGCTGGACAGACCCAAAGGCAAGGGGTGAAAAGTGACTTTTTGCACTTTTTGGGTCACGACTCTCCCAGCACGAGAGGCAGAGCACGAGATTCCCCTTTTTCCCTGGCTCAGCCCTTCGTGCTCACACGGAGATGGGGCCGCAGTAATTTTTCCCGATGAAACCATCCCGCCTGTGGGATGGAGGCTTTCCCATCTAGGGCCCCTTCCCCATTCTGCTGCTTTTCCCACAGCTCTGGGAATGTGGGGAATGGCTGAGGGGGGGTCCTGGCCTGGCCTTTGGAGATCCTGGCTGGAGGGAACTGGGAAGAGAGGGAAGAAGGGGAGGGGTGGAGCTGTGAATTGGGGTTCATGTGGCTGAACCCCATGTCTATATGGGGTGTGGAGCAGGGGGTCAGGGGGTATATGGGGTGAGGGATGGGGCCATGGGGGGGTCAAGGTGTATATCAGGTCTGTGCAACCGGTCTATGGTGTTATATCCATATATGGGATATGTGGGATGGAGCTGTAGGGAATGGGATGTGTATTTGGGTTGTGTAGGGACAGGGCTATGGGATTATTTATCCATATGTGCCACATGTGGATGAATGTGGTGGGTGTCACAGGCTGTGCATCCACAGGTAGGGTGGAAAGTTGTTCATATGTATATGGGATGAATGGGGCAGAGCTATAGGGTTAAGGGTGTGTATATGGAACAAGTGGGAGAGGGCTATAGGGTTAGGAAGGTGTATATGGGATGTGTGTGGGAGGTCTATAGGGTTAAGGAGGTGTATTGAGGTATGTGGGGCAGGGCTTTAGGGTTAAGGAGGTATATATGGGGTATGTAGGGCAGGGCTATAGGGTTAGGGAGGTGTATATGGGATACGTGGGGCAGGGCTATAGGATTAGGGAGGTCTATATGGGGTGTGTAAGGCAGGGCTATAGGGTTAGGGAGGTGTATATGGGGCAGGGCTATGGGGTTATGCATCCATGTAGTGGGTGTGTGGGATGAGGCTGTGCAGTTACGTGTGCACACACGGGATAGGTGGGCTATAGGGTTAGAGAGGTGTGTATGGGATGTCTGGAGCAGGGCTATAAGGTTAGGGGGGTGTGTATGGCGACAGTGACCCAGGGCAGCCCGGGGGCTGCAGGGGGACGTTCA
>VZRJ01007540.1:70858-100399 GCA_013397565.1 Ptilonorhynchus violaceus | reverse complement strand
CGCCCCGCTCCGCCTCCCTCCCCGCGCGTCTCCATCCCTCCCCGCCTCGGCGCCCTTCCAGCTTTGGGGCGCGGGGTGGGGGCGTCCCCGCTCTGGGATGGGGGAGCGCGGAACGGGAGGAGTTGAAGGGGAAGTTTTGGCCGCTTGTCGGGGACGCGGAGTCGGTGCCGCGTCTCGGACGGAGCCTCCGGAAAAAAAAAAAGAAAAAGTGCGAGATTCCTAGAAATTATCGCTGGGCGGCTGCACCCTGAGTCAGAGCGCGGGGAGGGTGCCAGGGCACGAAAGGCGACTTGGGGTGGTCGAGGGACGCTTCGCAGGCTCCTCTTCACCACCTTGTTCTTTTTTTATTTGTTTTTCTTTTTTTTTCTTTTTTTTTTTTTTAAGTAGTTCATCCCGGTTTGGACAGTTCCCAGGTTCCCAGAGCAAAGCCACCCCCTCCTCCACCTCAAGCTCCTCCATCTGCCTGGGCACTGGGAGTTACTGGGCCCTGGCAATTATTTACTAATTATGGCTTGCTTGTTAAATGCTGGCTTAATTCGGCAAAAGGGGAGGGGAGAGGAAGAAAGGAAGGGTGAGGGTGGTAAAGGGAGAGGGGGGATCACATTTTCCAAGATGAAGGTTCGGTTTATTATTAGAAACACTAATGTATTTGGTCCACTAGTTACCATGGAAACAACATCTGCACTGAAGTGGTTTTAAAGACACAGCGTTGGTTGTGTTTGCCCGGGCCCCGAGCAGGCCCAGCCGCCACGGGGCTGGGAAATGGGCTCTGGGATGTTGGGAAGAGCAGCTTTTGGGGTCCTCCTGAGAGAGGCACCAACTTCCTGCTCTCAGTTCGAGACGTGCTGGTCGCAGGATGCTCAAGGGGTAGGACTGGGGGCGTGTTCCCGCTTGGAAAGGGTCTGGAAGCAGCTGGTCGCGCTCATGCTGCCATCCCTGCTCCCCTCTTCTTCCATGGGTTGTTGTTCCCTTGTCTTCCCACTGCAAACCAAGCGGGCAGGGAGGCAGCTGCTGGGCTGGTGCTCTCCAGGAGGGTATCCAGCCTTCCAGAGGTGGACAGGGTGACCTCAGTGAGCCAGGAGAGGCTCATCCCCTCCCCTGTGAGCTCGCAGGGGTGTCCTGCCAGCAGCAGGGCTTCACCCTTCACCCCAAGCTCCAGCAGCGTAAGGGTCTGGCTCCAGAGGTTGTGATTGAGGGGTGAGCCTTGTCCTGCTTGGGAAGGACTCCGAGATGTCCTGGCAAAGTTTAGGGAGGTTGCGTGGTTGGAGAAAATAAATCGGGATTCCTGCTGCAGGGATGCTTCTAAAGCAAAGCCTGGAATGAAGCGAGCCCAGATGTGCAGCTGAGCTGCTGGTGAAGGTCCTCTGCGGATCCATCTTCTGGAAATGGGCAGAGGATCAGGCACTGTGGGAGAAGCAAAGAGAATCTTTGCCTTGGCTAAAGCAGGAGTCTCTCTAATGCAAACTTTTATGTCCACACAGTGCTTGGTATTATTTAACTCAGCAGCCTGGAAAACAAATGGTTAATTTGACATGGCCAGGCAGTGCTGCTCCCTCGGCTCCAGGTGTTTGGAGCATTACCTGGATAGCACAGGGTGGTAAAGGTAACCCTTTACCATCCACGCAGGTATTTTTGCGTTTGAGAGTGGGCTTGGCTGCGGGAGGATACAGCTTCCTTCCCCCAGGCGTGTTTTATTACATCTGCAACCAAACTCGCAGCTGCTCCTTGGGGGTTTGGGCCTAAAACTGCTCCTTTCGTCCCCTTTCCAACTCCTCTGGCTGCTCGTTGGGTTATGTTTTCCCAACTCTTTTTCCCAGCCTTGAGTCCACTCACCAGCATCAGGATGAGCCCTTTGGCTGTGTTGGGGGGGGAAAACTGGGGCCTGAATATCTCCTCATTCCCCCCACTGAGCAAAGCCCAGGATCTGATGATGTTGTGGAGCATCCTGCAGGCTGAGCTTGGGTGAACCAGCTGGGACCCATCTCCTGCCCTGTGAACTTGCAGGGCTGCGTTCATCCAGCTCCTCATTCCCTCGCTTTCCTCCCCAAACCTCATTCTGAACAAGCCCACGTTGCCTCCCGTCCCCAGAGGTGGCCTCTCGTCATCGTTGGTGTCTGCGCTGGTGACATTTATGGTGCAGTTTTTCATGTGCCTTTGGAGCTCTCAGGACAAGAAGCTCCGTCCGCCTGTGTCATTAATATTATTTATTGCTATAAATCTCCCTTCTGGAGCCTTTGGCCCTGGCAGGCTTGAAATATTTGTAACCCTGGTGTGGGCACAGCTTCTGTGCAGCGAAAAAGGGCTATAAAAGGCTTTGGGGACGACTCTTGCTGCTCGCTCGGACTTGCCAAGGACAGTTTGCCTGGGCTGGGACCTGAGAGTTGCTCCTGCGGTGGGGAATGGAAGCACTTTTCCTGGATTTCAGTGAGGCCAGAGGCTGAAAGTGCCGTGTTTCGAGTCAGTTTGGGAGACAGACATCCCCAAACCACGACGGAGCTGCTCGGATGCAGCTCCAAAGCTGGAGTTCAGATTTGTGTTTGATTTCCCCTGCCATTTCCGCTCGGCACAGGCAGCCTCCTGCGCTGGTTTGGCAGAAATGCTGTTTGACCATCATGAAAGATTAAAACCTCTTAAATTAAGGAACACAGACAAGCATTTGGGGACTGTCTTTTCGTTTCAGCTCTTTACCCAGCCTGTCTTGGTAGGGCAGCGCCTGTGGTGCTGCACCCGCACAGGAGCAGCGCTGACAGAGAATGGGGGCAAAAGGAAGCTGCACAGCTGCATGTGATGGTGTTTTTTGCAATATTTCTAGGCAATTTTTGGAGGTGGGCATGAAGCAGGAGCCTGAGGATGACCAGCAAAGCCTTTCACTCTTTGGTTGTTTCATTTGAGTTTGGCTTGTGTTGTCTTTGCTCCCTTCCAGCTCGTGCTTGGCCTTTATAAAGTCAATCCAGCTTTAGAGCTGGGTGAAGGACAGGTTGGATGGGGTTTTGGGAAGCTTGGTCTGCTGGAAAGTGTCTCTGTTGGAACTGGATCATCTTTAAGGTCTTTTCCAACCCAAACTGATGATTCTGTGATTTGTGCAGCGCTCAGGGCTGGAGAAAGACTCTACAAATACATCTCTGCTCTTTCTCTTATCTCATCTGCTCTTATCACAGCAGAGGTGGCCCGGGCAGGTGAGTGTCCACAGTGAGCAGACCTGTGATACGAGAGGAAACGGCCTCAAAGTTGTGCCAGTGGAGGTTTAGATTGGATATTAGGAAAAAATTCCTTCGTGGAAAGGTTTGTCAAGCATTGGAACAGGCTGCCCAGGGAAGTGGTGGAGTCACCATTCCTGGAGGTGTTCAGAAAATGTGTGGATGTGGCTCTTGGGGACACGGTTGAGTGGTGAACATGTTGGTGCTGGGTTGATGGTTGGACTTGATAATCCCAGAGGTATTTTCCAGCCTTAATGATTCCAGGATTCTATATCCCAGGATGTTGCAAGAGGCTTTGTTCAGTGTTATCTCCAGTTTGCATGACTGGAAAACACCTTTCGTGGTGTGCTCCCCACCCGTGGGGACAAAACACCTCTCTCAACTCACAGCATTTCCTTTTTTTTGTCCCTGAAAACATCCCATTTTGGGATGGAAGGGACCTTCAAAGATCTTCTTGTGTCCCAAAGATCTTTCCCCTGAAAAGATTGTCCTGTGCTACAGGAGCTCTGTGTACTTCATGGACAGTGCACACACACAAGGTGGGTTATTTTAAGCTCCTAAAACTCTGTAGGGCCTCTTTTGCACAGGGAAGAGATCCAGGTTTTCCAGCAGCAAAAAAAAAAAGTTGATGTTATGAATTGAATATTTTGTAAGTGTGTAGCAGTTCTGACAACATCTTGATGGAAAATTATAGCAGTTTCACTTAGGTGAGACTGGAGAACTTTATTTGGGGGTGAACATTTTAACATTTATATTTTTCCATCATTTATCGTGTGAAATTTGGAGTCTGGATAAGAACAGAGCCTTTTGCATACCTTGAGAATTGACAGTTCTCGAGTTCACAACAGTTTCCAGGTTTAGTTAATAATGGTGCTGCTTTCCCTGAAATGTTAACTCTTTGATTCAAAAACTGGACCTTCCTGACCAAGGGAAGTTCTCAGTTTTGCCAGGCTCAAAGTCCCGAGCCATCAAACTATGGCCAGGTTGTACAGGGGTTTAGGGCAGAGTTTGGTGTATTTGGGTACCTTTTTGAGGCTGCAGCCTGGTTCTGTGCCTGTCAGTGAAACTGTGACCTTGAGCCGAACACTTCCTTGCTTTCTGCTTCCCTGTCTCCAGCTGCAGCACCCTCGCAGGTGACACCCCGGGCTCCGTGCATCCACATTTGCACAGCGCCCCGAGCCTGGAGGGTGCTCCAGGAAGCACCAAGTGCTGTCATTTCCCTGGCAGAGCGTTGGGAGCCTTGGCTGGTGGGAGCTGTGCCAGGGTGAGCATTGCTGAGCCACGAACATTTGGGCTTTTGAGGTCCCGATCCCCTGCGCGCTCCCGCGTTCGTGCTGCTGGCACCTCTTCCTGCAATCACCCCAGGATGCTGCTGTGTGCAGAGTGTCTCTTAGGAGCTGATTATGCCTCTTGAGCTGGAAATGTTGCCGAAGATTTCCTGGGGATTTGTGTTGTTGCCACCGAACTCTCCCGGGGACGTGGAGGTGCCAAAGTGGGAGTGGCGAAGGGCCACTCCAGCTGGACTCCTGCTTGTCCCGGGATGGTTTCGTGCTGGGATTGGGGAAGGGTATGGTCGAAGTGCTGCTGGGGATTTCTGGGCTTTGCCCATCTCCTGCTCCACAGCAGGAGCAGCTGCTGTGTTTTCTCCGGGGTGCTTTTCCCCGGGGTCCGTGGCAGCCTGTAGGAGCAAGCTGGTGATCCTGTGAATCACAGGCTGGCTTTTGCTCTGCTCGGCAGGGATGCTCTTTTCACTAAATCCAGTTTAGCCCTCCTAAGTGTCAGCAGGCGTGGATAGAATGGAGAAGACAGGGTAGGAACCAGCTGGGCAGACAGTTTTCCCCTCCTACTCGCTCTCATAACGTGATTAGGAAGGAGACAGGATGTGTGATGCTCTTAGGGGGCCAAATGGGCCAACCCACGGTCTAACTCCCCCTTAAAAGAAGTCCATTATTTTTCCAAAGTGCCCTCTGAGCAAAAAGGACTGGATTGTGTCCCTGCATTGTCACTTTGCTGGAAATCATTTGCTTTTAAGACGTGAACTCTGTCAGTTTGCGTTGCAGAGTGAATTTGGGCTCAGTCTCATTTGAGTTTGGAGTGGACCCGGCAGCGTACGGATGATTTATGTTGGGTTTTAAGAGGAAGGGGATCACTGACAGAACTTGTGGTGTGCCCCAGGTGCCAGAGGCAGCCTGGGTTTGTCATTCTGGTGGGAGAATTGCCACTGCTGTGTGCTGTACACAGATATCTAATAAAAGATCCCATTAGCAAATAAGCGATTGATATTTGAACACACACAGGCGAGGCACGAGAGAGACGAGTGGGATAGGAATTCCCTCTCAGCGCTGTGCGCCGCTTCTAGCAGAGACAACACTTGAATATATTAAAAGAAGACAGGTAGCACAGAAGGTAATAATAGGAGGATTTGGCTCAGCATAATGAGCAGCCATCCAGCATCCCACCTCCTCGGCGGCTGTCTGCGGATCCCGCTGTCTGTCGATCCGGCGGCTGCTCGGGGAGATATTCCCGGCTGACAGCTTTTCCTCCCCGAGCTCCTGCTCGGCGCTGCTGGATTCTCCCAGGTCTGTAACTCCTGACAAAGCTCCAGCTGGGGGGGGTTGCAGCAGCGTGGGGCTGCAGCTCTGCCCCCGCCAGCCGACGCCGGCGAGCGCCGCGCAGCCCTGGCAGCGACTCTCCTGCAGGAGAACGCTGCATCACCCTCCGTGTCTCTCCAGCTGAAGGGGACGTGGGAGAGGAGCAGGATCGAGGGGCTGGGAGCTTCAAGCCGTTGTGGGATTCAGTGGGATTCAGTGGGATTCAGGGCCTCAGTGTGAGTAGTGCCGAGCCAAATCCACCCTTGGGTGTAAAGGCGAGAGCGGCGCTGGCGTTAACCAAGTGACCCCGGGAGCGGAGCAGGGCTGAGGCTGGCCCCTTGTCCTCGGCTCAAATTAAAGCCTCGCGGAGAATGTCTGGGATACTGCGTGTCCAGGCATTCCTGAGGGGTTTGGTGCTTATTTTGGGCTGCAGTGCTTAGTGGCTTGTTGCCATGAAGGCAGCTTAGCGAGTGTGACAGCTGCCCTATTACCCAGCCACGGCTTGCTGCTCTGCTAAAGGAGGTGTGGATTGAAGCCAGGACACCGGGGTCTTCCCGACTCCCACTTTCCCCCTTCCCTGAGAGCTCGGAAAGCAGCGCTCAGCCTCAGTTGTGTGCAGATTGGAGGGCCAGGAAATGTGAACCAAGTGGGTGAGTGTTGCCTGCCCGGGATGCTCTGCTCTGGGTCCAGGCGGGATGACTGGTACAGCCCGGAGTGTGGGAGGGTGTGTGGGCGGGGACGATGTGTCAGAGATGTTTGGTGTGGTGCCTCCACCCTGATGGGGAGTGGGGCTGAGCTCTGTGAGACGTTTGGGCTCTTTCCTCCCAGAGAAAAGACTGGGGGGAAAGAGGCCGATAATCTTCAAACGGGTAGAAGGTGGCTCTGGAAAGGGAATAATCTGCTTTCTGTGGCTGCTGGGGATTGGGCTCCAATTGCAGAGTGAGAGATTTAATTCAGGCACAAGGGAAAAACCTTCTGACTGCAGGGATAGTCGAGAGCCCAGACTCCACCAGCACAGGTTTTCTTGAAGAGGCTGGGGGTGGTTTTGATGGCTTTTCAGCGGGCTGAGGCATCAGCTGAGCTTCTCAGCTCTTTTCCACTCTTTTCCCTGTAATTCTGCAGCCTGGCCCCGCTTTGTCCCTGTGCCCCTGGCAGAGGGGCAGCGCGTTGGTGGGAGGTGGAGGAACGGGATGATAAAAGCAGGCGGGGAAGCCAAAACCCACGGAATCTGCCCACAGCTCCCCATCCCCACCTGTAGCTGTGGATCCGTCGCCACCTGCGATTGGGAGCCGTGAGCTGCGGGCGCGCAACTTCCATCTGCTCTAGCGCCGAGCCACGAGGATGCCCCGACCCCGGCAGCGTGGGGAATTCAGCTGAGTTTTCCAGCGGGAGCACAAGGATGCCGGGATGCAGGCGGGCGTGGGGGGGCCCCTGTAAACAGCACAAGGGCATTACTCATCCCGAGGAGCGCGAACCGCTCCGTGGGCTCCGCACCAGGCAGGGCTCAGCAGGGGAGGGTGGCAGCACAGGGGTGGCTGTCGAGGTGGTTCTCGGGGAGCTTCTCCCGAGGCAGGGGACGGCGTGGGAGCATCACACAAAGGGGCTCGTTTGAAAATGGTAACAAGTGGGTGCTGGAGGCTGGGTTTCGCCGGCTCCTGGGGCGGGAGTCAGTGCTAAATGAGATTAATCTCCCTTTTCAAAGCGCTTCAGGGGCTGATCACGTTGTGTTGGAAGAGTCAGGCGGACTGCTGAGCGTTGCTTGTCTTTCTTCCATCGTTCTGCACCCATTTCCACAGTACTTTGGCCTGGAAAAGCTGGTTTTTTTAGATAAATTTGACAATCTGCTTCACCACTGAGCCCTTTGTGTCCTGCCCGAGGGCTGAGGTTGCCCTTAAATCGCCGTGTGGTGAGAAGAAATGGATAAGTCATCATTATTATTATTATTTTACAACAAATGTTCACTTAAACCCAAATTGAAGCAGTTTATGAAAGGTTTGTGCCCTTCATATTTTGCCATCAATTAATAGCTGAGTGGATAAACCTGCTGGCATGATTTTGGTGATCTTTTAGCAAAACTGGGCAATATGTGCGGGAAATCAAATGTCAGAGTTGTAATTAGGACTATTTGAGCTCCAAACTTCCCCCTAAATGTTAGGGCTGTCTAATCAAGAAACTGATACTATGCTGGGTGTGATAACAGCTGATAACAGCGAGCTCCACTGCTCGCTGCCTACCTGCCCTGCTCACCTCAAGGATGTACAGAATACATTCAATAAATCCAAATGACTCCGCTCTTTTCCCACAAGTCAGGCAACTCTTTCATTTTCCTTGACAAACGGTTCTTTCTGCTCTTTTTAAACATGGCAATCATGCCAGCCTCTCCCCTGGTGGGGAATATCCGACTACTGGGGCCGCTTTGGGTTTTGTTTATATCGGCTCGGCACGGTTGTAAATCCAGGGGCTGTTGCAGCTTCGCTTTCCAATCACTCAGCTGTGAATGAGTTGGGGGTTGGGGCTGGAAGCTGATTCCTCGAGGGCTGCTTTGGGATCGCTGCTCCACGTCCAGGGATTTAGCCCCAGTGACCCCCCGTGTGTCGCACTGGGTGGGTGGAAAGACGTTGGATCCCGGGGGCTCCTGGGATTGCAGTGGGGATAAAGCTGTGCTTATCATCATCACAGCACAACAACCCACTGCCAGATGGCTGAAATCCCCTCAGCTTCTTTTCTGGGGCGAGCTCTTAGCCAAGGAGCCCCCAAAAGCTTCTGAGGAGTGGAAGTGAGCTGGGGGCATCTTTTACTCCAAGGTTGTTGGTTCAGCCTTAGTTTGGGTCGGGAGCCATTGCCAGGGCAGGGATCTCCAGTGAGGGAACAGTGAGAGGTGGGAGCCTGGAGAGGACAGGAATTGCATCTGTGAGTCATAAATGAGGTTTGTTCAGCCTGGAGAAGAGGAGAATGAGAGGACACCTCATTGGGGTCTGCAGCTTCCTCAGGAGGGGCAGTGGAGGGGCAGCACCGATTTCTTCTCTCTGTGACCAGTGATAGAACCTCAGGGAATGGCCTGGAGTTGTATCAGGAGAGGTTTAGGTTGGATATCAGGGAAAGGTTCTTCATCCAGAGGGTGGCTGGGCACTGGAACGGGCTCCCCAGGGAACGGTCACAGCCCCAGGGCTGCCAGAGCTCCAGGAGTGTTTGGACAACACTCCCAGGCACAGGGTGGGATTGTTGGGGTTGTCTTGGCCAGGAGTTGGACCTGATGGTCCTTGTGGGTTCTTCCAACGCAGGATATCCTACGACTCTATGAATTCAGGGGACTTGGATAAAGGCAGAGTTTAGGAGATGCTTCAGGCGTGGCTTGCTCAGTGTTTGCACAAATGTTCCCAACTTGTGCTTTGGGTGAAGCTTTTTTTCTTGAGGTCTGGTCTTCAGCAGGCCTGGGGAAAGGGAAGGTGGCTCTTTGCTCTGCGTGGTGGTCACCAGGTGGGCGACCTGAGCATCTCTGGCAGGAGCCTTCCTGCAGACACCACGGCCTTGGGCGTTCCCCGCTCCTCAGCTGGGTCTCTCCGAAGGGCGGGATGCCTGGGAACGGGGAAGGCACGTTTTGGGGAGAGCTGCTGGTCTGGCACCGCTCTCTGATCGTGTAAAACAAACAGCGGGCTGGTTTGGAGTCATTTGGTGAAATGCTGTCGCCTGGCACGGAACCAAAATACTGCTTAAATCAGGATAAACACAGCCTGGATTCTGCTCCCGCTTTACATTCCCAGTCTGCCATGGGCTTATTTTTTTTTTGAGCTGTGTGTAAATCTTGCCACATTTCCCTGCAAGGTGCTCAGCTGTGAAGCTGCAAGAGAGGAGGGCAACCAGCTTCCCAGTCAGTCAAATGGAATTTGAACAAGGAAAGGACAATTCCAAGCAGGAAGGAGCAGGAAACAAGACTCGTTTTTAAAGTAGTTAGAGCGTATGTCCCTATGGTAAAATAATGCCAGTAATGGTAATAGTGATGGTAGTAACAGTGATGATAATGAGAATAATTGTGAATTCCATGGCAGAAGTGGCTCTAGAACAGTCCTGTAATTGCTCCTAATATTTAATTTTTATAACGCTCCCTGTATGTGTCTTGGCTTGTGCCAACCAGCAGTGTCCAGCTGTGGTTCAGGACACGGCATGGTCCGTGAATCATGGAATCATTAAGGTTGGAAAAGACCTCCAAGATCATCAAATCCAGCCTCTGACTGAATCCCACCCTGCCCAAAAAAACCATTTCACAAAGTGCCACTTCCGCTCCCTTTTTTGAACACTTCCAGGGATGGTGACTCCACCACTTCCCTGGGGACCCTGTCCCAATGCTTAACCACCCTTTCAACGAAGAAATTTTCCCTGATATCCAAATGGAACGTCCCCTGGTGCAATCGGAGACCACTTCCCCTTGTCCTATCGTTACTTGTCTGGGAGAAGCAGGCGACCCTCACCTCACCACAAGCTCCTTTCAGGGAGATGTGGACAGTAAATGACCCACTGAGCAGCGTGGACAAAACCCCTCTGTTTGGAATGTGACTTCGTGTGAATCCCTGCATTGTGTCCCTCATCCCAGGGCAGTGGAGTGGATCCTGGAGCTTTTGATTTTCCGGGACTGACAGGGCGAGATTGAGGTTTGCTGCTCGCTGCAGTGCCTGTGTCGGTGCTGCTGCAAAATGTGATTAAAGTTCTCCTCTGCCTCTGTTTTTTCTGGGAAGCAGAGAGCACGTACCCGTGGAGGAATTGGCCATTTTGATTATTGCCAGCTTTATTGTGCAAAATGGTTTTATTTTTCCCTTCAATATGCTTTAAAGGGGAAGGCTGGAACAGAACAATCTTTCCATATACGCGAAAAGCAAAGGTTTAAAAACCAGACCCACCATCTGCCCAGCTCCCGAAGGGTTAAGCCCAAAGCTCTCTCCTCCCTCTCCTCCACCCTTCCCAAAGGTCTTGCACAGCAGAGAACAAGGTGCTGGTGCCTGATTGTTGTGACACAGCCCCAGGAGCCCCCTGAGGCGTTTGCACACTGCAGGAATCTCAGCTGAATTAAGCTTTGCAAGAGAGGTGGAGGGCACTGTTATTCCCTTCCCTTTCCAGGGGATCAAAATAGGCCCCTGAGAAGATAAATCCAGTGTTTGCCATCCCAGTCAGATCAGCTGAGAGGCCTTTGGAAAGATTGGCTTAAGTGATGGAGCCGCGTGTCCGCGGTTGACCTGCGGGAGAGTTGGGAATAGACCCTGCTCTCCTCCTTGGGGAGGCTCCTCACGCTGGTTCCCAAACCTCAGCTGGCAGAGGGATGAGGGGGGCTCCTGGCTGCTCCTCAGAGCTCCATGAAACTGGGATTTCAGCAGCTTGGCTGAGCGAGGTGCATTTGGGAAGGGATGGGGAGCGAGGGAAGCGTGGGGTATTTTCAGCAGTGGTGGTGGAAATGTTTGGGACAGCTGGATGGGCAGGAGGAGGGCGATCCTCAGCGTTAATATGAGCCTGATCCATCCATCCTTGACATCAGGACTGGACACTGAGGTTTGGAGAGAGCAGCCTGGGAGTCCAGGAGTGGCGGCGAGCTGACCCTGGCGCTGGTGACTGGCAGGTAGATAATGCCTGCTGTTAACTCCTGTAATTCCCTGCCAGCCTTGGAGGAAATTATCCTGACAGTTCCCATTAAGGAGAGGCTGCGTGGCCACTCCCCTGCCCTGAAAACTTCATCAGGGCTGTTGACTAAAAGCCAATTGTCACCTCGGATCTGGAGAGCAGGCTCAGTGCCCACCAAGGAGTTGGCAATTGTTAATAAATAGCAGCGCGTTAAGACGTCTCTGTGGGTGATTTTGGTGTGCTGTAATTACACAGAATTGCCTCTTAGACCGGCCTAAATAACATAAAAGGAGCCCTGAGCTCCACAAACGCGTTCCTGATAATGGGTGGCTATTGGCTTTGACATAGGAAGTCCGTGGCTTTGACAGGAGGGAAGCAAAGCCAGGCGGGAATCCTCTGGATCCGTCCTGCAGTGACGTGGGCTGAGCTGGGAGGGTGTCACACCTGCCAGAAAGAAGCCGTGAAAAGATAATTTATTAATGATGCCACCGAGTGATCTTCATGCAGGGACCTCAAACCCCTTCCCAGAGGTTAAATGATGGAGAAGAGGAGGCTCTGGGGACACCTTATTGTGGTCTGTCGATATGTGAAGTGTTGTAAGGAAGGTGGAGAAAGACTTTTTTGCAGGTTTAATTCAGGAGAGAGTTAATTTTAGTAGCTAATATGAGGCTGTATTTTGGTTTGTTGGACCCTGCCATTGCTGGCACGCGGTTACAGGATGAGGGGGAATGGCTTAAACTGGAAGAGGTTGGGATTATATTAAATATTGGGAAGAAATTCTCCCCTGTGAGGGTGGTGAGGCCCTGGCACAGGTTGCCCAGAGAAGCTGTGGCTGCCCCATCCCTGGAAGTGTCCAAGGCCGGGTTGGACAGGGCTTGGAGCAACCTGGGATAGTGGATGGTGTCCCTGCCCATGGCAGGGGTTGGAATGAGATGATCTTGAAGGTTCTTTCCAACCCAAACCATTCTATGAATCTATGATTTGAAAAAATGGTTTGGTCCCTCCTCTCTGCTCCTCTGCTTTGAGTTGAGTGAACCCTGTGGACCCTCTGACAATGCTGACCCACCAAAAAAATCTCCTTCCATCTGAGGCCCAATCCTGCCTTCCCTACATCCCTGACACCACCCATATCTCGTGATCCACCCAGAAGAGCTCGTGTCCTGCTCTCCCTCTCTCCCTGTCTGCAATCAGTGCAGGAAATTGCTGTTCCAGGGGGGCAGGAAACGGAGCCTTCCCTTGAGCAGGCCCAGGATGCAAGGTGCTTTCCCATCCCAATGAAATATAAATGTGATACCCACAGAGCCTGGATGAGAAATCCACAATCTGACTGAACTGGGGTAAAAAAAAAAAAAAATCAGTGTTTTTTTGGCAGATGACAAGAGCACATTCCCCTCTTGGTCTCTCAACCCTCCTGAGTTGTTTTCTGCAGCACTGACACCCTTTTGTTTAGAAAGCAGTTTGCTTCTGTGAGTCCTGCTAAAAGCATTATTTTCCAGCAGTTTTAACAACTCTCTCCCCCTGCTTTGACCAGAGTTGTCCAACCAGCAGTGAAATCAATGCAATGTGGGTTTAAAAAACGTCGCGGGAATCGTGAGAAGCCATTGGGGCAGTGGCACAGGAAAAGGGATCCTGTGTAATTCCTGGAGTGAACCACACCCAGCTGGTCCAGCTCTTGGGCAGGAGAGGGGGATGAGTTTCATTGCTTTGAGCTCGTGGCCTGTGAGGGGAGGGAGAGGGACTTGGAAAGGTGTAGAGGGCACTCTGGGCACAGCCAGTTGCAAAAATTCCGAATCCAAATTCTTGTCGCTTGTGCCTGATGATTTAATGAGGGGGAAAGATACAAATTGTGTCTTGGGAGATTTGGAGAATAATTTAGATTGGGGAAAAACCTCCAAGACCATCGAGTCCAGCCATTAACTTGGTAATGCCACATTCATGGCTAAACCACCTCCCTAAGTGCAATATCCAGACGTTTCCTTAACACTTCCAGGGATGGAGACTCCACCACATCCCTGAGCAGCCTGTTCCAATGCTTCTCAGTGAAAACATTTTTTTTTCTAATATCTAATCTAAACCTCCCCTTGCGTGACCTTAGGAAAAACCCTGTCACCCACGGAGAGGGGTGAATCTGGTGGGCACCAGCGGGATGGGAGCTCTCTGTCCTGGAGAATTCCCAAAGCTAATCCAGACAATACCATCACCGGCCTCACCTGATGTTCGTGGTGGTCTTGCTCCAAGCAGCAAATTGGGGTGTAAAGCTGGAGATGTCCCTTGCAACCAGCACTTCTGCAATCCTCTGGCTTCATGAATCTTTAATTTCAAATGTGCAGGAAGTCAGGCTCAAGGCAACTCTTATGAACAGCAAACACATTTCTGAAACCAAACAAAGCCCAGCCCCCCCCAAATTCCAAACTCCTGTGCCTGTGTTTAATTTGGGAGCAGAATAAGTGGTTTAATTTTTCGTTGGCTTTATTGGTGTGATGTTGTGCCTGTAAAGAATTCGCTCAGCCTTTCGTGGTATCAGGGATGGAAAAAGCAGAAAGAACAGCTTGGTTGTAAGGTCTGGGGCAAACTGCACAGCATTAAGGAATACTTTGTTCTAATTGGAGCCTGTCTGACCCTGGAGCCAGAGCAGGGTAATGGAAAAAGCACAACTCAAATCGAGTCGCTTTTCACGGCGTTCCGCAGAAAGCAAGGGAAGGAAAAGGGAGAAAAGCAGGGAGTTTGAAAGGGGGAGAGCAGGAAAAATGCATTAAGAGCAAGAAGAAAAGGCAGAATACGCCGTGGGAAACGGCCAGAGGAAGGGAGGCAGAGGAGACAAAGCAGAGCAAAAATCAGGGAGAAAGGAAGAGGAGGAAAAAGAGGAGAGGAAGGAAGCAAGGTGAAATGGTGAAGGGAAGGAGGAGCGTCCTCCTGCCCTGCCAGGCAGAGCGAGGAGGTGGCAGGACAGCCAGTGGCCCCAGGCAGCAGCGCTCGTTATTTCCATCCTGGCTGATGTCATTGATTGCTTCCCTCCTCCCTTGTCATGCCTGCTGACAGAATCCCAGGACTTGGGCTCAGAGCGACCTGCTCTGTTCCCCACTGGCCCAGGGAAAAGTTTTCCTTCCAGCTCCAAACCAGCACAGCCTGGTCGGTGTTTCAGGGGGCTTTTGGATGACCCCTCTCTGCAGTTCCTCTCTGGGACCACCTCCAGTCCAGGATCCCATTCCCGGCCTGTCTCCTGGAAACAACCAGTTTTTTCCTCATCTGTGGTGCTGGGAAAATCCCACAGGACTGCTGCCCCTCTTACCTTGGCATTTTTCTGTTGGCAGCATCTGTACTTTTTAAGGCAACCTTGGTTATCCCGCTTTTCCTTCTTTAAGGAAATTTCCCTTGCAAGGCTCAGATCCTACAGCATCCAACCACCTTCTGTCAGGGGGTTTAATTAGTCAGAACAGATAAAACAAATGATGGTTTGTTTGCCGAAGGGAAGGTGTGGGGGATAGAGAAAGGAGGATGTGGAGGGCAGAGAAACCTTAATAATGAAGAAAGCAGAATCTTAAAACACATGGACCTGAGTCTTTAGGACTTATTTAGGATGACAGTAAATGGCCTCAAGTTGTGCCAGGGGAGGTTTAGATTGAATATTAGGAAAAATTGCTTCGTGGAAAAGGTTGTAAAGAATTGAAACAGACTGCCCAGGGAAGTAGTGGAGTCACCATCCCTGGAAGTGTTCAAAACATGTGGATGTGGCACTTCAGGATGTGGTTTAGTGGTGAACGTGGTGGTGGGTTGATGGTTGGACTTGCTGCTCTTAAAGGTCTTTTCCAACCTTAATGATTTGATTATTCCCAAAGGAATAATCTCTTCCTACAGCCAGTGATTGTTGTGGTTGTCCACCCTCCTGATGCCAACAAAAATCCCGTCAGGGCTAGACCAATCCTTCCTTCCCTGTAGGGTGGAGGGATGAGCATAAATCCTTCTGCTGGACATGGGTTTTATGGAAATTTGTTTGTAGGATGAAGAAGGAGGTGCAGATCAGGGTCTTTTCTGTGGGATGGGCTGCAGATGGACATCAGTTATTACCCCAAAGCCTGGCTGGCACTTGGCCAGTTGTTGTTTGTTTCATTCTTTGTCTAGGAGCAAACATCTGACCTGGGAATGGTCCCATACATGGCGCCATATCCTTAATTGGCTGGAGGATCTTGGAGAGGGTTGTGGGTGGTGTGGGACAGTGGATAGGGAAGGCAGTGAAAGATCCTGAGGTTTTTGGGGGCTGAGGGATGTCAGAGAGGGTATGGAAGGGAGGGCAGTTGGGGTTGCTCTGTTGGGATATGGGGGTGCAGCCTGCTCGTCTCTCAGAAACCAAACTCCATTCCCTCACTTCCCCTCGGATGGTTGAGGAATGAGTTACATGCTGGGTTGTTTTTTTTTTGCTTTGGTGGAGCTCCTCCCCCGCTTTTATCCAGTTACCCATGAAAAGTCAGTGAAATGAGACCTCCTCAAATCAAATGTCACAATCGATGCTCATCCCAGGCCACCGTTGGTGCGATGCGAACTCAAATCGCCGGGAGAGGGGAAGGGCTTGGGAGAGAGCAAGGAGCAATCCATGTCTGAGGAGCTCGCGCTTCCCAGTGCTTTTATCACAGCCATGCACCTCTGGAGAGGGACAGGGCTGTTGTCCACATGGATTCTGCAAGGGGGGAGAAACAAAGCTGTGGCCTCCTGCAGGATGTTGCATCCATCCCATACCCTCCCCTAGCACCTGACTCAATCAGAGTCCCTTCCACATTTCAATTTATAAGGAGCAAAAATGTGTGATACCAGCACTCACCCTGCCTGGATCGTGTCCAAATTCAATTTGGTTTGATGGGAGACAAAATCAAAGCGTTGATGTTTTCGTTGAAATTTCTGTGTGTTTACCTCGTTCCCAAAAAAAACCGCTTCTAACCTCCCATGAGTATTTGGCAGGAGTAAATTCTCAGGGTGGGAACACAGTCCTAGGAGCTAATGTTAAAAATCTCAGTGATCCAAGTCTCCGTGGAAGTTTGGGGGTAGAATCCACATGGGAGCTGAGACCTTTTTTTTTGTGATCATTTTTGGGAACCTCTGAGTGGAGGAAGATGCAGGACCTTGCTGGATGGGTTGGTGAGGCTCAGGTGTCCCGGTCTGCATCCAGGGAAGATCCCTCAGACCACCTGCACTCCTTTGGGTGCCAGCTGGGCGTTCAAGCCATTGAATGTGTGTGACATCCCACCCTTAAGGGGAAGGAAGCACCCAGAATTTGTGGCTGAAAGGAATGGCAGAAGTCAGAGGGTCCACAAAAGCTTCCCAAGTTTTATTAGTGAATTACAGGTGGAAATTGGTGTTATCCCCTGAGCTAGTGCAAGCACATGGCAGTGGGTTTGGGATAAAGGGGTAGGGTGGAAGGGAAAAGGGAGATGGATTAAAGAGAGGGAGAGAGGAACAGAGGAAGAAACAAGGAAAGGGAGAAGGAGAGATCATCAGTCCTGGCTCCAGCATTGATCCAGCTGATGGGGTATCCAGGTCCTGGGGTGCCCATGTGCCCAGGCTTCCTGGGGGTACCTTTCATAGATAAGTTTTCCCCACCCTGGAGATAAGTTTCTGGCTTTCCATGCAAATCAGTTGTCATGCACAGTCCATTTTTCCAGACCTGTCTGGAAACGGGTTGGAGCCTTCAGGGATCTTGGGTGGTCTTGATCCCCCCTACAGCCTCTGCCTGATTATGGACCTCATTCCTGTGCTTGGGCTGTGTTGTGCTGATTTCCAGGAGCCAGAACAAGGATTTTTTTTCCCCAGGAAAGTGCTGCCCTACCTTTGCATGGCCCCTTCTGCATCCACAGCCTGGTTTTGCTCACGGTGTGTTATTGCCAACAATCCCTGCTTGGCTCCATGACCATCCAGCGTCTGAGACATGCACATGAGCCCCCTTATCTTCTAGGCCTCTATAGTGGTCACTAAATTTTGTCTCAGATCCCCTAAGTTCTTTTTCCAGCTTTCCTGAGGGCTGCTGTGGGGTTCCCCACAGCCGTGTGGTGAAAGTTTTGTTCCTCATTAATTCCCCCCAGTTGTGAGAGGTGCCCTTGTTCAAAATAACCAAATAAGGAGAGTCTGTCCTGTAAAAATTCAGGGACAGCTCAGCTCAGACCTCTGTGTCTCAGGGTTGTCCATCTCTTTCCCTGGTGGGCTCTCTGGAGTGAACCTGTGGTCACCGTGGGCCTTTGGGTGGGTGGACACACCTTGGCTCTGCCCACGTGTTGAGCTGGCCAGGCTCCATCCAAGCCCAGCCCTGAGCCCTGCCTGATGCATTTCCCTTTGCAGAAGGCTCAGTAGCCCAGAACAGAGCTGCTGTAGCCTCAGCCCCGTGGCTGCTCTGACTGGAGGCTCTGCTGAGCAGCCTCATGCAGTTGAGTCCTTAGAGGACTGCCTGTTTCATTCCCAAATTCATGCATAATTTACCTTTTTTTTTTTTCCCCTCCTGTGCTAAACCTGTGTCAGAAACCATCTCATCTCCTTTCGTGGAGCGATAGGTGTTGGTGCTGTGCCAGTCCAATGACAGCCTGCACTGGGCTCCCTCTCCTCTGCTGACAGTGGCACCACCCTAAATAGAGGGTTCTGGGGTGCCTGTTCTCCATGGGGCTGTGCCTCTCTGCCTCCCTGCCAGCAGAGATCACTGATGTGGAAATGAGAAACGTGCTGGGAAGAAGCAAAGCCTGCAGCAGAGCAAGCCAAGTGGGATAAGGATCCTCACCCGGAGCCGAGGACAGGGCGAGCTCAGGGATCTCAGCGTGGCAGATGCTGGGTGGTCACAGCCACAGCCATGCAGAGGACTCCATTGGAGGAGTTTACAGAGCGTGTTTGCTCTGGATGTTGCAAGAGCTGATGACCTTTTGTGTCCAGACAGGAAAGGAGAACCGTTCCACACCAGGTTTCCCAGCCTGTATGACCCCCTGACACGAAAAAATGCCGTGTGTAGTGGTGTAAGAGTAGGGAATTGATGGACTATGGGTCCCTGGGGAGGATGCACGTCTTGGTTTTTCTCCTCTTGCTTCGTTTCATCCTTTTCCAGATGAATGTTTGTGGATGGTGGAAAATTTTCACCTTCTTTTCATCCTCCACCCTTCATCCCGGAAGAGCTCGTTTGTAATTGTTCCGTTACTGCTTCGTTAATTATCTGCCCAGTTTCACGCTGGACATGAAGGGCCCGATCCTCCTCTTGCATCCCACATTTTTACACGACTTCCCTGGATATCAGAGGTGTTACCCAGGCTTGACACTGGTGTGTGGGAGCAGAATCAGGTCCAAAAAAGGGCTGGATCAACCAGAAACAGATCCTGCTCTCCTTCCCTCTTTATTTGTATGCACAGTGTGATGTGAAGGTCAGGTGAATATGGACACATCGGAGGAAAGTTCTTGCCGTGAAATTTTTTTTTTTTAATGTCTCCCTTTCTCTCTTTCAGAACATGGAAAAGGTGCTGGTCCCTTCTGTCACGTTAATTGTGGGCTGTGGAGTATCTTCGCTGACCCTTTTGCTGTTGATTATCATTTATGTCTCTGTTTGGAGGTATGGCTTTCACTCTCTTCTCTTCTCTTCTTGGGGGAAATAACTTGCCTTTTGGCCTACACGGACCCTGGAGTGTTTGCTCTGTGGTTTTGGGTGTTTGGTGCCTGAGGAGGAACCGTTTGGTAACGAGTGGGCCCTGCAGAGTCATCCCGGTGGCTTAGCTGGCATTATCCTTCCCTTTCCGTGCCAGGGAAATTAGCAGAGTGAAATGAGTGCCATGCCCCCCACGCAGTGGCATTGTTCCATGTCCAAAAGCCTCGTGCTGGCTCCGATGCCTCTGTGAACCCCAGGAAACCTTGTCTGGGGCGAGGTGGGCACGCACGGCCCCTTGGCAGGCAGGCACTGCTCCGAGGTGTTTCCCTGGGAACATCCCAACCTGCATGACCTGCCGTGAAAACACCTGGCCTGAGGAGCTGACAGAACTTTTCAGGAGCTCAAGGATGTTAAAACTGCATCATCTGATTAATTCTCAAACCTCCTAGCCACGTTTTGCCTTCAGCTTTGGGTGCATGTGGGATCCCTCCACACGTCCTATTGCACAGAGCTCCTGTACACAGGTCAGGTGAAACCTAAAATTGTGCCATTTACGGAGGCTGAAGTGATTTTGGAGCAAAGCTCTAATGAGCAATTGGCCCATGCCCCTCTTGGGTACATTTTGGTGCCTCTAAGCTGGAGGACCTGGGGTGTGCAAGGGATTTTCTCCCTGCACTGCCTTGAACAAGGTCTGAGTTTATCCTACGAGATCCATGTCTCTCCTAAATCCCTGGCAAACATGCTGAGACCTTCATGGCTCCGTGCCAAGCAAAGGCAAACCAGAACCAGGTGAATGTCTGTGAAACCAAACTGGAGTGGCTGCAGGGAATACAATTGGGTATTATTGGTGATCCTTTTGGGAGAGGGGATCAGCCTGAGGCTCTTGTTTTGTCAAGTGATTCTTCTCAGGAGGAAGGAAAGGGTAAATTTTTTTTTTTTTTGTTGATACTGTGACAGTGCATAGTGGCTGGTTAATTTTGGCAGCTGAAGACTGATCATGATAACGTTTATCTAGAACTCAGGTTTTTCCGTGCCTGGGGTATCATTGGATGTGCTCAAGTCCTTGTCCTCTCCTGCTTTTCCTCAGGCTGGGCAGCACTGAGCAGCGCCGGTAGGTGACTTGCTGGGGTCACTGGTGTCAGGATCAAGTGGAAAGTTAGGCTAGAAGGTTAAAGAGCAAGTGTTCGAGCCTCACCCTCTCTTTCCTATCAGAAACAAGTTCAGGGTCTGAAACCCAAGCTCAGACATGAGGTCGAATCAGTTTGGAGCATGCCACAGCCATTTGGAATAACACGACGCATTTTTTTCCAGGACTGTGCCCCCCCAATATTTACTGTTATTGAGGACAGTAAATTTCCTGACCTGTTTAAAATATGGTTCTGTTTAATTTCTCACTCCAGTCGTTGCCTTATGCCTATGCCCAAAACGATGAGCAGGAATGGGGGGACACATTGATGGGAGGCTTGAATGGGTATTTCTGAGCTAGCCAAGGATGGACATGCATTTCCAAGTGATCCTGAGACCAGCTATATCTTGATTAAAGGGCTCTCTATCCTGAGTCTCTCTGTGTGAATATTTGTAAAGCATGATCGAATGATCTCTAGAATTTCTCTCTGGTGCGCTGAGTTTGTTCCATTTCTTCTCTGTAGATCATGTTTTCATGTTTTCCCAAACTTCACAGCATTCCTGTGGCTGAGCCCTGAGCGCTCTGTGTGTCCTTTTTATTTTAGGCATAGCTGCTGGACGTGAATGTGCTTTCCTTTTAATGGTCTCAGGAACGTCATATTCAACATCACCTCCTGGCTCCCACTTTGTTTTGCCCTAAATGTTGTATATCCTGATAGACAGCAGCTGGAGGAGCGCTTAGAAGTGGAATCAGCGCTCTTGTTCCACCTATTGTTCCCAAAACACAGGAGCAGCATCCAAGTGGTTCTTTTCCACCGTGCAGGGGAGAAACTCCTCATGTCCTGGCTGCCTGAGCCTCTGTGGAGAGCACTCAGCAGAGCTCAGCTGTTTTGGGGGGGGCTTTGGCCGGGAAATTTCCCATTCAGAACTCCGGACAAAGGCATCTGGAGCGCACATCCATAGGCTCAGCTTGAGTATGAGGCACTTCTGATGAATAAGCTCACTGAGGCTGACAGCCTGGAAGCTTTCCCAGAATTTTGCCCAGCTAGGGTTTGTTTATATAGATATGGGAAGCAGAGGGAAAGGGGCGGGCGAGAAAGAGGGAAAAGAAGAAAAGGGGGCAGAGCAAACAGGGAGGCGATCCCAGCTTTGGGCTGCGCGTCAGGGAGGAAACGAATTTACCCTCCACTGCGCATTGAAAAAAACCCCAAAACAATGGCAGCTCCCTGGTGGCACCTCCTCAGCCCCTGGCACGCCTGGCACGAGCTTTCTGAGGCGAGTGATCGCTTCAGGCGCGGCCAACTTGGCAGGGCCCCGCTGGAAGCGGGAGGTTGCCTCTGTTCGACGGCTGTTGGTGGCCCGGTGGTGGCCTCCCTCCAGCTCCCAGCGCGCAGATGGCTGCGAAAATCTCTGCTGCAGATGGTGCTACCCTGGCCTTTATTAGCAGGCTCGACGGAGGGGTCAGTGACACAGTGGGCCACGGGAGTGGAGCGACCTTGTCACATCCCGGCGCTGGGTCGCGGCCGGAGGCACAATCCACGCGTGGGCCACGTGCTCCGCCACCAGCCGTGGGGGAAACGAGGGGAAACGGCAAGGAAAAGGTCTTCCCTCTTGAAAACTGGCGTGGAAGTGAAAAGTTGAGGAGAAAAACAACCACTCAGGGGTCAGGACGGGTGAAGCGACGCTCCTTTCAAGCGGCTCCTTGGCACGCCGGCATTTCGGGAGCGCCCCTGATGCGTTTTCCGTCCCCGATGTGTTTTCCATCCCCGAGCTCATCGCGGTTCAGCAGCCTCTGGAGTCAGTGACCTTTCCCTAGCACGGGGATCGATGCCTGCCATTGATCAGCTCACCCACCAGCCCAGCAGCGCGTGGGGCACGGCACAGCCCTGTCCCTGGCAGCGGCTGGGTGAGCGCTGGGTCGCCCAGAGAGAACAGCCCCAGCTTTTCTCAGCCTCCCCCCCGGAGCCTGAGGATTGATTGATTGATTGATTGAGTGGCTGTCAATGAGCTCTCCAGGGGCTGTTAACACTCGCTCCAAACCCGGGAGCTCTGCCCGAGCCGGGGATGCTGAGGCCCTGGTGGGAGGTGGCAGGGATGAGTAAGTGGCTGTGGAGAGGGATGTGTGAGCACACCCGGTGAGAAAGCAGGAGTGACTCAGTGTTTGTGGAGAGGGAAGGAGCCTAATGGGGGCAGAGGAGCAGATTGCGGGGTTTTCCCACCTTTTTCCATCTGTCTCAGCTTGTGCAGGGCTTCCCGCAGTGTGCGGGGGGTTCCTCTCTGGTGACCAGGGACGGGGCCCGAGGGAATGGCTGGAGCTGTGTCAGGAGAGGTTTAGGTTGGATATCAGGGAAAATTTCTTCACTCAGAGGGTGGTTGGGCACTGGAACAGGCTCCTCTGGGCAGTGATCGCAGCATCAAGCCTGGCAGAGCTCCAGGAATGTTTGGATAACGCTCTCAGGCACAGGGTGGGATTGTTGGGGTGTCCTGTGCAGGGCCAGGAGTTGGACTTGATAACCCTTGTGGGTTCCTTCCAGCTGAGGATATTTTGTGATTCTAGGACACAGGCTGGAGCAGAAATTCCCTAGATTAGCAGTGAGTTTTACCCAGTTCTGTGGCTGAGTGCAGCATATTTTGATAAGTAGACAGAGTCCATGTATCAGCCAAGGCAGCACCCTGGAGCAGCTCTGTCTTTGCTGGAGATGTATTTTCGGGCAAAACCCATCAAGTTTTATATTTTTTCCCCTCCTCTGATATAAGTTCCTGACTTCTTTGGCCAGAGGGTCCGGAGAGGAATGGTGATTTCTTTCCGTGGAGCATCCTGTGCTGGAGAAGAGGAAATGGAAGGAAAAAAGGAAGCGTGGCAGGAGGTCTTCTTAAGCATTCTGATGGAGCAGAAACTTAACAAGGAAATGTTTGGAATCCAGGTCAGGCTACCAGGGAGGACTCTGGAAGAATTGCCTGGGAATGCAGGATTGAATTAGAATGGTCAGACCTCAGCTCCATTTGAAACTGCCTTTGGTGCCTTGTTCTACTGGCAGGGTTGGCTCCCAGGCACCCAAATCCCTCCACAGAGGCAGAATCCAGGGAAGAAAACACTCCCCACTACCAAGGAAAACAGAGAGAGAAGGACTGTTCAAGTTACCTGGACATTTGGAAATCCATGGGATGGAATGGGATGTGTTGAGGGAGGTGTTTGGTGTGACTGTGGAGCCCATCTGGGGGGGCTCCTGAGGGCTGCAAGGAGGCAAATGTCACACCCACCTTTAAAAAGGGCAAGGAGGAGGATCCAGAGAAAAACTGCCTGGTCAAGCTACACAGCCTCTGGGATGATTGAAGAGCAAGCGGCTCCAAAGGTCATTTCCAGGCGAAATGATGGACAAGGAAGCAACTGGGAACAGGCAGCGAGGATTTATGGAGCACAGATTGTGCCTGGCTGCCCCGTTTCCCTTTTGGGATGGGGTGAGTGGTTACATGGGCAGTGGGGAGAAGCAGCTGGGGTGGATTTTCACGTTACCAAGGCCATTAACACAGTCTCCAATGGTCTGGATACCATGGAATTACGCACTGGATCAGTGGCTTAATAGCTGCATGGAATTCCTGCAGGATTCAAGGGTAATGGTCAAAGGTTTGAAGCCTAATCAGGAGCTGGTCACTGGTTGCATCTGGTCAGGGTTGGTACAGCGGCCAACATTGTTTAATGTCTTCTTTAACAACCTGGGCGATGTTTGACACTCCTGAGACCACACCTGGAGAAGGTGCCCAGTGCTGGATTCCTCCAGTGGGAGAGATGCCAGCACTTTGGAGCCAGTCCAGTGGATGCTGAGGGAGCTGGAGAACATCACGTCAAAGGAGGCAAAGCTTGGAGAAGAGGAGGCTGTCAAGGAGGAGTCATGGAGAAGTCGAACAACTCGCAGAGGTACTCAGGGAAAGGTCTAGAGGCACCAGCTGCAGCAGGAAAAGATCCAGCTGGATGTAAAGCAAAATAATCCTTCACCACAAGAGCAGTTAAGTTAAGCAGTTCAGGGCTGTAATAAGTCATCCCAGAGAGGTGGCAGCGTTTCTGTTCCTGGGGATTTTCAAAACTCGATCAGATGAGACCCTGGGAAACCTGATCTGACTTGGAAATCAGTCCCTTTTCTGGGCATAGGGTTGGACTGGGAACTTGAGAGGTTTTTTTTTTACCCCCGACCCAAATTATTCTGATTCTGTTCGTTGCCAACCCACGTCTCATCTTGTGGAGGTTCAGGGATCTGGGGAACAAGATGGATCCTCAGGGTGTGAAGGGAAGCAGGGAAAAAGGAGAGTTGGTTTAAGGGGGCTTAAGGAGGCAAAAAGTCTTCAAACAGCTGGATGATCTTCCCTTACATCCACGTACTTATGGTCAACTCATTTCTTACTTCCTTTGACCAGTGCAAACTTGGGAAGTTCATGCTGATAGCAGTGGGATCACAGTGTTGCTACACAGATTTATTACATCTCCTTCCCGCCAGGACAGAGTCCAAATCTCCCTTTCTACCCCTCAGAAGCTGCTGACTGGAGATTTGATGTTTTCCTTCACACAATCACAGCAGAAAGAGGTTGATGTCTCAGCATCCTCTGGCCACAAACGGAGCAGGATCCAGGTGATGCCCGGCATTGTACGAATCCTGGTGAAACCAGGAAATTCGGGCTCAGATTGGCCGTGAAAGGAACCAGAAGCTCGTTTTGCAGGCTGCCAACCCAGTTTCTATCTGAGCTGGGACCCTGCATTTTGCAGCCCGTTCTGGGGCTGGGTGAGCTTCAGGAAGACCTTCCCATAAACCAGATTTCCAAGAGATTAAGCAGGAGTTCATGCTGCTTTGCCTCAGTGGCTTTTTTTTTTTTCTTTTTTTTTACATCCAGGGCAGCATATCCTCACCATTCCTGTTTGTGTGAAGGTCCAGCTCAGGGGGAAGTTGAAACCAAAGTTTCCCAGCCTCCCTTAGGTCTGAAGCACAGATTCACCCTTGGCAGAACACCACACGTGCAGCAAACTCGTCCTGCCCTCCTCGTCAGAAGCTCAAAACTCTGCAGCCAAGGCACGGCCGAATCACTCTCGCTGAAATTAATTAATGAAATTAAATTCCCAGTATAAATAGTTGATGTGCTGGAATATAGGAAATAATCCTGCATTAGCCTCCAGGGGATGAGCTGGTTGATTAATACATCTGTTTCTAATTTATATAAGCGTCAGCATCCCCTCTTCGCTCATCTGGCATTCAGGCAGGGCACCTGCAGCATCGCTGAGACAATTCACGTGTGCGAGCGTTGGTGTGGCCACATCTCGAGTCAGCCCTTGAGGGACTTGCGCTTCTTGCAATTCCCTTTTCGTTTTATTAGGTACATAAAAGTGCCTTCAAAGAAGTTTCCCTCCGTAGCCAGTGGTTGGAATTAATTGTCGTGCCCTTCCCTCGCCGCAAATCAGAAATGACAAAGAGCTGGCTCCTGCAAGGTGCTGAAGGCAACAGCTCCCTGACTGATGTCCCCAGTGTCCCAAACCCGCAGCTGCAGTTACGTATCTGGCCTAGTTTGGAGAAATAGTACGACAAAAAAAGAAAAAACAGAGAAAAAGCCAGAAATTCTTCTCACCTCAGGAGGGGTTGTTAGGCGAAAGGAGGGGGAATGCTGAATCACACACACTTTGTCGTCGAGGTGCATGTGTTTGTGATCTGCTTCCATCGCCAGCATGCCTGTGCCTCTTCTTATTTGGGAATCTTTCCGTGTGTTGCCTGTTTGTTTTCTTTTAAGCTCCTTTTCAAGCCCCCTTTCGAGTAGGCAGAGCTGGAGAAGACTTGCAGCGCTCTACTGTTCTGGGAGGGGCTCAGGCTAGGCTGGCCCCTTCTTTGTTGCCTCCTAACGCCAGCACTGACGGGGGGCGATGGAGAAATCTTCTCCCCCTCCCTCTCCCCCTTTGTTCTTGTCTGTCTAACACGTAAAACCTGCAGGAAATTGGCAATTCTGTAGAGGCAACCTGCTCCTGGTGTGTGCTTTCCAGAGGTCACCCCGGGCAGGCTGTGACAGGGCGGGTGTCCCTCCCCTCTTCTCTCGCTGCAGGTACATCCGCTCGGAGCGCTCCGTCATCCTCATCAACTTCTGCCTCTCCATCATCTCCTCCAACGCCCTCATCCTGATCGGACAGACCCAGACCCGGAACAAGGTGAGGGGGGATCCTCTGGGGCTTTGTTTGCGTGTTTGCTTTCCCCCTGATTTAGCCCTGAACTGATCCGTGCAGGCAGCGCTTCCTCGTTTGTTCCTCCATCTGTTAATTAGAGACGTGTCAGAGCCACGGCTAAATGGTAGATTTCAATTTTCTCTCTCTCTCTCGCTCGCTCTCTCTGATAATTTGTCAGCGTCCTCGGGGCTTTGATTAAAGCCAATGTGATATTTTTGAATATCTGCCTGGAGTAGCTGGCACACGGCACAGTGAAGAGCCGTGGTGATTTCGCAAGGCTTTAACTGTTTTATTTTCCAAAAAAACCCCAAAAAAATCACAAAGACAGATTGAGAAAAGGCTTTAAAAAAAAAAGAAAAACCAAACAAACAACCTCTCAGCTTTACACTTATTTCTCCAGCAGTTTTTATACTCCTGAGCTGAGAGTAGTTGGCAGATGTTAATGAACACAGACACAAAACTGCCCAGCCTTTTTTCGGGGGGTTGGTATCATCGCCAGATGCACTGCAAAGCCACGAGGGACTCGGAGCAGATCCCAGAGTGACTCCAGCAGTACAGGCAAGATCCAGCATGGTTTTCCAAGCCATGAGCGCTGGTTGCGTGTACATTGTCTTCCCGCAGTACAGGCCCAGCTGGAGAGGCGTGTGCTGCCTCTGTGACTTTTCTCCAGCTAAAGCACTTTCAGGTTCCCCGTTGACGGCTGAACCGTGACAAATCACTGCTCATCATTAATATTTTCCTGTTGTAAATTTTCCCCTCTTCCCAAATGCTCCAACCATCCTAACTCCGTTGAGCCAAAAAACGTGAGGCAAGAAGCCTCCTCCGCTCCTTCTGCTGCCAAAATCACAACCAGAAGTCAAAAATTTATTATTACTTAACAGTAACCAATGACCAGACGGGTTTATTGAGCCCCTGCTTTGGCAGCATGAACATGAGGTCACTGTTGGAAGCATTTTGGGAATAAATTCTTCCCTGTGAGGGTGGTGAGGCTCTGGAACAGGTTGCCCAGAGAAATTGTGGCTGCCCCAACACTGGAAGTGTCCAAGGCCGGGTTGGATGGGGCTTGGAGCCAGCAGAAAATCTTCCTGCCCATGGCACGAGGTTGGACCGAGATGATCTTGAAGGTCCCTCCCAACCCAACCCATTCTGTGATTTTATGATTCCTGCAGAGAAGCTGAAGGGTTTAGCGAATCACAGACTCGTTTCTATGGAAGGCCCTTTGGATGAGGGTTAGGTGGTTTCAGGAAAAGCTTTCCAGCTGCTGGAGTCCCATGTGTGGGGAGAAGAGTGGAAACAAGCAGCCAACTCCGCTCCTGCTACACAAGTGCCCTTCAGAAACTCCCTTCACAAAGCAGAGTTGTCTTTCATCGCCCACATACTTGGCAAGAGGTGGAGAAAGGGCGACCCAAGCTCCTGCTTTCCCTGGGTGTGTTTTCTGCAGCACCAAACGTGTGCTGGGAGCTCCTTTCCACCGAGGGATGTGAAACCACGGCTGGGCCTCCTCGTTGATGGTTCTTCCTCACCTCAGGACAGGAGCTGGGTGTGTTCATCCTCTCCCAGCCCCTCCAGAGCACAGCTACGAACCCAGGTCCTCCCTGGGTGCTTTTTGGTCCCGTTGCTCCGGGAGTTCGCTGCCGGAGCCGTTGGTGGGGATGCGAAGCTCCCGGCAGCGATGGCGGGAGGCAGATGAGCTCTTTGCACATCCATATGCATGAAACCCCCGAAATAGAAAGGTTATTCTTGGATTTCCTCTCAGCCATCTAGTAAACAGTCTCTGGCAGGCAGCAGAGAAGGAAAACTGCACAGAGGAGAGACGAAGGAGTGTAAATTGAGGTTTTATTCACATTCAATTATTGATGATAGAGCGTCTTCAAACGCTGGTGATTGGTTCGTAGTTGCGGTTTCTCCGGGAGATTTCTACGGTGTCGGCTTCCCTGGAAATGTCAAATTCTCCCTTGATTTCCATCCGTGTAACCTCAAAGGCCAGATTCCACGCCTGGATTTGCTAAGCTTTTCGAAGATGAAAGGCCTGGGAAAAGGCTAAAAAAAAAAAAATTCCAGTCAGCAATACGGGGGTACAAAGGAAAGGGATGCTGGAGGAGCTGGCCACGTCTCCAGGGCTTGTGCTGCAAGGGAACAGATTTCTCCTCTTGAAGGCAAACAAGGGCTAATGGCCTTGACAGACTGACAAGCTCTGCTGGATCTTTCTGCAGCAGCTTGGGACATCACATCCCTGTGCTTAGCCCTTCATGGGGATTTTTGGTTTTCCCTGCAAGGAATGGAAAACCTGCAGCAGAAGTTGCAGGAGCAAAACTGTGCCCGCCCATCAGTTGGCCAAGTTCATTTGAGGCAATGGGTTCATACTGGTGCAGCTGAGATATGCGTATTTCTGTTGTTTTACCTTCCTCTCCTCTTCCCTTTCTATCAAAACTACTCAGTTGAGAAAAAAAAAACCACCCAGAAAATGTATCTCTCTGGTGTAAAATTGGAAGTCAAAGTTTTTCCTCTCCCCTTTCCGAGGAAGAAGTGTGTTGGTTCAAAAACAAAATCAAAAAGGCAACATGAACAGTGTCATATATGATATTAACAGAAAAAAAAAAAAGGTTCTAAAATAACAATATCTTAAAATCCAGTCCAGAAAGCATCCTCTGCTTGTAACTGTTTCATGCAGGTTTGTAAGTTGACGATTAGGAACCACCTTTTTGGGATTCTTGTAAAAGTGCAAAAATGACTGGACATTATCACGTTGAGCCGTGTTATTTGTACTGAGCCGTCATCCAGAATCCACTTGCAAGCAGAATACTGGGGGATTTGGTGTCAAATGCAAATCTGGAACAAGAAAAGACAGCTCCTATCTCGGAGAACACACAGCCTTGCTTTTATTCCCAGCCCCTGATAACGCCGGGTGGTGCCGGCGGATGAATCGAGAGCAATCCGATAAAATCGTGATAAAAGCCACTCTCTGTGCGTGAGAGCTCCGTGCTGAAAGATGCTGGTGGTGGAAAAAAGAGCAAAAAAGAGAAAGGTTCATTGACCGTAAAGCCCAAGCCCGTGTTTCCTCATAGAACTCAAAGCAAAGAAATCCTCGGTTATGAATCTCCCCCGAAGGCCTGAAGCCATTTTTTTTCATCCAGAGCCACTTTTAAAAAATCTATTTGCTCTCCCTTCTCCTCAGGAGCCACTGGAGTTCCTTCCCATCGTTTTCTCTTCTCGAGTACATCGATTCACAGTTTTCCA
>VZRJ01007540.1:52664-70832 GCA_013397565.1 Ptilonorhynchus violaceus | reverse complement strand
CCCGCAGGGGGGGGGGGTGGGGGGGGGGGGGAACTGGCTGAGTTAAACAGAGCGGCACCAATTTGCACCAGTGAAAGATTTGGCCTGGCTGAGTTCAAACAAAGAGGAGCTTGTCAGCTTTCCAGCCCATCTCCCTGGCACTCCGGGATTGTTCTTCATAATGCATTTGCCAGCACTTTCCCCAGTTTAATTTTAAATGGCTTAAGCTCCCTGCGTTTCCCTCGTGAGATTTCCCCACCCGAGTAGTAGGGCTCACCATTATGAAATTCTTTCTCATGTAAGGGTGGTTTTTTTTCCTTTCTTTTTTTTCCCTGTCTGCTGGTTGTTATATGCTCTTGGACAACTGTGCCCTGGTGTTTGCAGCCCTTTCCCAGCCCCTGGCAGCCGTGGCTTCACCCGGCTCTCACGGCTTAACTCTTTCACTCGGCGCTGCTTCCCTGGCAGGGGCACCATCCAAATTGCCTTCCTGGGATTTCATTGCCCTGGCTCTGCTGCCAGGGACGTGGTGCTTTGCAAACCTTTTGAGCTGAGATCGGTGCACTGTTTGCTAACTGCTCTGTCACCCTCCCCCACGCTGAAAGGATCGTGGCAATAGCTTGGATCTTTGGGAAATTAAATATATCTCGCTGAAGCCAAGAAAGCAGCAGGATGGGGGACAGATCCACTTCTAGTGGAAGGTGTTTGGGGGGGGGTTGTAACTAAATGATCTTTAAAGTCCCTCCCCACCCAAACAATTCTGTAATCCTGTGATTCTTCAGATCAGTGTTAACCATGGGATAATCATAGAGCTCGTGCTTAAGAGCAGCCAATTTCCACATAGTACTGAAATTTAAAGCAGTGCTCTGGTCCTTTGCTAGGTCAAAGCTTGTGGAGGAGCCTGCCCCCTCCTAAAATGTCTTTTCATGTCCTGCTCTCCGTGCCTTTGCCTCCCAGAGCGTGGTTTGGAAGCCTCTCCCCGGCGCCTTCCGCTCTCCTCCCCACTGCTCTCCGCGCCTGCCGCTCCTCTCACGTGTGCTCCTTTCCTCCTCTCTGCAGGTGATCTGCACGCTGGTGGCGGCTTTCTTGCACTTCTTCTTCCTCTCCTCTTTCTGCTGGGTGCTGACCGAGGCCTGGCAGTCCTACATGGCCGTGACGGGCCGGTTACGGAACCGCATCATCCGCAAGCGCTTCTTGTGTCTCGGATGGGGTGAGGAGCCGGGGGCTGCGGAGCGGAGGAGGCTCCGGGCTGCAGGAGGGGCTGCTGCTCCTCAGGAGGCTTGGCAGAGGGTGCTTGCAGCCCTTCCAGGGGTTTTAAAAAAGGGCTGAAGTGGTTAAAAGTAGCACGGTCGAGAGCCTTGAGTTCTGCCTGCTGCCCACTGCACCCGAGGGGCGCACAGAAAAAAATGAGCCAATTTTCCAAAGGGCGCGCTGGGGGTGGTTTCTCCTGGGGTTGGATCTGTTTCTTGCTTTCTACTTTTCTCTCTCTGCCTGTCTCCCTCGGTGTTGGATGTGTTCCATTGGTACCTGAGACAAGCCAAGGGCATCCTGGCTTGTGTCAGCAGCAGAGTGGCCAGCAGGACCGGGGCAGGGATTGTCCCCCTGTGCTGGGCTCTGCTGAGGCCACACCTCGGTTCTTGGGGTCAGTTTTGGATCCCTCACTGCAAAAGAGACATTGAGGTGCTGGAAGATGTCCAGAGAAGGGAACAGAGCTGGGGAAGGCTCTGGAGCACAAGGAGTTGCTGAGGGAGTTGTGGGGGTTCAGCCTGGAGGAAAGAAGACTCGGGAGGGACTTTCTCACTCTCCACAACTCCCCCAAAGGAGGAGGGAGCCAGGTTGGGGTTGGGCTCTGCTCCCAGGAAAAAGTAATAGAACAAGAGGAAACAGCTCCAGTTACACCAGGGTAGGTTTAGGTTGGATACTATGGAAAATTTCACCACTGGAAGGGTGGCCAAACATGGGAACAGGCCGCCCAGGGAAGTGGTGGAATCGCAGTCCCTGGAAGCATCAAAGAAGTGACACTTAGGGACATGGTCTAGTGGTGGGCCTGGCACCTTGAAGGTGCTGTTTGGACTCGATGACCTTGGAGGTCTCTCCAACCTTCACGGTTTTATGGTTCTAAGATTCTCCAGTGCAACCTGGAGCGGAGCAAACTCCGCAATCCCTGCCCGTCTCCATGGCAGCAGCGCCTTTCGGAGACAAATAAACTGCGAGACGGCCGCGGGTGCTTGTAACTAATTTTTCTCCCTCTGCCTCTGCCGTATGTTTAATTTATTAGCCTTAAATGATGCGTTCTGTAGTGGAAAACAAATACAAACCCACAAACCTGGGCTTTCAAAGCGATAACGAGGGCGTGTTTGAGAGGAGCGGCGGCACAAGAAGTTGCTGAGGAGTGAGGAGGCGAAGGAAAGAGAGGGGAGGGAAAGCCTGGTGTGTCTGAGCTTTATTAAATGTCTCCTTTTACTACTGAAGTCTCACAACTCACCCCGGGCGAGAGATTTCTGGTGCTTACCAAGCACCCTGATGTGATTTATTCTGGCACATCAAGAGCCGTCCTCGTTTCCAGCACCTGCATCCCTTGAAGTTTTCCCTCCTAAGCTTTTGCTTACGGTGGAAAATCAACTTGTGTTCTTAAAATCTTAAAAGTGCAGCGTTTGTGTGGAGCAGGAGCAGAGCCCCATACCTGCAGAGCACGGGCTGGGTGTGCTCATGCCGGTGTTTACACCCCCTTGGCGACTCCAGGAACATCAGGGATATCTCAAATGCAACTAATGGCTTTTCTAGGTAATAAAAAGGGATTTTTATTTTTTTTTTTTTCCCCTGATTTGTAAAAGCTGGGACAGATGGGCGTGTTAGCCGAGGGAATTTTGGATGAGCAACATTTGTAGTCTGTACAGATTTTAAAAAAAAAAAAAAAAAAAATCACCCTACATGTGTAGAAGCATAATTTGCACTGCTAGTAAAATGTAGTCAGCTCTGAGCCAGGATGCACTGCTGATAAATGATGCATAATAACCATTTGGAGTAGGTTAGGACAAGAAATGAAGAACACTCTCGCCTATTAAGGCAGCAAGGGAATTTGGGATATTTAGCATCCTGCTAGACTTCAGCTGTAGAGCTGGGATTAATGGCACTTGTAAGAGGAAAGAAGCCGAAAATACGTTTTAAAGAGCATAATCTGAAATAATTAGCACAATTCACTCTGTCATGGGCTGATTCTCCCCCTCTCCCCTCGTTGCACATTAGCATTTCTCCAAGCCCTCGCTCGAGACGTCTTTGCCAAGTTCTCAGCTGCTCTCAGCTGTAGCTGCAGAGAATTTCAGCAGCAGGGAGGATTATTCTCTCTTTCTTTGGTGTCCTCTTGGAGGTGCAACTTTACAGGTCGATTTTTAAATTATTATTAATAATTATTATTAATAATTGTCGTCCATGTTTGGATAATTCTCTCAAGCACAGGGTGTGACCCTTTGGGTGATCCTGTGCAAGGTCAGGAGCTGGACTCGATGTTCCTTGTGCGCCCCTTCCAACTCAGGATATTCCGTGACTCTCTGATTTAGAGGAGACGGAGAAATTGCTCCCTGGAAACCCTTCAGTCATCACATTTAGCCCCAGTAAAGAAGAAATATCTTTGTTGGTATTTTTATGACCCTGTTGCGGTTTGCACAACTGGATTTTTGATGCTGCCGTCGCTCAGGCTCTGAGTGGGTCTTCAGCTGTTTATAACAGTGATGGCTCTGGGTAGTTACTGGCAAACATCTCCAGTGGAATTTGATTCACACATGGCCTGGTGCTCCTCTGACCTGGAAGCACCAAACTCCTTGAAAGAGGCTTCGAGTGTATTTATTTGGAGTTGTGAATGTGAAATCCACTTTGTGCAGGAAGCCCCCAAAGCCTCACCAGTGACTGCCTGTTCCACACAAGGCACGTAAAACAGGGCGAACAGGAATAAATTGCTTGGAAAATAATAAAAAAAATTAGATTAAAATGTGATTTTTTGGTGGGTTTTTTTTCAGTCTAACCCCATCTAACTTTGCTTAGAGCACTGACAGCTCTCCCAAGGCACAGCACCTCTCATTGTGATGCTCTTGGGCTTAACTCCCCCGACGTAGCTACCACCTGTAGTAGCTGCTCCTTGTACAGACCCATTTCCAGCCCAGACTGAGGCTTTTCCCCAGCCTTGGAACAAGCCAGTCCCTGGAGCTGCCAAGTTCACAGCCCCAGCTCTGGAATTCTGCATAATTGTCACGTCGGAGAGAAGCGCTTTGCGAAGAACAAGTTGCTATTTTTGGCGGAGTCTTTGCCAAATTTCCCCTTTCCCAGGGTCTCTTGCACCCGGCTGTATTCCTGAAAATGTCCTCTCACATGGGGTTTCTTCTCATGGGATCCTGTATTGGTGGCACTGTCGGGAATGCAGCACCCAGGGTGGGTCCAGGTGAGGTGGGAAAGGAAAAGAAAGGAAAAGAAAGGAAAGGAAAGGAAAGGAAAGGAAAGGAAAGGAAAGGAAAGGAAAGGAAAGGAAAGGATGATTTGGACTCTGAATTAGATCTGGTTTATACTCCAAATACCCAGATGTGGGTCCTACTACAATTAACATATCACTTGGGAATTTTTGTTTTCAGTGAAACTTCTTTGTTTTCTTTTCCATTTCATTAGGTACCAGCACAATTTANAGGAGAAAGGAAAGGAGGACGGAAAGGTGAAAGGAGAAAGGAAAAAGGGAAGGAGAAAGGAAAAGAGAAAGGAAAGGGAAAGGAAAAAGGGAATGAAAAAGGAAAGGAGAAAGGAAAAGAGAAAGGAAAGGGAAAGGAAAAAGGAAAGGAAAAAGGAAAAGAATATTAAAAGAGACACCTTTTAAACCCACTGCCTGTTGGGTTCGGACTGATGAGACGTGACCTGTGTGTGGAAATCCCAGATGGGAAGAGAAGCCCTTCCCTGTAGGATAATTCCCAAAGGTTCTACCTGCCAGCCAGCTTGGCCCTGTGGCTCCCAGCGGCTGCAGAGCCTCGCTGTTAATCCATCCTGGGATGATCCGTGTTGCTGAGGGATCCCCTTCCCAGGGGATTGTTGTTTGGGAGCTGCGTCTGCACATCCCACGGGTCTCTGCAGTCACCTGCCGTGCCCTCTGCCACTCCCGAACTGGGGCCTGCTCCAGGAGCTCTAATCCTGGCTGGCTCCTGATCCTGCTGATTCTTAATGGGATTGCCCCATCTTTAGCATGGAGACAGCTCAGTTCCCCGTGCCACGAGGAGGAGGGATGTGAAAAGCCACGTGGAGGCCTCCAGGGCTCAAGAAAGCAGATGCTGTGAGCTGATATCCAGACATTTCTTTAGGGAAAGGGAAGAGCTGGACCCTGAACCTCCACAGATCCTGGAAGAGACCTGAAGTTCTTTGTCGTTGTTGTTGAGAGGAACCTGCTCTGTTACAGGCCTTGGAGGGGCCTGTTTGGGATAGGGGAGCTCAGTTTTAATTCCCTTTTCTGTCTCATTTGGGGCAGATTTAAACCTGGGTTGCTCATCCTGCATTGAGTGCAAACAAAGCTCTTCATCTTTGGGTTCTTTGGGTTGGGTTGTGGGTAAATATTCCAATTTTAGGAGACACCCTGTGTACCTAAGAATGAAATAAATCAATTTTATGCATCTGCATGTGTTGTGAGACCTCCCCCAAATGCTGAAACCGCAGCAGGGCGGGAGCTGATCACAGCTCAGGGTATTTAATTAATTAACAGAGGTAATGAGGGTTCTTTTTGGCTCTGAGGGTCCCGAGCTCAGGCTCTGCCGCAGACCCAGGCTGGGACAGATGGTGCTGGAATAACCCTGGGAAGAATGGGGAATACTGAGTGGGAGAAGGGCTGTGCATGTGATGAAATGATGGATTCCCTCTTCTTCCATTCCCACAGGGCTCCCTGCCTTGGTGGTTGCCATTTCCGTGGGATTTACCAAAGCCAAGGGATACGGCACCGTGAACTAGTGAGTAAAGGAGTTTCTTTTTCTCCCTGTTTCATCCTCCGTCCTTTCTGTCAGAACCCACAGGAGCAGGGTGGGAGCTGAATTCCCGCATGCTGCCCATGGCAGAGGGAAGCAGGGAGGATGAAGGACCATTCCTGCATCCCTGCCTCCTCAATCCATCTACCTGGCCAAGCTGGATCATGGAATTCCTTTAAAAACAAGTTAATTTGGACTACTTGGATTAAACTGTTGTATATGTGACATCACTTTGATCTAATTTCCTCTTACTTAGAGATTTTTTTAAATGTATTTTTAAGGGGAAAACATGGAATATTTGAAGTTTAGAATGTTTAAAAATTGACAACAGCGGTTTTGTTTACCTGTTTAATGGTTTGCTCGATTGGTCCCACGTTTCCAAAGTAGCTCAGTTTTAGGCAGCAGAAGGAGCCTGACTTTTCTCAAAGCAAGGTTTTGACAGCAGCCTGTGTTTGCCTGCTCTCCAAATTCCACAGGTTTTGTCTTTAGGAAGCTTTGATGTGCTTGTAACAGGGGAAGGAAAGCAGGGTAGGAATAACAGGAGAAGTAAAATATGCATTAGGGCCAGGCCGGGCTCACTCAGAGCTGAGCATTAGCACAACTTTAAATGAAAAAGAAAAAAAGAGTCTTATTTTTTTTTGTGAAAAAGCTTGGAAATTTTATGCACAGCGACAGCCAAAGGACAATATTTTATGTAGCAGTAAGTCAGGCTCTTCCCTGCTGCATCCCAGCATTTTCCAGAGCCTTCCTGAGCAGTGCTGTGCATCCCACGGGGGCAATGTTTGGGATAGGGGCTGTTGGTGAGGCTTCCACGGCCCCACTGTGGAAACGCCACGTGGAACCTCCTGCTCTCCCTGCGTTCCCACCACGTCCTGCACACCCACGGCCCAGCGCTCCGGGATGGGCAGTTTCATGGCAGGGGAGGATTAAAGCAGCACAGCAGCGTTTTGCTGTTTGCTTGGCAGCCGGAATCCCTGCAGCCGGAATCCCTGCAGCCGGAATCCCTGCAGCCTCAATCCCTGCACCCTCAATCCCTTTAGCCCGAATCCCTGCAGCCGGAATCCCTGCAGCCGGAATCCCTGCACCGTCAATCCCTGCAGCCTCAATCCCTGCACCGTCAATCCCTGCACCCTGAATCCCTGCGCCGNCTGCACCCTCAATCCCTGCACCCTCAATCCCTGCACCCTCAATCCCTGCACCCTCAATCCCTGCACCCTCAATCCCTGCACCCTCAATCCCTGCACCCTCAATCCCTGCACCCTCAATCCCTGCACCCTCAATCCCTGCACCCTCAATCCCTGCACCCTCAATCCCTGCACCCTCAATCCCTGCACCCTCAATCCCTGCACCCTCAATCCCTGCACCCTCAATCCCTGCACCCTCAATCCCTGCACCCTCAATCCCTGCACCCTCAATCCCTGCACCCTCAATCCCTGCAGCTGGAATCCCTGCAGCCTCAACCCCTGCAGCTGGAATCCCTGCACCCTCAATTCCTGCAGCCAGAATTCCTGCAGGGCACAGGGGGCTCAGCAGTGGGGGTTTGTCGAGTGCCAATGCAGAGACCAAGCCTCAGGGGGATGTGGGAGGGAGGTCCTGAATATTCCTGGGGTTTTTTTTGTTTACAGCCTGTTGGGAATCGGTGCAAAAAGCTTTGTGGCTCTGCCCCACCGACATTTAAGAGCCACCACAGGGTTTTGTGGTCAGCGTTGACCACACAAAAGTGCCTGGGCTGGGAAGGGAGGAACAGGCAGGAAAGCATTCCCTGTTTTCTGCCCTCTCTGTGCCAACGTCTCCCAGCCTCCAGGCTGCAGCCAGGAGGGTGTCACCGTGTGACAAAACCCGCTGGGCTCCTGCTCTGCTCTCCCACTGGCACAGGGCGAGGTGGCCAAGAGGCTGGACCGGCTTTCCAGCCTTCCCGGGGCTTGCCTGGTCACTCCAGCTCTCCTGCTTTTGCTGCCAAGCCTGAGACTCCTTTCAGCCCTAAAGCCTCTGTCGATCCAAGGGGTGCCAGGGAATGCCAGGGGATCCCATGCTCCCAGCCCCAGTGACAGCAGTTCCCAGCTCTGCTGTCAGGGTGTTTGTCACCAAAATTGAGGGGGGTCTTCATATCCCAGCAAGTCCAGTTGGATGAGCTGGGCTTCCATGATCCTTGTGGGTCCTTTTCCAGGATATCCCGTGGTTCTGTGGTCCTCCTTTTGTCTCCTTTCCACGCCCCAGCCCAGTGTGTGGTGCACATCAGACATTCCCAGTGTTGCCATCTTGTTTGTAATTCCACACTTTGGGACCTTCCAGTACCTGAAAGATCTACAAGGAGGATGGAGAGGGATTTTTTTCCAAGGGCATGGAGTGGCAGGGCAAGGGGAAATGGTTTTAAGCTGAAGGAAGGTAGATTTAGATGGGGTATTGGGAAGAGATTCTTCCCTGTGAGGCTGGTGAGGCCCTGGAATAGAAATCCCAGAGAAGCTGTGGCTGCCCCATCCCTGGAAGTGTCCAAAACCAGGCTGGATGGGGCTGGGAGCAACCTGGGATAGTGGAAGGTGTCCCTGCCCATGGCAGGGGGGTGGAATGAGATGATTTTGAAGGTTCCTTCCAGCCCAGGCCATTCCTGACTCATTCTGAAGGCTCACGAACAGAACCCAGACTTGGATTGGAGCTTTTCCCAGGATCTTTGTGGGTTTCTGGCCGTTGCAGGAATGTGTGAGGTGGCTCCAGAGCTCAGAGCTGGAGCTCAGGAGCCGAGTTTTGTCTCCAGTTTGTTCAGGGGAACTCACAGGGCCCTTCAAATGGGCACTGCAGACTTTTCAAGGCACAATTTTTCCACCTTGTCCTCTGAGTGGTGATTCCCAGCAGCCACTCCCTCTGCCTTTACTTCTCAGGACACTTCAACTCTCCATCCGTGATGAGGGCAGGAGGGCTCGAGGGGATTTTTTCCTTTTCCTGGCCTGAACAGCATCTGAAGGGACATTTTGGGGCGTGCTGGGGTAGGGTGGAGGCTGCACTTCGGTCTCAAAGTCTGAGAGGTGTAAAGGACCTGCCACTGGTCACCTCCTTAGATGAGCTGAGTGCCTGAATAATAACTCTCCTTTCAGCTGCTGCTCCAGGGACTGGCTCTGGGCCTCTAAGGCTGGACAAAGAACCTCCTAAAGCTGGCAGGGAATAATTGGGGTCGTGCTGCTGGCAGCGGGAACTCACATCCTTCCCCTCCCGAGAGCCCAGCAAAAGTGTTCCCAGAGCAGAGCCGGGACACAGCAAATTCCTGGGGCTCCTGGAGTGTCCCTGCAGGAGGGATTTTGTGACCCACAGGTATCTGTGTGAATAAACACACTGGTGGGCCAGCCCTGATTCCAGCTCTAATCTCAGTTGTATAAAAAAATGTTGTGTTGGAGCTGCTGAATTTCACACAGGATTGAGGTGAGGGCCGTTGCTGTCTGGAAAAGGGCTTGGGGGAGAAGTCAGCCCTTCACAGGACCGGGGCAAAAGCCACCACCTCCCCTCTGTGCCGTGGCAGGGTCACAAAAGGATCAGATCTTCCACAAAGAGGATTTTTTTTTTTTGTGCTGAGCGCCAGAGCTGCCGTCGCTGTCAGGAATCGTGATAAGCCATTCACTGCCTGCCTTCCAGTGGTAATTTGATTCAAAACAAAACAAAACAAAACAAATCAGTGAAGAGATCCCTTGGAAAGCACAAGGGAACCTCTTGGTGAAATGCAGGTATTTCTGTGCCTCGCAGGCACGGGGCTGAAAGCGTCTCCACCGCGCTGATCCAGTGCTGGGCTGCGCTGTCGCTTCTGTTCCCGGGATATTCCTTCACCCTTTCCTTCCCCTTGCTGCCAGCCAGCCCCTCTGCCCGCCTTGGGAATGCTTGGGTGAGGTGCTGTGGCGGGGGGGGGGCGGGCAGTCAGAAGGGATAAGGTGACGTGGGATCCCGCCTTCCCCATTCCTGGTGCTCCCAGGGACCCCACAGGAGCGAGAACCCTCTTTGAGCCGTCATCTGGGAGAGACTCTGAGGGAAAAAAACATCTCAAATTTAGGATAGGGCCTTGGGTAAAAAGGTTTGGGCAAGGACTGGGATTTGGGAGCCCTCCTCTTGGATTTAGGGAGTCCTCCAGTTCTTACAGACCTCCAAAGCTTCGTTTTTATCCCCTCCCTCCATCAGCTGATTATTCATTTCATCATTACAGCTGATCAGAGAGTTTGGGACAGAGCAGCTTGCCGTCAGGAAGAAATCAGAATTGATTAAATTAGCACATTACAGGTTTGATTTAGGCATAAACAAGGTTCAGGCCTCGGAGAAAATTAGAATATCCAGGTTTTTCATTCCCGATTTGAAACACTTCCTTTTTATGGGTGCCTTTTCAGAAATGTTCTGTGTACTGGGGTGAAAAAACTAACATTTTTCGCAACTCAGAATTAATAAAACAACACATGAGGCTGATCAACAAAACTGAAAAGTTTCCAGGAAAGCTTTTTTTTTTTTCCCCTGGGAGCATCAATTTGCTCCTGGTGCAGAATGAAACCACCTTGCTGAGGGCAGGGGCTGTGACTGAGTTAGTGCAGGGTGAGCTGAGTTAGGAGCTTGGAGAAAGTCCCCTCTCCATTGTGCTTTCCTGCTCTCCTCCCGTGGGGAGTGCCACAGTCCTTTCCTGCTGGATCAGGATTGCTCCATCCCACATTTTCTCCAGGGTTCTGCCCTGTCAAAGCGTGCAAACTTCCCCAGGGGCTGTTGGCACCGTGAGAATTCCCATCCTCTCCTGCCCTGGAGTACCTGATCTGTGTGTCCGTGCCCTGAATTGCTGGATTCCCCACAAAAAAAATGGGAATTCCAGCTCCAGTGCTGCTGTAGCTGAGACATGGATCTGTTTGGTCCAACCACCTGCTCAAGCAGGGTCACCTGGAGGTGGCTGCCCTCAGGGCCATGGGTTTTGAGTGTCTCCAAGGGTGGGAAATCCACAACTGCTCTGCTCAGCCTTTGGCAGGGCTCAGCCGCTCTCACAGGAGGAAAAAAAAAAGTGTTTCCTGCCCAACTTCACAGCCAAAGCTGAAAAACAAAGGATCAGAGAATGGTTTGGGTTGGATGGGACAGCAAAGGTCATCCAGTTCCAACCCCCTGCCATGGGCAGGGACACCTCCCACTATCCCAAGTTGCTCCAAGCCCTGTCCAACCTGGCCCTGGACACTTCCAGGGATGCCCAGAGCATGGCGAGGGATTGCAGGTCAGCAGGAGAACACTTGTTGAGCAGGACCAAGGAATTCCAGATACTCCAGGCAGTGACTTGGCTTCCAGGGGCCCAGCCTAAGTGTTTCTTCATGGCTTCACTGAGGGCAAGTCATGCCTGACGAATTTGGTGGCCTTGCAGGAAGGGGTGGCAACACTGCTGGGTAGGGGAAGAGCAGCTGATGTCACCTACCTGGGCTTGTGCGAAGGATTTCACGGTTTCCCACGTGACATCCTTGTCTCTGGACTGAAGAGGCATGGATTTGGTGGCTGGAGCACTCAGTGGAGAAGGGATTGGCTGAAGGAGTTGGTGAGACCCCACCTGCGGTGCTGCATCCAGCTCTGGGTTCCCCAACGTAGAAAGGACATGGAGCAATTCCAGAGGAGCTCCAGCCTATTGGAGCAAGTCCAGAGGAGGCCATGAAGGTGATCAGGGGGCTGGGGATGTTCAGCCTGGAGAAAAGAGGGCTCCAGGGAGACCTTAGAGGCCCTTCCAGTGCCTAAAGGGGCTTCAGGAGAGCTGGAGAGGGACTTTAGAGAAAGGATGGATTGAAAGGACGAGGGAGATGGCTCTGAACTGACAGAGGGCAGGGTTAGTGGGATATTGGGAAGAAATTCCTCCCTGTGAGGGTGGGGAAGCCCTGGCACACCCAGAGGAGCTGTGGCTGCCCCATCCCTGGAAGTGTCCAAGGCCAGGTTGAATGGGACTTGGAGCAACCTGGGATAGTGGGAGGTGTCCCTGCCCATGGCAGGGGGGGTGGAATGAGACGGCCTTGAGGGTTCCTTCCGACCTAAACCATTCCGTGCTTCCATGTTTCCCCCGGTGATGTCTCCACATGAGTTTGTTGTGCTTCCTTCTTGGGTGTTCAGGATTTGGGCGAGTCAGCAGAGTTCAGGGTGGGATTCGCTGAATGTGGATGACCCATCCCGGATTCTCGTTTGGATCTCTGCTGACTGGAGATGTCATCAAAGGGACTGGCTCTGTGGCAGGCACCAGTAGGGCCAAACTGTTTTCCAGAAGAGACGCCACACACCTCACATTCAGCTCATTCCATAAGAAATTCCACTCAGGGAACGCTGTGAATTCCCACCTCGCTGCTTTGTTGTTAAATTTCCCTGTGGAAACAATCTCGGAGGGAGGGAAGAAATGCCCCGCACCCCTGGACCCGAGCCCCTGGCAGACACAGGGCTCAGCACACGAGCGAGGGACAATCTCCACCCTTCCCACCCTTCTGCCCGAGCAAGCAGGACGGGAGCATCATCTCGCCAGCAAAAAACCCCGCAGCTGCTTCCAGGAGCTGGCCTGGAGCAGAGCACTCTGCTCCACTTTGCCCGAATTCCCCTGTCAAACACCACCCCCGGGCAGCTCCCCAGGCAGGGCAGCCTTGGTGCCGGCTCGGGAGAAACGAGGAGCAAAACTTGACGTAAAGTCCGAGGGGTTTTTATTTTATTTTATTTTTTTTTTGCCACGGGCTGAGCTCTGCAGGCCAGGGGAAGGGGCAAACATGATCCTGTTGGGGACGCCTGCCACGGGGTGACTTTCTGTTCTGTGTTCCTTTTGCAGCTGCTGGCTGTCGTTGGAGGGAGGGCTCCTCTACGCCTTCGTGGGACCGGCGGCTGCTGTCGTCTTGGTATTTGAGCTTGTCTGAAAGATGTTTTGTTTTTTTCTCTCTCTCTCTCTCACGGCATTTTCCTTGTTCTTTCGACCCAAGAGTGCCCCTCTTTATTTCCGCTCGTGTCTCGAAGAGCTTCCTCCTTGGGGGATAAAGGGCAGGGCCAGCGGTTTTGGGGTGGGGTTGATTCTGGAATGTTGTGTGCCTCAGCTCTCAGCCTCCCACCCCTGTCCTCGCTGGAACCCCCCTAACATCTGGTTAATGCTTTGCCTTTTGCTCTGTGTGGATGGAAGGGCAGGATGATGGTGGAAAACTCTGACATTCACTCCTTCAGAAAACGCTGATCCTGGTTGTTTTCAGACCGGGCCGTGCCCTCACAAGCCAGGATTTATTCCTGGTCTATCCCAGGCGTGTGAGCAGCTCCCTCGTCTGCAGGTGAAACGGAGATCTTCAAATCAGTGACGAGGGAGGGTCCTTTGTGACCCTAAAAATGTGATGTTCGCTTGGAATTCAAAGGGAGGGCTGGTTAAAGTGAGCATTCCTAAACTCCATCTCCTGCATGGTGGGAATCTGTTCCCCTGCCCCGTCACCCCCGGCTCCAACACAGCTCCAACGCCAACCCTGGCCAGTTATTGTTTGGGTTTAAGGTGTCACTCCGGAGGTGACATCCCTCTCCTCGAGCTGCCCTGCTGCTGAAGCCTCACTGGCCACGAGAAAACTCAGGGCTGAGAGAACCTGGGAGCTGCTGCTCCCCCGGGAAATCCCTCCTGCAGCAATTCCAAAGCCGCGTTGGAGCCCCCGCATCTTTGTGCAGCTTCTCCCCAGCGCGGTGTTCCATCCGGTGGAGGAGTTTATGCCCTCTTGAGGCTCCAGAGCCCCGGAGAATCCCACAGGAATGGGGTTGTTGACGCTGCCGATTCCCTTTTGAGCTCAGGCTTTTGTTTGGGGCGGTGCCTGGGGGATGAGATGCCCCGCAGCAGGAGCTCGTAGGGGGATAACTCCGCCAAAGCTCGGGCTGCTCTCTGTTCTCAGGGCTGTCAGCGCACATCAAAGCACCTCGGTGCCATCCTTTCATCGCCGTGACACACAGAAAAGCCGGGAGTGGCTCCTCCTCCGCCAGGAATCAGAGCTGGAGCGAGCCGAGGTCTTCCCTGTAGGGCTGTGACACTGGGATTGGGAGGGAGGCAGCTTTGGTGGCGGCCCAGAGTCGCTCTGCTGCCTCCAAGCACCTTGCTTTTGTTGTGCCGACAGCAGGGAAGCGACCCTCCTCCTCTTCCTTTTCCAAGAGTGAGGAAAACACGGGAGCCTGCTTTCCGTTTGGCACCTCGGTTTTCCCTTGTCACCGGGCTGGAAATGAGGTGTCCTCACGGAGAGGTCGAGCCATGCAAATGGTTCCTGCAGCTGATATTTGGAAGGGGTGAATCATCCCTGGGGGTGTCTGGCCCTGATCAGCACCAAGGGAGAGGCCACAGGTCCCCTTTAGACTCCCTGACTCATTCCTGGCCAAAGGGACGGGTGAATATTGGTGGTAACGACACCAAGGAGCTTGGGGAAGGAGGAGAGGAAAAAGCGTTGAAAGCCTTTTTAGAAATGGGGACCTGCAAGCAGATGAGCTCAGTGAGTTGATGATGCTCTGAAGATGTTTTGTCCTTGGCTTAGTGAAGAAACGGAGCCAGGATCGGAGCAGCATGTTGATCACGATGATCAGTGTAATGGATTTATTTATTTATTTATGTATTTATTTATTTATTCCAACCATTGCAGAACTGCCCTTTGTCATCTCCCCTGGTCCACAGGGATGAGGACACACACTCTGCCCAGCCCCAGGGGTCATCCAGCCACACTTCAACCCCGTTTTTTCCTTCCTGCCTCGCTGCACCTTCAGGAAAAGCCCCTCTTGCCCTCACCAGACTCTTCCACGGCAAAGGATCAGTGATTTCCAAGTGCTCCCTCCCTTTCCAAGCTCCACGAGCAGGGTTTGATTTCCTGCTGCTCCTTGGCTGTGTTGCTGGGCCTGACTTGCCAGAGCTCTGTCCCTGAATCCACACCATGGTGAACTCTGGAAATGGACTCGCAGCTGCCCACTGACCCAGCAGCAAAAACAGCTGCTCTTTCTGGGATTTTCCATGGATTCCCAGCTTTGGGCTGGGAGCTAGGGTGGTGCCATGCTGCAAATGCTGATTTTAGGATGATTTAGGCAGTTAGGCAGGGGTTTGGTCCCTTCCTTTGGGCCAGGTGGCTCTTAGGACCACCTCCCACGATTCTGTTAAACCCACAAACGTGTAAATTTACATGGGTTTATCTCGGAATTTGGCCTTCAAACATTTCCCTGCAAGCCCCACCTGCAAAACAGCACCTGCCATGTGGTTCTGCCACCGCCAGATGCTCCACTGACAGCAAAACCAGGAGAGTGTCCGTTTTCCACCATCAGATCTGTGCCTTCACGGAGGGGGTGGTGCTGAGGTTTGGATGAGGTTTGGAAAGCAGATGCAGCTGGCAGCAGCGGGAAAAGCAGTTGGAAAAGCACAGGGAGGAGTTTGGGATCACTTTGCAGGTCCTCAGCTCTGTCTGGCCTGTGTTTCACAGAATTTTTATACCTGGTTGATTCAGACATCCCTGCTCTCACCCTGAGGAAAACGGACCAAAGGACTGCGCGGAGTTGTCCTGCCCGCTGGATTTTTTTGGGAAATCTCTGTGCTGGGCCATCTGCAGTGTCTCCCAAGACATCCCACCACAGCAGCTGATGTTTCTACTCGCTCCAATGCCCTCCCAACTCTTATTTTGGGAGCAGCAGCGCTGGCTCACCAGGACAGAACCGTGGCGTTGTCTGCGTTCCCTTCATGCTGCTGCTGGGGCAGCCCAGGCTCCAGAGGGTGCTTTGGGAAGCAGCCAGGGCCAATCCACTGCTCTCCTCTCTGTTTGGATTAGCCCAAAAAATTGTTGTTGTGCCTGGAGTTTGCCTTGCTTGGAACAGCCCCGCAGAAACCCGAGGAATTTCCAGCCTGTGCTGGTCCATGGAGACCTGGTTAAAAGGTTGGATTTGGTGATCTTGGGGGTCTTTTCCAACCTGAATGATCCTCTGAGCTCTTTGATCTGCTGCCAGCTGCATTCTGCTCTCCTGGACTCGCTGCTGCAGGGCCAGGGGAGGTGGGACAAGGGGGGGACAGGGGACACGGGGTGGGGGGGGGCCGGCAGAGGTGTGACCTGACTTTGGGGGAAGCCCTTGTGTGTGGCAGAGCTTGAGCTGACCCACTTGAGAACAAAAACTGTGTGTTGTTTCTCTCTCGACAGGTGAACATGGTTATTGGCATTCTGGTTTTTAACAAACTTGTATCCAAAGATGGAATAACAGATAAGAAACTGAAGGAACGGGCAGGGTATGCCTTATCAATACATCTAAGTAAAGAGTGAAAATTTAAAAAACAAAACAAAACAAAACAAAAAAACACCCAAGGTTGTGATCAATAACCAGGCAAGGAAAGCAAAAAGATTGGGGATGAAAACAAAACAAAAAAAAAGGCAAAAAAACCACACTTGATTTGATGTCTTTGCCTTGTCATTCAGTGCAGCAGGGACACAGGATCCAAGAGGCAGCCCCTGTGGTGCTGCAGGGGAAGGATAAAAGTTCATCTCTTTGTTGAAATGGCTTCAGTCCAGGCTGATGCATCCTCCCAAAAACCGGGGGGAGCAGAGTGGCTCTCCTCAGTGGCCCCTGGAGACAGCAGCTGGAGCAGGGAGAGGCTCAGCCCTGCTGGGGGAGGCGCGTGGCGGGGGCTCTGTGACACGGGGACGGTGTCTGAGGGCCGTGGGGTGACTGAAGGACAGCAAAGGTGTGTGTGGGGTCAGGGAATGGTGTTCGGAGGTCTGACAGGGAGCAGATCAGCAGGTGGACGCAGTGGGAGGGGAGAGTTAAGAACCTCTTCTGCAAGAAGAAATTCTGCAGCCACCTGAGGTTCTTTATCTTCTCCACAGCCTCCATCCCTGAATCCCAAGGCTTTGTGTTGCCTGATTTCCTTTGGAGTGTCAATTTAGGAGCTGACTCCAGAGTCCCCTCCCACCCTGGTCCTCCAGGGGCTTGGCTGGGGCAGCAGCTCCTGGCAGGGCTCTCCCTTGGGTTATTCCATACTCTTGGCAGGGGCTGTTTTGCTGTTGCCAGCATTCCCAGCAGGATGAGAGCCCCTCTCCATTTCTAGGAAGGAGCCTGGAGTCTGCTGAGGTTTTATCCCCAGCTGTGCCCTGCTCCAGGCAGAGGACAGAGATGCCAGGGTGACCCTCTGAGCCACATCAGATCCACAGAGAAGATACAGGAGAAGATTTATGGAATATCCTGTCTGTAAAAGAGAGGGAGAATGGGTCTGCACCGAGCCTCAGAGGGAAGGGGTGGATAGCACAGATGAGGTTCAATATTCCTGGCATTTCACTGTTGAGCAGTGGGGGTGGGAGTGGTTTTTAATTGAGTGGTGGAGGCAAAGCTGGGGGTGGAGGCAAATTCTTACCCAGCACCTCGAAATCTGTGTTCTGTTCTGGGCCCCTCACTCCAGGAAAGACTTTGAGGTGCTGGAGTATTTCCAAAGGGTCTGGAGCACCAGGAGCAGCTGAGGGAGCTGGAGGGGCTCAGCCTGGAGAAAAGGAGGCTCGGGAGGGACCTCCTCACTCTCTGCACCTCCCTGAACTCGGGTTGTGGTGAGCTGGGGATGGGTCTCTCCTCCCAGGTGACAAGGGACAGGACGAGGGGAAACGGCCTCGAGTTGCACCAGGGGGGAGGTTCAGGTTGGATATGAGGAAAAAATTCCATCACTGAAAGGATGACCAAGCGTTGGAAGGGGCTGCCCAGGGAAGTGGTGGAGTCTCCATCCCTGGAAGTGCTCAGAAAATGAGTGGACCTGGCACTTCGGGGCACGGTTTAGTGACCATGGTGGGGTTTGGTCCAAGGTTGGACTCCATGATCCTGGAGGTCTTTTCCAACCCAGTGTGGCAGCAAAAGGGACTCTTGGTGCCTGAGCAGTGCCACAGCCTCTGATAACGAGGAGATTGGGATGGTCAGAGATATCAATTGGCTGCTGGGTGGAAAAATAAGTGAGGAAGTGGCCTTGGTGCATTGCTTCGAGCGAGTGCTTCATTCTGGACAGTGCCTCCCCGACAAAGAGAGAGCTCAAGGAAACACCCGGGCTGCAGGCAGGCTCTGGAGCGGGATGATGGGAAGACGACTGGAAAGCCAGCGCTGCAATAAATGGTTTATTGGATTAGCAAAGCAGGCAGTTGCTGTCTCTCAGTCCCTCTGATCCGGGCTGCACGCAGGCTGACCTTATTTAACACGCAGCAGCTGGTTATTGATCACACTCGGAGCTGGGCTTTAAAAACAAAACCCACCAGGCAAAAAAAAA
>VZRJ01007540.1:0-52584 GCA_013397565.1 Ptilonorhynchus violaceus | reverse complement strand
CCTTTCTTTTCTCCTTTTTCCCCTCCCCTCTCTTGTGTCCGTGTGTGTGTGTGCAGCACTTTGAAGCCTTCTCTGTGCTCAGTGGTTTTGTTCTCCTTCCCCCCCCCCAAGTGCCCCTGCTGAGAGTGTGGGGGCACTTCTGAGAGCCCCTGGTGCCCCTTCCCCCGTAGTTCTCCGCTTCTGGCCTGGGCTTGGGAACCGTGTTGGGAGGCGGATCCGAAGGAAATCGGAACGGCCTCGGGGATGTTTGGATCTGAAGGAGACAGTCTCAAAGAAACGCTGTGTTTGCTTTAGCAGAGGCAAGAAGTATGGTTCGGTGTTGGGAAAACAATTTATGAAAGGGTGGGAGACAAAATCCCCAAAAAACAGGGAAAAAAAAGAGCTGTTGGATGCTAAGAAAAGCCCGGCACGAACACCACAGATTGGTTGTCCCAAATCCATCAGTTCTCATGGAATAACACCTGAGACACGAGAGGCTTTGCCCTGCACTGGGCAGTGGAAATTGCTGTGGTTGTTGTTGTCACATCTGTCAGGAAATGTTGATGGCAGTGACTTTAGAGATGGATCACAAAACCTGCAGAGAACGGGGTGTGATCACCTGGAGAGCTGGAGAAAGGCCACAAATTCCCCAAAAACCTGGCTGGGAATGGGAAGAAACCATCCCAGCAGAACGGTCTCTGCTGGTGGCCACCTCCACCACCAGCGTTGGAGCTCTGGGGAGGGGAGTGCTCCCAAAAAATGAATGTTTTAATGCCAGGCGCAGGAGCCTTTTTAAATGGATTTTCAATTTATTCAGCCGGGGTTTATTCCAGCAGCATTCGTGTGCTCACGCAGGCAGGGAAGAGGAAGGAGAATACAGGGAATATTCACCAGGGCTAATTTTAGCCTGCTGAGTTGAATCTGTGCAGCTCCTGGGGAGGGACAGGAGCCTCGTTCAGTTGTTCCACCTTTCCCCTTGGAGGATCTTTGCTTTTATCTGTCAATCACAGAAATGACTCAGGCAAAGTTTGCCCCAGCACCTTGTGTGAAATAATCCCTGTGCCAGCGCCCTGACGGGGTGGACAGAGCTGGGTTGTGAGTGTCCAGGGAGAGGGGAGTAACTGGGGAGATAATAACTCCATTCAAACAGGAGGGGATTGGGATTGCCCTTCCCTCTGGGAATGGTTCCTGTCGGAAGCAGCGCTGCTGCTCCTGGGGCTGTGGGTGGTGTAAAGCACTGCTCAGTGAGAGGTGGCAAAGTCCAGTGAACACACCAGACGAGTCCTGAGCTGTTTGTGGGTGTTCAGGAAGCAGGAAAAGCCAAACTAAACGCACGCATTATTCCCCGTGATGATTCCATTCGCTCCCCTTTCGTACGCGCGGGCGCCAATACGAACCCGCCACGGAAATTCAGTGTATTGACAGCCTCGTGCCCCCAGCCAGGACAGATCAGGAGATGAATGTGCCCACATCTGTGCCTCCTGCTTGCACCTCTCTGCATCAGCACACCCCGCAGCAGCTGCAGTTGTGTGTCACAGTGGTCTTTTGGCCAGTTCCTTGTGATTCAGTGTCATTCATGTTTTTTCTGGTACAGTTTTCCATCCAATTCCTCGAATCAATCTTTTTTTTTTTTTTTTTTTTTCTTTTTGCTGCCTATCTCTTGCCTCTCTCTGTCTCTCTGCTTATCTGTTCTTTGTGGCTTATAGATTTTGGGGATAAGCTGTCTTTTTTTTTATTATTATTATTTTTTTTTTTTTTAAGGGTCGTGCACCTAATGCCTCTCGAGACCCACTTTCTCTTTGGTTCAGCCATTGTCCTCACGGGATTTACGCCATCCCTCCTGGAAGATCTTTACCTGTGGGCACAGGAGCTAATTCCCTCTGTGTCCGAAGGCTGGGAGTTTCTGTGGGAACGCCTTGGTCGTTATTCCGGAAGGGAATAATGGCTTATGCGACCGTAATTAATGAAAAAATCAATCAATAGCCACTTGAAGGCGGGGCCACTGATGCTGTGTTGGTGCTCACGAGGATCTTTTTTGCAGTGAGACTGAACACAGAGCCCCCAGAGCTCAGAAATGAGCTGGGGAGGGGCCCGATCTCTCTCCCAGGGCTGTCAAACCCCTCCTGGTTGGGACAAACATCCCCCCCCAGCATCACCCCCGTCCCCAGGGGCGACAGACCCGCTGGCCTCCGGCAGGGATTTCGTGTCGTCTGCGATATCAGGCACTGCACCTGGGTCTGGGGGATGTTTTGCAGAGTCCTTCCCATTTCCTGGATCTGTGCAGGCCACAGAGCGCACACAGCCCATAAATTCTGGGAAGAAGCAGGGTCAGTGCCAGGAGAACGTGGCTTTTGGGCTGCTGGAGAAGAGCAGGCTCGCAGGCTGGGTGGGCTCACACTAAAATCACCAGGATGGGCTTTAGGAGATCCCCTCACGCCAGCAGCCCACGATGGCCTGGCTCTGTGGTCGATCCCACCCACAAAAAGCGGGAGCGGCAGACCTGGATAAGTCTCAGGATCCATCCGGAGCAGGATCTGAGAGAAGGGATGTCTCAGCAGGGATCAGTTCCTCTCAGGGCAGGTTGGGGGTCTCGGGGAACACCCAGGCTCATTCTTAATTAATTTCCAGGACATAAAAAGTCCCATTTGCATGTCCTTCATCACGGATGAAGCAACCAGAGAGGGGCCTCTGTCCTGCTCTCATCAGCTGCCACGTGGGGATCCCAGTTTGGGAAAAGGAGTGACTTATCCCTTGCATTGCTGTAGGAGGGAAGATAAGCAGGCACAGCCCCCACAGCCCTACTTCTTGCCTTCTACTGCACAACCCTGCCACCTTTTTTTTGGTTTTTGGAGCAAAAAGGCCAGGAGGGAAAAGAGCAATTTCTCAAAAAAAGAAAAAAAAAAAACCAAAAAAAAATCAAAACAAACCCAAATAAAAAAGAAGGAGGTGGAGACGGGGAGAGCAGTACTGGCTTCTCTTCCGTGGGTGCCAGACAGAGACACCCTGGATCTGGGAAAACTTTTCACCAACACAGTTCCACCCTCTCCAGCGGCACCACCGGGTCCCTGAGCTGTACATTCCCCCCCAACCCCATTTCCCGCATCTGGAGTGGTGCAGATGAGAGAGTTTTTATTCCCGCCTGTCTTTCATTTCTCTCCCCGAGCCGGGTATGGTTGGTTGGTTCCCTTTTTTCTCCTTTCCTTTTCCTTTCTCTTTTTTTTTTTGGCTTCTCTTTCCCGTTCCTTTCGACGTTTGTGCTCACGAGCGAAGTGTTTTGTTTTGTTTCAGTCTTTTGGTTTTAATTGCAGTCAGATGGCAGTGCCCCTTTACGGCATGACGCTCAAATGTTCCAAGTGTGGAGTAGTTTCTTCTGCTGAAGTTTCGGCCACAGCCACCAGTAACGCCATGTTAGTTCCTCTAATTTCAACTTCTTTTCTTTCTTTCTTCCTTTCTTTCCACTTTCCTTTTTTTTTTTATTTTTTTGGTTGTTGTTTTTCTTTTTTTTTTTGTTTTGGTTGTTTTTTTGGTTTTTTTTGTTTTCGCTTTTAATTTTCGGTTTTTGATTTCCCTCTTCCATTCCCCCGCACTCGCCAGCCCCGTGTTTGTTTTCTCTCCCCGTGTCCCCTCCCCAGCATCCCCAGCTCTCCCTGACCTCATTCTGTGGGCCATGAGTAGCGCAGGGCTCCTGCAGCATCCCTGGAGCTGATGGGCTGCATCCTGAAAAGCACTTTTCGGCGTGCCCATATTTCAGATTTAAGCAGCCCGTGGAAGACAGAGGGACTCTGCATTTGTTGCAAGCCATGTCTCTTTTTAATGCCCCTTTTAACTTGGAGTTACAGACTTAAAGATGCGATTCCCAATAATTTTGGTGCTAGACAGGGCCTCCAAAATCCAGCTTTGTCAGCCACTTAAGCATCTGCTGGAGTGTTTTCCTCCAGAGGCTGCAGAGCACTGAGTGTGGTTTAAGTGAGTTGGTGAGTCACTTCTAAGTGGTTGGGGTATTTTTTCCCCCCTCTTATAAAATGCTAAAGTTGAGTTTAAAACCTCGTAGGCCTGCAGGTCTGATTTGATCAGTGTTGACTGCCTCTTTTTGGACCTCTGAAAGCGCTTGGAATTAATTCTCCAGATCTTAAAGCGTTTCATAGCTCTGAGTTACAAAAGTCAAACGCTGTTAAATCTCTCCTTAGATGCCTCTGGAGTTGGTTTAAAACAAAAGAGAAAAAGAAAGAAAAAAAAATGCCAGAGCTTTGTTCTGCTGGAGAAATTGTTGCTATTTATGGAGTTGGCTTTTTTCCCAAAGGTTAAGGTTGGAGGGAGAGCGATGAGGGGAGGTTTGTCTTTCTTCCTTCCCTTTCGGAAATTCTGTGATCTGTATCACACCCAAGCGGGGCTGCGCTTTGGTTTTGATGTCTAAATTAATACGTGTAAAACGTGCGAAAGAAACAGTCTCGGATCATTTGCGGTTTGAAAATTCCTACCTTTAATCAGTCTGAAGTAAAAGAGGCAGCCTGGTGCCAAACCGCAGAATGTGGGAAGATAAAAGAAAATCAAAGGCACAAGAGCAACCTGGTCTAGGGGAAGGTGTCCCTGCTCATGGCAGGGGGGTTGGAATAAGATGATCTTTAAGGCCCCTTCTAACTCAAACCATTCTGTTGTTCTATGGTTTTCTTGGTGAAATGAAAAACTAAGCAAAATCTGATTTATTTTCCATTGGTGAGGTCATTTCCTCACCTTTTGCAGCAGTGCCCAGCTGAGATGCTGAGGTGGAACTGCTTCAGACTCACGCACCACAAATCTGGAGCGAGCAGGTCACTGCTTTTTGGGTTCCTGTAACTGCAGAGGAATCCGAAACCCGCCGGAGATTTACTGTTCATAAATTAGACTGTTAAACAGGAGAGGCTTTCTGTTCACAGCAAATTAATTTTAAAAGTTAAACACTCTCGAGCCCCTCTCCAAGAGTGGCTGACGTTGGTCTGTGATAAATCACAAATTCTGATTCATCTCCAAATCAGAAAAAAAAAAGGGATGTGAAAGCCAGCTCTCCTACTCATCCTGCCTCCCTAATTTAAGTGGATTGATAGAAATTGGAGGGCTCCTGTAGGAGGGGTTTTTTATCTTTTGTTTCCCAGCAGATTGGACTCTTCAGATGACAGGTCCCAGTATCAATTTTGTTGCTTGTCCTGAAGTGTCCCCTGCTCTGCTCCTTGCAGAGGGAGCACCGGGCAATACGTGAATTAATTCACTCATCCCCTCCTTGTCATCCACTTCATCCTGCAGCTGGACTGTTCCTGGTTTTCCTCTTCCAAATCTTTTGTACATGAGGTTGTCAAAAAGGCCAAGCCCTGATTAAGCTTCGGGCTCCACCCTCCCAGACCTTGGGGCAGCTTTGCCACTCAGCTTTGGAGTCCTGAAATGTGGATTAAATGCCATGAGAATTCCTGGCTCTTCTCTGACCTGGAATTACCCAGAGTTGTTGGGTGGAGAGCACATCAAGGGTGTTCCTGCGTTGTTCCCGCTGTGGTTGCTCATGCCCTGTCCAGCTTCCCCCCCATAGGTTCCAAGGGCTTGTTTCTGGGATAGAATGGAATGAGAAATAGGTCCTTTAGCCCGTTTTTCTTGGCTTTTGGAAATGTTTGTGGTAAAATCTGCGGGCAGAGGAGGGGATGTGTCAGGGAGGGAAAACAGGGTGAGCTGATGGGAGAGAGAAGTGACAGAAGTGGAAAAAAAAGTGCTGGAAGTTGTGTGATTTCTCGACCTGGGGAGTGATAAATGGAAAGCTTTGGATGTCTGTGACCTGTTAACGGTTGACAGGTGTGGGTTAAATAAATCCCTCCCTTTAGGCTGTGCTGAAGGAGATGCTGGGCAGGTTTTGCCGTTGGAAGAGCTCTGTTCCCACTTTTCCTTCCGTTTTATTGCTGCCAGTGGGGTGCCCTCAGCCTGGGAAGTGCTGCCTTGTAATTAATTTGTCTTTGCTACCTGTGAAAATTATTTTAGCTGAGGTGGAAAACGAGTCTCTGGGGCTTGGCATTTTTTTTGTACTTGCTGTGAGTGAGCAGATATCAGGGACTGCTGAGGGATGGATGGATGGATGGATGGATGGATGGATGGATGGATGGATGGATGGAACTTGATGTCCCATCCCTGGAAGTGTCCAAGGCCAGTCTGGACAGGGCTCTAACCAACCTGGTCTAGTGGAAGTTGTCCCAGCCCATGGCAGGGAGATTGGAACTAAATGATCTTTAAGGTCCCTCCCAACCCAAGCCATTCCATGATTTTATGAATCCCTGCCAAGCAGCACATGGCAAATCTGGACTGTCAGGTTCTGATCAATGGGAAGAGACTAGCCCAAGACTGAGGCCCTGGCACAGTGTATTTTTGCAGGAAACCCACCCAAAATCCAATACCAGGGGGTCCTTGTGACCCTTATCATCATCATCCCTCTTAAATCCTTAGAAATTCACGTCAACTCTCCCATCCAAAGGATTTGCCCTTTTTCCTGGCTCAGTATCCTTTTAGACACTATTAGATGTCAAACTTCCTGCCTGTGCTGTAATTCCAGCACTAATGTGAATCAACACTTCCATGCAGGGCTGGTTTTAGGAAGGAGACTGTTCCTCAGGAGAGGGTTGTCCTCATGGTTCGAGGAATTTGGAACCTGGGGATAATACCTGGATCCTGCCGGTCCTTGCTGGGCTGTCAGGGGACACCTTCCTTTATTCAGGGGGAATAATGGAGCAGTCTGGTGACAGCTGCCCTATCACCTGCCTGGCTTGTGTGTCCTAAAATCAGAAGGGATTTCCTCCAAAAGTGTCCCTAAAATCGGGACAATGTTTTTGCTTTTAGGAGGAATAGTGTTTAAATGGTAAAAAAGTGTTCAAGGCCAGGTTGGATGAGGCTCCGAGCAACCTGGTCTAGGGGAAGGAGTCCCTGCCCACAGCAGGGAGCTGGAATGAGGTGATTTTTAAGGTCCCTTCCAACCCAAACCATTCCATGGTTCCATGATCCTATGAATACGAGTCAGAGGAGCAGCAAAGCACAGGAGAATAAACAAAGTGCATCCCTGCACTGTGGTTTTCCTGCTGGTGTGTGAGGAGCCATCCATTATGGGCTGGGTCCAGCCACCAATTCCCTTTTCCCTGTTCCTGAGTTACAAAGTGATTTTCCCTTCTGCTGCTCCTTTAACTCGGGTTGCTGCTGCTCTGTCAGCGCTGAGTAATGAGAAGAATTGATCACTCTGCCCTTTCTAATGGCCCTTTACATCTTTATTGGCACGTCCTGTGTGTCCCCCTGCGCTTGCCTTTTCTCAGGGTGCAGGGCCCTTCATCTTTCTTCGTGCGGATCTTTTGTCTCCAAACCCATTCTTTCTGCTCTCTCCATTGCTGTCCTCCGAGCGCAGTCCCTTTATTCTGCTTCTCCAGGCTTCTCCAGCTCCAGGAAGGGCGAAACCACAGCGAGGTTTTGTCGTTTTAGGCAAATCCTTGGCTGCCAGGGCAGGGTCTGCTGAGTGCTTTCCTAAGGCTGAGCGTTTCCCACGCTAGAACATCCCGTGTTCTAGAGCACAGGTCTGATCAGGAGCAGCTGAGGGAGCTGGGATCGATTATTGATCGTAGTTGAAAAGCCATTAGGTGGTCACAGCCTCATTGTATAAAAAATGATGATCATTTCTTATCACATCGTGTGATGAGCACCCCAGCATGATGTTTCTCGGGTCCTGTGAGTAATTCTGGGATTTTTAAGGATGCACTGTGCCTCCTGAAAGAAGGAACAGGTAGAAAGGCGGCAGAAGTGTGAGTTTTGCTGTGAATTCAGCTCACAGCAAGTAGAATTAAGGGCAGTGTCACAAAAAACCCACTTATCTTCCCTCAAGCTTTCACCCGAAATGTCACTCTTTACCCGATTTCTCTAATGGAGCTTTTTTTTTTTTGAGTTTAATATTTCAAAAAATCTGAGCAGAGCCCTGCAAGTGAAATCAGAGTTAAGTTCCATTCCTGTAACCTGTTGCCACCTGCTGCCTGAGAATGAAGATGATGCAATTGAAGTGGCGAGCAGCATTTCCATGAATTTTGTAAGGGATGGACGTTGTTGAGGAGGCGTCTGGGAGGTGAATCACAAGGAGAGCAGAACTCTTGGCTGCTCTAAGTCAGCACAACTCGGGAAAATCCTGATTTGCTCCAGCTGAATTGGTGGTTTAACGCTGATATCATCACCAAAGCTGGAAGGGCAGAGATTGAAGTGGTGATTTAAGGTTGCTTAGGCTGGCAGAGTTTTCCCATATGGAGACACAGGGGCAGCAGCTGGGAACAACTCACTGAGTGAGGTCAGCAGGAGCTCTGTAGGAGCCCTGTGGAGTTATGGATCGTTGCATCCTCCTCTGGATAACAAATTGACCCAAGCAATGCCTGCTTAAAGCAGGTTTGGAAGGCACTGGGTTCAAACCTGACCATTTGCTGACGAGAAATATGATTTACATACAACTTACCCTCTCACTGGCATCCCTTACAACCCCCAATCCACATCTAAATCTTGGATCCAGATCCAAATCGCTGTCAGCCTGAGTTTGCAGTTCTTTTCAGGAGTGGGAAACCCATCCAGGTTCAGACCTGGGCTCCCAGGTCAGGTCCAATCTCGGGTGTGGGTTCCAGGTTTCCTGTTGGTTGTAGTAACATCCACAGGATGTGGGTACCAAGAGTATTCTGGAAGAGCAGATAATTCCAGGAAGCAAAGTTGTCTGGTACAGACCTTTTCCAGCAGCTTTTATTGAATTTGATGGTTTTCCCTTGCTGCTGGAATTACTCCCTCTACCAAGCCATGCACTGGGCATGTTGCGTTTGCTGGGAGTTGCATGGAAGACACACCTGGAGAGGGACCTTATCAACCAAATCTTATCTTTCCATTTGGCTTTTCTGCCTCTGATATTTTTGTTTCCCTGCACTTGCTGCTTCTCCAGATTTAAGAATGCAGCACCACAAATGACAGCAGAGATTTCAGTATAAGGAGACAGATTTCAGAGAACTGGGATAAGTGACTTCAGTTTAGGAGTTGTTTGGTTGAGGGCTGTCTGCTGTTTGGTTTTTTTAACAATACTTTGAAATTATAGCTCATATTGGGCATTTAAAGAGCAGTGTTTGCCATCCTCTATATAATTACAAGGTATCAGATTATGTCATGGCCTTTACCTTTCATGGAGGTCTCATAATGCTTGTTCTAATTAAAAGGAAAAAAAATTCCATTTCCCTGCTCCCTTAGATAAATTACATTCCTTAATTTTACCACTGAGGAGCAGATCCAAGGCTGGACAGGTTGTAGGAATATTTGCAATCAGAGTCTCCTTCTGACTATAGAAATAAACTGTCACTTCAGTGTGTGGTCATTGCAGAAGCGATGTAACAACCCCTGAAACACTCTTAATGAAGCCAGGGCGTTCTATCCCGATGTCCAAACCTGTGTCCAGGCTCCAGCTTTGTTCAGGCAAAACTCTCACTGGGCTCTGTGAGAGAAGCAGCAGGTAAACATTAAACCCTTGATCGTAGATCACAAACTGGTAAGCGAGTCCCGTGTAAGTACAGAACGTGTGTCATGGTATCTGTCCTGTAGTTCCTTGTCCTGCCTGTTTCTGTTCGTTGGGATTTGGAGGTTTTCTTGTAGCTCCGCTTGTTATTCAGGGTCTGCTCTGGTTTCTTAGGTGAAAACCCACAGAGAAATTCCCCTCGTATCCTTGGTGCACTGGTGCTGCCAGATATATGGGATGACTGACAGCTTCAAATCTCCCCAGCAGGCTCTTAAAATGGCTTGGGAGCTTTCTTTTTTTTTTGGGTTGGAGAGATGGATGCCTAAGGAGTCCATGAGGAAAGAGCTGCTTTCCCATTTGCAGGGCCACCATTCACAGATGGAGATTCCTGGGGCAGCACTCGCATCCCAGAAAACTCTTCTGTCCGGTTTTCTGTCTCTTGGATGGAGATATGCCTTGAATCTCAAGTCATTTTAACCCAGAATGTCCACCCAAGAATAAACTTACTTACCATAATTGTCAACTATGGAACAAAAAGCTTTTTTTAAATTTATTTTTCCGGAAGCATCAGCAGGGAGGTCGCACAGGAAAGCGGAAAACTTTCCGCCCACGGGGGAATTTAGGTCAGGTTTGGGTTCTCGTGGGTGCAGTGTCACAGGGGCCATCAGCTGGAGGGTGAAGGAGCAATGCCAGATATTCCAGTCTGCACATCAGCTCTCTCTGCTCGTCCGTTTTGGTCACTTCAGTCCCGGTGTTGGTGTCTTCCATGTGCTGTGGAAGTCCAAGTGTCTGTGCCCCGAGTGCCGACGGCCGCCGTGGCACGCCAGTCTCTGCTGCAACCGTCCCCCTTCCCCCCGGCGACCTGCAGTGATTGTATCCCCTCTCCTTCCCTTGGGAAAAGCCAGTCCTGGTGGATGAGGGGCAGAGTGGGAAGGGCGTGGGAGGGGGAGCGAGGCGTCCGCATCCTTCCTCCCCTCCCGCCTCCAGTTTTCTGCATGGCTGCACCACGGGGAGCTCGTCCCTCCTGTCCGGGCAGCGTGAGCTTCCCCGGGGAAGAGGGGCTCGGGAAACGCCTCATCCCTGGGATGAGGAGGTCAGATTAGAAGCCCACATGGAATAGGGTGGGGGTGAGGTGGTGCTGAGGCGTTTTTCCCTCTCCCTGGACAGGGCATCCCTGTGGAGCTCGTGCGTGGTGCTGCCCCTGCTGGCCCTCACGTGGATGTCGGCGGTGCTGGCCATCACGGACCGGCGCTCGGCGCTCTTCCAGATCCTCTTCGCCGTCTTCGACTCCCTCGAGGGCTTCGTCATCGTCATGGTGCACTGCATCCTCAGGAGGGAGGTGAGAGATCCCTCCCTGTTATGTGATCAGCACCATTTCCCATAAAAGTCACCTGGAAAAGTGTCCAGCCAGCCTGGTAACTTCTCCAGCCCTACACTATTGCCCATAAAAATCACCCGGAAGTGTCCAGCCAGCCTGGTACCCTAAACTATTTCCCATAAAAATCACCCGGAAGTGTCCAGCCAGCCTGGTGCCCTAAACTATTTCCCATAAAAATCACCCGGAAGTGTCCAGCCAGCCTGGTAACTTCTCCAGCCCTACACTATTGCCCATAAAAATCGCCCGGAAGTGTCCAGCCAGCCTGGTAACTTCTCCAGCCCTACACTATTGCCCATAAAAATCGCCCGGAAGTGTCCAGCCAGCCTGGTAACTTCTCCAACCCTACAAACCTTTGCCTTTGTGGAGGTGATGACCACAAAAAGTGACATTTTTGTTCAGAGGGAAGGAGGGGGGAATCAGAGTTTCTCCTTGCTGGGTGTGCTGCAGGAATTTGGACAGCCTTAGATGGGATAATGTATCAGGCTTTGCTTGTTTAGCACCAAAATTCCCGTTTTTGGAGCGTTTACACCCCAACCTCCAAAAAAGCCACATTAAAGAAGTCATTTGTTTGATTTCAGGATGCCCTGAGATTTACAGGACAAATGTGTGCTGGCATTAACACCCCGATATTCCAGCTAGGAAGTACCAGCCAGCAATAATCAAGCAAGGAAATTGAGGAAATTCTCTTCAGCCTCCCTGTGGAGATTTAAAATGGTGAAATATATCAGGGAAGGAAAGGACGAATCTTTTATGTTTCTTTTATTCTTTTCATCCGACCGAGTGCAGAGACTATTAATAACAGAGACAGGAAGGAGCTCTTTTTTCAATATCCATTTTATCTTCTTTCAGTTCCTTTAAATTAAGTAAAAACAGATTAATTTCTTATGTCAGGCCAATGAAATCAATGGAATTACACCACTGGCTTGGCTGAGACTCCTTCCACTAATTGCATTATGAATATGAGCCTGCATTTACCTCCCGTTGCAGTCACTGGGATTTATTTTTTTTTTTTCCCCCAATTATTTCAGTGAGTTTTGGATCAGATTTTTATTGCGGGATCACAATCAGACTCCGTAGACACCAATATAGTGATTTGTGCCAGAGCATCCATTGTAAACATATTGCAAGCTGCAAAATAAAGGACATTTTTATTCCTGCCTGGATAAATCAAGCAAATAGAAGTGACCTACACAGTGACCCGGGATTGCTGGAAAACCTTTGAGCTGCTCTTTAGCATGTGAAAAATGTCACTTACAAACCATTTGAAAGAAATGCCTTGGATGCTGCTAAAGCAGCACCTAACAAGGATTATTTTTTTTTTTTATTATTTCAGCAGGATTTAACGTGGTTTGGTGTGTCCGGCTCTGACCTTTTGCCTTTTGCTCTTTCCTGCAGGTCCAGGACGCCGTGAAGTGCCGGGTTGTGGATCGTCAGGAGGAAGGGAATGGAGACTCAGGGGGGTCGTTTCAGAACGGGCACGCTCAGCTAATGGTAGGGAAAACTCCCACCCCCTCTGTTTTTAGGGGATCTTCGGGCGTTTTTAACTCAAAACTGATGAGCAGAGGGCTCTGTCCGTCACAGATCCGTAAATCAGCATTCCTTTTTTCCTTCACACCTTTGCTTGAGCAAGCACAGCGCTTAGGAAAGACTCTTCCACACAAACCTGGGATTTGAAGGCTCTCAAACTTACACACCACATGTCACAGACACCTTGGGGAGATCCTTTCTTTCCCAGGAAACAAAGAGCCAAAAGAAACCCCCCAGGTCTCCCAGACTTTTTCATCCCCATCACTCCGCCTTGTCCTGGAGAGAGGAGGTGGTGGTTTAATACTGTTTTAATCACGGTCTGTTGAGTTATTACCATAAAGATGCTGTCTCAGAGGGATTTGTTCCTCTCAAAAGCACTTTTTGCCCCACTGGGAATGCAGTTTAAGCCCTGTAAATCTTGGTCCTGTTGTGTGAATCCTTTACAAACTGGATGAGACCACAGAGGAATGAGCTCTGGGGCTTTGTCCTGCCTCTGCTTCGCTGTTGTGATGAAGTTGAGACGAGAAACATTTGATTTCTGAGGTTAAGGTAAAGATATCAGGAGAATCACAGGATGTGAACAGGTTGCAAAAGCAGTTGGTTGATATTAGAGCTACGCCACAACCCAGGGATGGTTTTTCTCCAAGCCCCTAGAGCTTTTTTATCCTCCCTCTGTAAGTCATGTGCCTTCAAATCATTTATACAAGCCCTTTCCACGCCTCTTTCAGCATCCTGAAAAAATGTGGGTGTATATTTGTTATTCTGTTGTCACCATCCCGAGTTTCAGGGGTTTTGTATCTCTGACTCCCCGTTTCCTTTCATTGTCAGCCACCTTGCAAAATTCCAAGTTTTTTAGCAATGTTGCATTTCCTCCTGCACTGCTGATGGATGCGTGGAGAAGCCGGGAGTTCACAATCGCTTTTTCCTCACATTCAGGCACAAAAAAGCTGCGGAATCTGGCTGTGAATGATGACTGCTCACTGATATTTTTAGAAGGGCGCGGTGTTATTTTACAGTGGCTGAGTTGTAAAATCGCCGAAGAAATCCAAAGCTTCGCAGGATGGCATTTTTGCCGTTACCTTTTCCATTCATCTGCCAAATCTGCCCAACTACTGAAAAGAGGCTTAGCTGGGTAGAACTGTTTTCCACAAAATCCTGTTGACTGGCATTAAACATAAACCTATCTTCCATTTATTTATCAGCAGAACTAGTGCAGGCTGTTCAGCTGCGTTTTTCTGGAGCTCCCATCGTGAAAATGAGATTATATTTTCCTGTGTCATCCCATTTGCCCATTCGAGTGCTGGTTCAGTCGCGTTTCTCTTCTGTTCTTCTCAGACTTGTCCGATATCCCAAATAATTTACTGGGAAATTAACACCAGGAGGGTTGAGATAGTTCAAAAACCTCTTGGCTCTCAACTTGCTGATATTGAAGTGCTTATCCCAGGGGGATGGGGATTTTTCCCACAGTCTTCTTAGTATTCAAATGGAATTCATTTCATCACATTAATACAATTATGTGGAGTGTCTTTTCTGAATTTGTACTGGAAATAATCAGTGAACTCTTCTACCTTTTGCCAGTCTGCAGCTTTCCTGTTGCTCCATGAAAGCTCAGGCCCCGCTGTGCCTCAGTTTATCCAGCTCTTTGTAATGTTATCTGCTCAAAGCTTTAGAGGAAGGATTAACTCCTACTGGGAGAAGAAAGGAATTTCCTTTGGCTGCACAGGCCGCTTGAAAAAGTTCCTCAGCCTTTGTGCCTGCAGGAGCCATTGATTTCATGTGTTAAAGGGTTTCAGAAGCAGAGAGTTGTTCCCACTTCGTGTGACAGATCACAGGGAAGCCCAGTGGGGATGGAGTGTTCCCAGCGGGATCCCCAGACCCCTTTAGCAAGTACAGGGGAATCCACTTAAACTCGTGTGTGGAGTGATACATCCAAGGCAGTTTGGGCCAGAAACCTGTTCCCTGTTTTTTCAGAGGTGTGAATAAACATGTTCCAGGGAGATGTTTTAATCTGCAGCCCGGGAATTAACGAATGGATGAGCAGATGGACCCAGTTCCAGCAACGTTCCGGCTTGATCAGTGATAACACCCAAAAGCCAACAGGTGGAAAAAAAGCAGAGTGTCATCCACGTTTCAAAATCCAAACAAAACCTCTCTCCCACTCTTCTGTGGCCATGGCTGTGCCCACCTCACTGATGAAAGTGGGGGAGTTTTGCATTTTCTAGGTCGTTTTCCTTCCCCCACCTCCTCCTCTTGACCGCGCCCTCTGTGTTCTGTGTCTTTCAGACCGATTTCGAGAAGGACGTGGACATGGCTTGTAGATCAGGTGAGCACATCACAGGTGAGAATCAGCAGGTGACCTGGTTTGGGGATTGAAATGGGCCCTTTTTTAACCCTTTTCTGTTTTCCTTTGTGTGTGTCTTGGTGCCTTGCATGTCCTTCCCTGGGCTGCCCTGACTCTCAACCCCGGCCGAAAGCAAACAACACCCCGAATTTTTCCTTTGCTTTTCCCATTTTCCCGTAGTTCTTTTGGCCTTTTCACTAAGGTTAAGCCTCCGAGGAGTTACTTTTTGCCATGTGACACAGTGGCAGAGAAGAGCATCGAGGAAGGAGAGATGGGATCCATCTCTTCCTGCTGTGATCCTTCTTTGTCCCTGCCCGAGGGGGTCACACCAACCTCAGGCAGCTCCGTGCTCAGGGAGGGATGTCTTTGGGAAGGTCTGGAATCTGGAGAGCCTTCCCACCACTCCAGCTCGCTCCAGGCACTCCTCTGTGCAGCTGTGCACCTGGAAGTGGTCGGGTCTCCCCTCCTCTGCCTGCTCCTTCCTGCTGTGTGTTCATCACACAGGATCCTGAGGATGTGCATGAGTTGACAGCCCCTTTCCCAGTAATCCTAGGAGTGTCTGTGCTGCCTGGATTCTCCTTGGCTGCCTGTTCCTCTCTGCAGGGCTCGTCCTCTCCTGGTCCTGGCATGCCTGACCTTTTGGCCGAGGTCGTTTTTCTTACCCTTTGTAGATATTGAGGTTTTTTGTTTGCCCTCTCCCAAGCAAGAGAAATGCCAGCTTGCTTGGAACTTGCATAGAATTCACATCTTCCAAACCAGGATCTTCCCAAGCCGAGGACAACACACTCTGGGTTCAGTTACCCCTCCCTCCCTTCCTTCCTTCCTTCCTCCCTTCCTTCCTCCCTTCCTTCCCTCCCTCCCTCCTCTCCTTCCTTCTCTCCTTTTCTCCCTGCCCTGCCTTTTTCCTTTCTCTCCTCCCCTCCCTCTTCCTATAAACACCTACCTGTCCTTTCCATTTATCTTTTTCTTTATCTCATCTATCATTTATTTATCTGCTTCTAATGTATTTATCTATAATTCATCTCTTTCATTCTGTCCCGCAATCACTTATTTATCTCTGTCCTTGGCTGTCTGTCTTGCTGCACCTGTTATTTATGTATTTCCCTCTGTCAACATTTATCCCTGTCACGGTGTTTCTGTGTATTGTCTGTCACTGTCACTATCATTTATCTGTCTAATATCCATCTATATCTTATTTATCTTTTCCTGTCCTTCTCTCTGCCTCACTCCCTCTCCCCATGCTTATCACAGCCACAGTATATTTATCTCACTTACCCCTGTGATATCTTATTTCATGGTCTCTTTCTGGCCATTTATCTCTTTTCAGGGCCTGTCCATTTTTTTTTCTCTCTGTTTCTCTGTCTCACACTCTCTGATCCAATTTCTGTCTGCCTCTTCTCATTTGTCTTCCTCCTTCCCTTTTGACACCAAATACCTCAGTCCCAAAACACCACGTGTGAAAAACGTGTTTGTGTGGCCCTGTCTGAGTGCAGGGGATGCTCAGTGAACGTTCACCCAGGCACAGACTCAGCTGCAACCACAGCAGCTCCCAGACTCCTTTAAAGGAGCCTTTCTGGATCTGCCACCACCTCTTCATCCCAAATCAAACTTCCCAGAGGAAAGGAAGGAGCTGATTTGTTTTACCTTTGCCAGCAGCCTCAGGTTCCCCTCCTTTGGCAGCCTCCAGCTCTATGATTTGTTTGTTGGTGTCTGCCTGGAGAGATTTATTTCCCTCCTCTTATAAAGTCCTATTAGACTGAGCCAAGATAAGCAGTTAATAACAAACCCCATTTCAGAGACTTTTTGATCTGCTGCATCATCCCATGCACTCTGCTGATTGAATAACAAAACCCAGGCACCTGTCCAGTGGTTTTTGGCCGTGATTTCTCCTGGAGGCACTATCTCCCTGTTGTGAGGATTGGAGATGTGGCTGACACCTCTCACGGAGATCCCCCGGCAGGATTTGGTCCATGGCTCGGTGTTGAAGGCTAATTCCAGCCGTTCTTGGAGATTGCCAAGTGGAAACCTCTCCAAACCTGCTTCCTGCAGCTGATGGGAGCATGGAGAAGAGCCTGGATCAATAAACTCCTTCCTGGCACTCCCAAGTGAAGGGTTTGGCTTGCTTGGATTTATCCCAGCAGTGCCAAGTTGATCGTGGCTGCACCCAGAGTTTTTAGCTTTAAAAGCTTTTTAAAAGTTCTTTTTTTATGCTCCTTGGTGTCCTGCTCATCCTGCCTGGCCTGCTCTGGAGCCTTGGAGGGGAGCTCTGGTCTTCCAGCACTCACCACTCCCACCCTGAGCTGGTGGGAAAATCAGTGTGTCCTCGGTCCCATGGGATGCCCGAGTCGTGTCCCGCCTCTGTCCCAGGTGGAGCAGCTCAATAATGTCAGGTTACCCCAAAGATCCTTCTCCCTGCTCCTAAAAAAGATCCATTTACCTATTTTTTATTCCCTCCTGAGATGGGTGAAAGGGGAACATGCATTCATTTCTCTTTTCCCGTGCTGAAATGCTGGGTAAGTAGCCCCCACACCAATTTATCCCTGCCCCGCAGTCTGATTTCCATGAATTTCTGATTTTCCATCCGTGGGGACATCAAGGTTGACATTATGATTTTGGTTGCAGCCTGAAATCGACTGAGCCATAGATTGTTACGCCTGGAAAAGGGGCAGATTTTTATTTTGTGGAAAGTTGTGTGGGAATGAGTGTCCAAATGTCCTTTATGGCACGTTCGCTTCCTCCTCAGTTTAAAGTTTTCCGCTTTTTTTAAGGAATATTCATGTCGCTGCTTGCTTTCCTGAAGGGAAATGGAGAAGTGTTGAATAATGAGCCTCTCACGAAGGCTTGCCACGGTTACTGGGATGTGAGATTTCTGGAGAGCAGTTTGAAATCCATAACAAAATAGGGTGTATTTCAAATACCAATTTATCAACACTGAAACTCTTAAGGGAAAAGAGCCATCTGAAGCATTTTAGTGAGTTACGAAAAAATAAAATTATATTTGAATTGGGTTGGAACTCAATGATCTTTTAAAGTCCATTCCAACCCAGTCCATTTGATGATTCTATGAAATGACTGATAATGCTGCATTTCAGCTATTTCCTGAACGAAAATAATTTTTTACATGAAAGTAACATTTTATTTTAACTAATTCTACTCCATAGGCTAATAATATATATATTCATATACATATGCAGATACTGCATGTACTAAATATCTAAAAACGTCTTTGTTTTTCAATGTATTGTTATCAATCTGCCAATCTGTGTTGGCCTAGATGGGACTTCTGGCCGTGGTTATGTTGGAAAATTTGTGTCACAGAGAACTCTTTCACAAGAAGAACTCTTTTCCCTCCCCAGCTTTAGTTTTGCCTTCAGCATCCCGGATTTTACAGACATAAATAACGTTAAACGCTGCTCTGCCTCTCGGGGAGAGGCGCCGGTGGGGTGAAACCGTGGGAGGGAGTCTTGGTGTGTCCCTAAAACCCCCGGGTGAGGCGCTGAGGACCCTTCTGTGTCTCCCCAGTGCTGAACAAAGACATCACCGCGTGCAGGACCTCGACCATCACGGGCACCCTGAAGCGCCCGTCGCTGCCGGACGAGGACAAGCTCAAGCTCAACCACCAGAAAGGCTCGTCCAACTTCAACAGTCTTCCAGCCAACGTCTCCAAGATGCACCTCCAGGGCTCCCCGCACTACCTGGGCGCCATTAACCTGAACGAGTTCGGCAACCACTCCCTCACGCTGAAGAAGGACAAGAGCCACCCGCCCAAATCCATCTACATCTGCGACGGGGACATCTTCAAGAAGCTGGACTCGGAGCTCTCCCGCGCCCAGGAGCAGACCCTGGACACCAGCTACGTGATCCTGCCCACCAACACGTCCACCCTGAGGGCCAAGCCCAAGGACGAGAGCAAGTACAGCATCAACATCGACCAGATGCCCCAGACGCGGCTCATCCACCTGAGCATGGCGGCCGAGCCGGGCTTCGTGGTGAAGAGCCCCCCGCGGGAGCCCGCGGCCGTGGCGTGCGGGGAGGCGCAGGGCTCGGCCCTGGTGCAGCAGCAGCAGCAGCAGCAGCAGCAGCAGCAGCAGCAGCAGCAGCAGCTGGCCCCGCAGGGCATGGCCAGCGAGGCACAGCTCCCCAACAGCCTCTGCGACGCCGCCGACTCAGGGAACTCGGGCGTGGTGTCCAAGAGCGAGACCGTCTCCACCCTCTCCATGAGCTCCTTGGAGGTGTGTGGGTCGCTGTGGTGGTCTCGGCCACGCCGGGGGTTGGAAAAGAAAGAGATTTGGGGGAAATGCAGCCCAGGATGTGATGCCAGGGCTTGTGTCACCGTGAGGGACCACTGGCTCACCAATCTCTGTGATAAGGTTTTGGAGTGTGATGTTTAAAACCTATCACAACTTCCATACCTATTCCGTTACCGGATCAGCTGTCTTTAGACCTACAGGTACTGCAAAAAAACCAGGAGTTTGTTTCATTTTAATGCAAAGCACAAGGCTTGCCTTACCTTTTTCCCTTTTTATCCTTCAACCCCTATTTCCCATTCTGATGGCTTCAGTCATGATACAGATGAGAAAACCCCAGTGATCCAGGTGGGACGGGGCTTGGAGCAACCTGCTCCAGTGGGAGGTGTCCCTATCCATGGAACTGGGTGACCTTTAAGGTCCCTCCCAACCCAAACCATTCTGTGGTCCAGTAATTCAAAATGTTTGGCACTTTCAGAGGAACACGTCAAAGGTGTAGGAAGAAGGAAAAGGAGAAGGATTCTCCCTGTTTTATCTACTCTGGTGTTGTATCAACCCCTTGCTAACCTTGTCCCATCTCTTTCTCTCCCGAATATCCAGAGGCGGAAATCCCGGTACGCAGAGTTAGATTTTGAGGTGAGTACGTCCCTTTCCGAACGTTCAAGTTGGTCCTGAATTTTTTGAGCCGCCTTTTCCAGCTGTCCAGCCCTTGGCAGGGCACAGGAAATCCAAATTCAACCTGGTCTTCCATGCAGAGGGAGGTCCTTCTAGAAATTGTCCTGCCTCTCCTTCTGGGCAGCAGGAGGTAGAAGTGAAATGCAGAGGGGTCAAATTAAAAAGAAAATCAAATGTGGAGCAATTTTTGATGTAGAATTACCCAAATTCTACATGTTTGGATGAGGTCTAAACACATTTATAAAGATGACAGCCTGAGAACAGGCTGAGCATGGGGACAGGTGTCAGTTAAAGAAGGACAGCAAATCTTCCTAGGACTTTGGCAGCCAAGCTCAAATTTTGCAGCATAAAAAATTCGATTGTTGCAAGTTCAGGGTGTTTCTTTAGGTCAAAAATCAGTGATTTCCACTTCATGCCACAATCTCACCTTGAAAATAAAGGCAGTGCTACCCTGGGTCCTCAGTAAATGCTGAGGGTGTTTCAGGCACCTGCAGGGGGACAGGGCTGGGATTTAAGGATGTGACTCTGGGGGGAGGATTTGTTTTTAATGAGCAGGCGTTGCTGACCTGAGGCCCCTTGTGTCTGCTCCAGAAAATCATGCACACGAGGAAACGTCACCAAGACATGTTCCAGGACCTGAACAGAAAACTCCAGCACGCAGAGAAGGAGAAGGAGTCTCCAACAACGGACAGCAAGGTTAGTCAGACACTTCCAGACGCCCTCTGGTGCCAGCAGGAACATGGAAAACAGCAGGAGAGCTTAGGAGCATTCCCTAAACACTTTGCTTTGATTGTCTATCCGCGCTTGTTGCAACAAACAGCAGCCCAGGAGGAGGATGCCTGTCCCCATCTCTGTCCCCATGTCTGTCCATGGTGTTGTCTTCCCTGTGTCTGTTCCCTGCATTCCCTTCCAGGTCATCCCTTTATGCCCCATTCATCCACTCCGAGGTAGGAAGTGGGAATTGGATGGACCGTGAGGAGATTTGGGTGGAAAAGTGGAGAGGGCGGAAGGAGGGAACAGCAGGAAGCGTCTCCTCTCCCTTGTGGGGCTGGGGCAGAGGCCCAGGGGGCAGTGATGGGATATTTGGGGTGGTGTTGGGAGCACGTCTTGGGGACTGAAACCGGATGAAATGTGGGTTATTTGTGCCAGCTGATCTCCCGTGGTAGGGGCACGTGTAAATGAGTGAGTCCAGGCGAGGCCACAAAGGTTCTCCAAGGGCTGGAGCACCTCTCCTGGGAGGAGAGGCTGAGAAAATCCGGATTGTTCAGCCTGGAGAAGGCTCCATGTTGGCCTCATTGTGGCCTTTCTGTACCTAAAGAAGCTGGAAAGGGATTTTGGACAAGGTCATGGAGTGACAGGACCGTGACAGCCAACAAGGGGGAAGGGCTTTAACCTGGGAGAGAGAGAGTTGAATGGGATATTGGGGAAAAAATCTTCCCTGTGAGGGTGGGGAGGCCCTGGAATAGAAATCCCAGAGAAGCTGTGGCTGCCCTATCCCTGGAAGTGTCCAGGGCCAGGTTGGACAGGGCTTGGAGCAACCTGGGATAGTGGAAGGTGTCCCTGCCCATGGCAGGGGGTTGGAATGGGATGATCTTTACATTCCCTTCTAACCCAAACCATTCTGTGATCCTGTGATATCCATGATTTTCCTCAACGGGAGCAAAGTTCCAGGGAAAAGAGGACTTTGGAGGAGACAGGCTGAGGGAAGGACCTTTCAGAGGGGCAGAGATATCTGGGACTGGAAACAGATATGAGGAGCCTGTGGGGTGTTGTATATAATAAAATAAGGAAAGCAGGCAGATGGCACCTTCCACATGTCTCAGCCAGCTGGGCAAGGACTGAAAGGATGCAAGGAATTCTGTCAGCTGCAGCTGAAGGGAAAAACAAGTGGCAGAGCCAGGCTGGCATTAAGAAATTAAATTTTGGGGCTGCCTGCACTCGGGAGAGGCACAAGGTGAGCTAATTATAACAAATCTTGGTGATTTGCAGAGTCCCTCAGGACAAGAAAGACATTGAGGGGCTGGAGAAGGGCAACAAAGATGGGGAAGAGTCTGGAGGAGCAGCTGAGGGAGCTGGGAAAGGGGCTCAGGCTGGAGAAAAGGAGGCTCAGGGGGGACCTTCTGGCTCTCCACAACTCCTGACAGGAGGGGGCAGCCGGGTGGGGGTGGCTTCTCCCAGGTAGAAGCAACAGGACAAGAGGGAACAGCTCCAGTCACACCAGGGGAGGTTCAGGTTGGATGTGAGGAAAAATTTCCTCACTGAAAGGGTGGCCAAGCGTTGGAAGAGGCTGCCCAGGGAAGGGGTGGGATGACCATGCCTGGAAGTGTTCCAAAAACCACGAAGAAGTGACGTTTAGGAACATGGTCTAGTGGTGGACCTGGCAGTGCTGCATTAATGGTTGGATCAGTGATCTTGGAGGTCTTTTCCAACCTTAATGATTCCATGATCCTAAGACAGATGCAGGATGCAGTGTCCCCTGCAATGTGGCACTGGTGGGGCTTAATTTTGATGGGATTCCCTTGGAGGCAAGAGCAGAGCTCAGAGGGTGATTGAACCAGAGGTTTGGGGTTTTTCTGGGAGGAAACAGAGCACTGCAGAGCCTTTGGTCTGTGTTCTGCCCTCCCAGCCTTGCTGTGCTGAGCTCCAGAGGTGTTATTCCAGAAAATCCTGCTTTTATCCCGTGTGGCAAGGGGTCATTGTGGGCTGCAGCACTTTGAGAGTGGCAGCGGATCCAGCAGGCGGGGTCAGATCAAAGCACCCTGCCCTGGCCCAGCGTCCCAGTGTGTCTCCCTCAGTGTCACCTCTCTGAGTTTTGGGGGTTTTTTTTTCCATTATTTAAGTGTGAGGCAGCTGTAAAACCCAAAAATGCTTAAACTCCGTGTCAGGGCTGATCTGTGGGCTGTTGTCAGGAGGGGTTTATAGATTGGGAAGGCTTTAGCATTTCAGAGGTGTAGAATTAAAGTTGCCACTGTCAGCATCAAAGGGCTTTGAGCTGCTGGAGGAGGCTCTGAAGGTGGCTCTTGCATCTTTTTCCAGCTGGGATTTTCTCCCCTCGGATGTAACGGGAGAGGGGGAGCTTGTGAAGATCAGCATTGGCAAGTTCAGGAGTACAAAGTCAAATAAATAGGTTTTTTTCGCCCCTTTCCCTACCTGAGGACCCTGCTGGAACTCAGACCCCATCTCCAGCTCGCCCCGGGAAGGTGAGGTGAAGTTGCAGGGATTAAAGTGGCGAGCAAAGGATGCTTTTCTCTCTCGTGTGTGTTTGGGTTATAAATCCATGGAGTGTTTCCTCCGGTGGCAGTGATAGAACAAACCTTAGCCTAAGTCTGGCTTTCCTTAGCCTTGAAGAGCATCCCAGACCTATCCCAACCCTTCCATGCTGTGACTCCCAACACATTCCTTGCCCAGCAGAAAGCTCCTGGCCTTGTGGGCACGAACAAGGATCCTGGGGTACCCCTGAGCCCTTTCTCATCACGGAGCAGGGGGGAGATTTCCTGGATCTGGCCCTGCCTGCCTTGCTGTTATCCCTGATTTCCCACAAAGTCAAGCTCCCAAGTCTCTCTCCAGCTCTGGGATTTTCCCAGCCTCTCCCGGCAGCAAGTCCCATTGTCCTTAATCCTTCCCAGAATATGATGCTTTTCCTAATCTTGCTCTTCCTCTCTCCTCCTTCACCTCCCAAAGTCAGAAAGGTGCTGGTGAAACTGGAATTAAATGCCTGCACAGGACAGGCATCCTCTGGGGATTCCTAGGAATGGGGCTGGGCGTTTTCAGGGATCAGTTTGGGGTTTTATTTTGATGTAAGTGCCATCCCCTCCGTACTCCAGTACACTTAACCCTATCAACACCAAACACAGAGTTCCTCTCACATGAACTACTAAATTGTCAGATTTTAAGGAAACACCTCTAGAAGGATGGGATGAAGAAACAGATCTGTCTCTAGGAAAAAGGGCTGAAAATTCAACCATCACATTTATTTGCTGTTGAGAATTTCTCCAGCTGCAGTGGTAAAATCTGATTTTTAAGGGGTTTTCAGTGAAGACACAAAGGTTTGTACTAGCCCATGTACAAGCCTGACACATGGAAATTTGGGATAAGTGTTAATGCTGTGTACACTGGAAAGATAAAGAGAAATGTCCTTTGCTCACTGCCCCAGAGCTGGAAACAGAATGTTTAAGGTTGAAAAAAACCTCCAAGATCATCAAGTCCGACCATTAACCCACCACTTATCCATGTCCCCAGGTGCCACAACTAAAAATTCCTCCCAGGATGGTGAATCCACCACTTCCCTGGGCACCTGTTCCGACTCTTGACAACTCTTCCAGTGAAGAAATTTTTCCTGATATCCAACCTGAAGCTCCCCTGGCATGACTCGAGGACATTTCCTCTTCTCCTGTCACTTGTTATTTGGGAAAACAGACCAGGCTCCACCTGGAGACAACCTCCTTCCAGGGAGTTGTAGGGAATGTTGAGGTGGAGACAGGTTTGGGAATGAATTCTGCTTTCCCAACAACCTGTGGCTGAAGATTCCTGCTCCACATCCCGCTGGGGTTGGGGTGTCCCTGCTGCCACCAGCTCCATGATGAGTGGGGCTGGTGTGCCGCAGGTAGGGAATTATGGGAACCAGGATACTGCCTGGAATGCCGGCCAGCTCTGAATCTTGCTCGTATTCCAGGCATTCCCAGGAATGTGGCACTGGAGCTGGCTGCAGTTATTTTACTCTAAACCAAAGCCCATTCCTAATGCTAAACCAAGTTCAGCATCATGAGCACAATAATAAAGAATTGCCCTTCCTTGGGGAATAAACATGGATTTTTCCATATTTTTTTTCCCAGCTTATTACATAAAATCTATTCCACGTGACTTGTAATTTCTTACATCTGTACCTCAACTATAAAAATGCTCCCGCTGGGAGCACCCTCAGTTATTCCTGATTAAAATCCCGTTATCCAGCGGGATCCATGATCAAAATCTTTTCTCCCTCGCAGCCTTCAACTTAGATGAGGCGAGGAAGGTGCAGATGATTTTTTTTCCTCACTCAGAAGGAAGTTTCAGGGTTGTGGGCAGGACTTCTTTGCTCCTGTTACGCTGGAATTTGGGACAGATTTATCCCTGTCCACCTGAAGAGACCGAAGAACCTAAAAATACCAACCCCTCCCAAAACCTGCCTGTCTGTGGAGGCTTCCCACTGCCGCCCTTCCATTTAACCCCAGACCAAACTGGAAGCTGGTGTAGAAAACGGGGCAGAAAACTGCCTGAGCTGGGTGTCTGTGGAATATTCATCCCCTGGACAGCTTCTTTACGACCAGGAAGCGTGAAAGGAACGGAAGGCTCGGAGGCAACCACGGCAGGATTTGCATCAACATCCCCAGCCACCCACCCCGGGCACCCTGATGAAAATTCAAAGCTCTCTCGGGGTCTGGGATGCAGCAAACCCTTGTTTTTAAGGCTGCAGGGAGCAGTGAGTGGCTTCCACCTGCATTATAGACATCTTAGAGCAGTTTCAAGGAGTATTTTGCTGCCCGAACGGATCTCTGTTGGAATGTGAGGTTGGTTCTGACTCTTGGACAGCAGAGTTCTTCCTCCCTAATCACTCCCATCACTTTGATTTGTTCTTTACCTCCCCAATTGCCACCAAAAAAAAAAAAAAAAGAAAGAAAAATCCCATTGTTGGAAACCTTGCTGGGAGTTTGTTCTTCCCTTTCAAAGCCTGACCTTTGCCTGGCAGAGCGCAGGCTCCACCACGCGATTTCTTTCCCTGTTTCCTCCTGAATGCACGGAGTTGCCGAGGTCTGAATCCTTGCAGCTCAGAGTTCTTCCCATTAAAGCAGGGCAGAGGCTGTTCTCCAGCTGCTTTGTGCTGCACAGGAAATATTTTGCTGTGCAGGTCCGTGTGCTCGGGGTAAAGCATCTCCCTGGGAATTAACGGCTAAAGGAATTCCAGGGCTTGGGCTGGGCATTGAGAAGGGTCCCGTGGTATGAAAGGGGGAGGATTTGCAGGCTTGGAAAAAATTAAAGGTTTTGCTTCTTCTAAGCTTTGAAAGCAATGGCAGTGACATTGCTGCCTTCCCCCTCGGCGGGAGGGCTTTGATCCAGCTCCATTAGAGAAGTTGGAATCACGCTCGTATCCCTCTTTTCATCTGGCTTTGCGTTCATTTCAAGCAGCAGCTCCTGGCTTGTGCCGAGGTCAGCGCTGGACAGAGCTCTGCGAATTCCTCGGGTTTTCTCCTCCTAGTTTATTAGCTCCCTGCTCTATTCAGCTCCCTGCAGCTGGAATGGCTCTGGCTCTGGCTGGAGCCCTGTCCTGGAGCTCAAATGCAGGGTCTGGAGTCAGTTTGTAACTCCCAGAATCCCAGAAGGGTTTGGGTTGGGAGGGTCATTAAAGCTCTTCTCATTCCACCCCCCTGCCATGGGCAGAGACACCTTCCACTATCCCAGGTTGCTCCAAGCCCCATCCAACCTGGCCTTGAACACTTCCAGAGATTGATGATCCATTTTTTTGCTTCTCTGGGCAAAAAAACCCAGCTCTGAAATCCATTCCCAGTTCTCTGTTGCACTTGCTCCAAATCCCACTGTAAAAAGACACCAAGTTTTTCCTGCCTTTCTATGACTTTTCCTTATTTCCTTCTATGATTACTTTTCTCACAGTGAGATTTTTCTTAGCTTTTCTTTTTGGACATTGGAGATTTGCCCATTCCAGCAGCACTGGCTTTGGCACCCGACAGAGTGGTGAGAGAGAAGGAGCATGGAGTGGGTGTGGAATCACAGGAGAAATGGTTTTAAGGTGAAGGAGGGCAGGTTTAGATTGGAGATTAGGAAGAAATTCTTCCCTGTGAGGCCCTGGAATAGAAATCCCAGAGAAGCTGTGGCTGCCCCATCCCTGGAAGTGTCCCAGGCCAGGTTGGACGGGGCTTGGAGCAACCTGGGATAGTGGAAGGTGTCCCTGCCCATGGCAGGGGGGTGGGATGAGTTGATCTTTAAGGTCCCTTTGCACCCAAACCTTCAATGATTTTATGATTTCCTGAGTATTGGTCGGTGTTGCAGCTCATCCCCGGGCAGGGCTGTGTCTCCCTGGTGTGCTCTGCTCCATGGATTGGAAAATCGGGAAGTTGTGCTGCTCCTGCTGCTAGCTGGGCGCGTCCCTCTGCCGGGGAAGCTCCACCGATGGGCAGGGTGTGTCTGTGCCGCTTCTTCCATCCTCTCTGCGCTGCTTAAAGGCAAATCGTAAACGACCAATTAGTGCAGCTTTTGCAGGGAGGAGCTCTGCGTAAAGTCCGATAATTACAGCGATAAATTCCGTTGTGAAAGTGACGTCAAACCTTAATTCGTTGGGCCATAAAGCGTCTGCCACCTCCCAGGTATCCAAATATCCCATCAATCAGGAGTTCACCTGCTTCTGCACGTCATCCAAAACCTCTCGTCCCAGGAATTAGACAGCAGTTATTGCCCAGAGAAACCTCCTGTTCCCTGGATCCTCTGCTCCACACCAGGCAGTGGCCACCAGCACATTGAAACTCCTGGGGTTTTATGCTATGAAGTCTAAATAATTCTCCATAGAGTCGAAATAAAAGGCTCTGTAAAAAATCATACTTTGGATGCTCTTGGGGGACTTCAAGGGGAAAACAGAAAACAGAAGCAGAAGACAAATTTTTATAACCCAGCAAATGCTGGGTATTTCAAGTTTCCTAACTGATTGGCAAGTTAAAACCACAAAGTATTTCTACTTTATTTTTGTTTTTAATTTAATTCAATGAAATCCTGAACAAAGTCAGCCATTCCCTTTTGTTTTGAATTTCTCTTAAATGAGGGGGGGGGAAAAAAAAAAAAGGAAAAAGCACAATCTTTGTAGTTCAGTAGCACAAAATGAAAGAACTGCAGCTACTTGTTTCCAAGAGGGAAAGGAAAATCCATCATTCTCTAAAGAAACAAGACATCTTTCCCATTTTCTAATCACTTTTCATCGACATTGATCCAGAGATGGATTGGACAGCGGGAGCCGCATTTATCTTTCCAATTCCCTGCTCCGTGCTCGGGATAACTTCATCCTGGGCCTGCAGCCATCAGTGCCGTGGGGAGAGACCACTTGGGGTCAGGAAATGTCCTTCAGGTTGACACCAGGGGCGAGGAAAGGAGCGTGGGAGGGGCTGGTTCCTGGGGAATGATCACGGAATGCCCGGGGAAAAGCTTGGGTCGCTCTCCGGGTTATTCGGGGTAACCACAAAAAATGGGGGTTAAAAAAGGGAAAACAAACACAAAACAAACAAAACCCCACAGAACAAGCACGAGGAGATGGAGTTCAGGAGGGTTTCGTGGGCTCTGAGTGAAATCAAAGCTCAGAGCAGGTTCCTGGGCTGTGTTTGTGCACCACAGGGATGCTGCTCCTAAGGGAGGGAGCTGCACTGGGATACAGGAGCTCTGGATGGAGCCAGGACCCCTGGAGGCAGCGCTGAAAAGTGTGGAGGGCGAGGGAGGGGATTCTGCTCTGGTCAGACCTCGCTTGGAGCCTTCTGTCCAGCTCGGGGGTCCCAGCACAGGAAGGACATGGAGCTGTCAGAGTCCAGAGGAGGCTCCAAGGTGATCAGAGGGATGGAGCAGCTCTGCTGTGAGGAAAGGCTGGGAAAAGTGGGATTGTTCAACCTGGAGAAGAGAAGTGTCCAGGGAGACCTCAGAGCCCTTTCCAGTGCCTAAAGGGGCTCCAGGAGAGCTGGAGAGGGACTTTGGACAAGGGATGGAGGGACAGGACACAGGAAATGGCTTCCCACTGCCAGAGGGCAGGGATGGATGGGATATTGGGAAAAAATTCCTCCCTGTGAGGGTGGGAAGGAGCTGGCAGAGGTTTCCCAGCGAAGCTGTAGCTGCCCCATCCCTGGAAGTGTCCAAGGCCAGGTTGGACGGGGCTTGGAGCAACCTGGGATAGTGAAAGGTGTCCCTGCCCATGGCAGGGGGGTGGAATGAGATGATATTTCCAGCCTAAACCATTTTGTGATTTTATGATGATTCTCTGAAGGCTCCAGGGTAGGGAAGTGCCTTCTCCACCATCACCTTTCCACACCCACCATGAATCCAGCCGAGGTGACCTGTCCCGCTCTGCCAGGACCAGCTTTAGCAGGAGAAGGATGTTTGGATTATCTCAGTGCACTTCGCCCCTGCCTTCGTTCGGGATTTCAGGGTTTTGTTGGCACCGCATCTTAAACACCCTTCACCCCAAATCCTCCCCCTCCACCTTAAAAATCTGCAGCCAGAATGAAAGTTCGAATGCAGGAGACTCCCAGTGCCAGCAGGGAGATGAACACCTCCAGTTTGCCCTAATCAGCTGGTTTTTACCCCAGCTTTGACTCCTTTCCCACCCCTTTGTTTTCCTCCACCGTCCAGGCTCCAGGCAGGGACTGATCAATATTTCCCTCCTCCCCCGAGGCTCCTGGGCTGTGTCAGGCCAGAGTGATGGGGCTCTGTCGCTGGGAATTACTGGCAGAGCAGCCCCTGGGGCCCGGCTGGGGCCATTCCTGGCTGTCTCCGAGGCGCCAGGCCCTGGGCCAGCTCCGGCGCCTTTTCCAGCCGGATCACGCATCCCTCTCTCCGCGTTTTTTCTCTCTTTTCTATGCACAGCTCAGTTCTCCCTCCTGTCTGCAGGGATTCCTGAGACCCCACAGTGGGGCTGGAGGGAAATGCCAGGCTTTGGAGCAGGAGCCCAGGGGCTGTTTCTGTGTGCTGCTCGAGCGGCCAAGACCCCATAAAAACTTCTTTTCCATATGGAGGGAAAGAAAAGGGGAGCTGTTCCCAGGAGCCTGCTGGCGATTTCCAGGGGGCCTTGTGCCAGGAGGAGATTTTCTTTTGTCCCCCAGCATCCTTCCCAGAGCTCAGCCAGGCTGGGGAACCTGCTCAGAGATCCCAGAGGGCACCCAGTGCTTCTGCAGCCACCCCTGGGACAGCTCCTCACTCCCGGCGTCACCAGAGAAAGTCTTAAATCTTTTCTGGGAAGTGGGAAGCTAAAAGCAAGCCTCCTCTGTCCCTTTGCTGGCCTCTCAAGGATCCTTTTCATCTTCTGAGTGTAAATGAACGTCTTTGGAGTCACTAAAGCCGCAGTCACAGGTAGATAACACATCACACTGATAAGGAGGATGGAAACCCCATATGGGGTCAGACCCGAGGGCAGTTCCTGCCTCCTCTCCACGGCGGAGTAAAAAGGAGCTTGGAAAAATAAAAAGGGAAAGGCTGTGGGGGGTGCACCTTCAAAAAGATCCCCAAAACTCCAGGAATTCCTGCTCAGAGACCCGCCCCGAGGCAGAGTGGTGTCACTTCACTGCACAGCACAGAGTGGGCGCTGCTTCTGTGGGTGTTTCCATGTATTTTTTATGAGGTTGGAAGTTTTCAGGAGGAGCAGAGAGCTGTGGGAAGCTGGTCTGGAGGTTGGCTGGGCACTGTGGGCAGGGCCAGCTCCTGGGCTTCCCTCCTTGGTGCTCTGTGTTGGAAGAGCTGATCCCGATCCCTGCCCTCAGCGATCCATTCCTGCCACCCACAAGCCCCTAAGGGTTTCACAGGCCTCTTTCACCCAGCCATAATCTCTTCTAAGGCCTAAAGGTGGGAATCTGCAATCTTTCCTCCTGCAGAACGTGCTCCATGACTTTATCCATGGCTGGAAAGCGGCCACCTTCATCCTTTTCCCTTTATCCGTCTATCGGGAAGCCCACGGAGTGCCCAGAATATTCAGGGTGCGGGTGCAGAGTGGAGCTGTGCACTGCCATAATCACGTTTTTTGTTTCATTCTCTCTTCCTTGCTTAATTTTTCTCTTCTTAATACCTCACAGAATTTAATGTCTGGGGTTTTGAATAATGATTGTCACCCTGAGGTGTCGTTCCCCAGTGACGGGTTCTGATCAGAGGCCGCTGCTGTGGATGTGAGCTCGGAATTGTTTGGGTTTGGGGTTTTTTTTTCCCCCTCTGTTTCTGTTCCCTACGTGGATTTGCAGCTGCTCTTGCTCACTGGCCCGTGCCAGGGAGGGCTCTGAGGTTTGCTGGTCACGTTCAGGGTGCCTGATGGGATCTGGGAGCATCCCAGGAGCACGAAGGAGAGGCTGAAGGTCGGGAGCGTGGCAGATGGAGAGACTGCTGGAACAGGGATTGCTTGGGAACGGACCCTGATGCTGAGCCTGGCCATAAATAACGCCAGCAAAAAAAGGGCCTTCGTTTGAGGGACAAAAATTGAATTATTTATGAACTTCAGGCACCAGATCACTTGTGCTGCTCTCAAATAACACGGCTGTGGACATCAGCAGCTCGGAAAACTTTACAGCTTTTGGGGGAGGAAACAAAATTTTTTCATGGAAGAAAATCTGCCCTAACCAAGGTGGTTTTCTTCACCTTTTGGGAAAATTAATTTCATTGCAGTTTTTGCTCTCTCTGTGCTTTTCCTTCCTGCTGCATCTTTCCAGGCAGGCTGATGGTCTGCAAAAAACACAAGGAGGAAATTTCCCTGCAGGAAGTTTCCCGCTTGTCTCATTTAGACACGCACGGGAGTTAAATAGGTTCCAGTTTTTAGTTCACGGTGGTTCTAAAATAAGTTCCCAAAAAAGATAATGGAATAAGTGAAGAGTTTTATCACCTTTTTCTGCCCTGTTAGTATTAATCACTGTCATGTTCTGTCATGGAATAAAGTAAGAATAAGACCAGCAGCAAACTCTGCACTGTGGAGTTTGATGAAAACCTCAGCTGCAGATTTCAACAACTGAAGTTTTTTACGTTCTCCCGGGCAAGACTTTCACAAAACCTGATTAAAAAAAACCCCAAACAAAAAACAACTCTCTTTAAAAGGAATAAAAAATTTACTTTTCTCCCTTTGAATAATTTTAGAACAATTTTCACCTCACACTGAGATGTTTACCTGGTTTGTACATTCACCACCCTCTAATCCCTTCTCCCTGGGAGCTGTGAGGATGCAGGACCAACTTCAAACCCACCTTATTTTTTATATTAAAGGCTGAAGTTCGGAGAAGCAGAATTCCAAAGTGGCTGGGGTGATGGGATGGAAGCTGCCTCTGCAGGGATAACTCCACTTTTCCTCTCAGCATTGCAGTGTGGGGCTGGGAAAAACAACAGCCTTCCAAAAACGGCTTAGGAAAGGACAAAGTGAGGAGCTGAGGCTGCTGGATGAGTCTGCAGCCAATGGGAATTCGGGTTTCCTACAGAGCTACAACCATCTCAGCAGCATCCTGGAGTTCAGTCATGACCCCACAATCTCTGTGTGGCTTCACCTCCCCTCCATCAACAATTTTGGGGACAGCATCGAGCTGTGACACGTCCTGGGCTGCATTTCCCCTGCATGTCTCACTCCTCACCTTCTCCCCAGGCTTTTCCCTCCGTGTTGTCAGCTCCTTTCCTCCCACCCTTCCCACTTCCCCCTTGGCAGGTGGCTCCAAAGGGCTCTGTCACCTCCGGGGAAGCCTTTCCTTGCCCAGTTGTGGGGATAACAAATTGTGGAAAGCATCCCTGGTGCTTGGAGGGGAGAAGCTTGGTGGGATAACCCGTTTAAAACCTTTCCTTTCCATACCCACTGGAGAACAGCCCCATTTCCCAGCTCCCCCGCCCTCCCCAGAGCCTGGGCTTGGTGCGTGTCAGCAGAAACATGGAAAGGGATTTTTCTGGATCAATATCCATGGCGGGATGCTGGTGGGAGACCGGGCTGAGAGCAATCCATAAAGCCTCCAAGGCTTGGTGTGGAGTTGATGGGAATGTTTGTTTTCAGCCTCAGAGCTGAGCTCCAGCTCATCAGCCAGCACGGATCGGTTCCCTGGCGGAACAGGGAGCAGGTTTTGCTGCAATTAAAGGGTCTATAAATAGCTGTGCTGCATAAGGAATGTGCATCTGCATCCAGTGCAGTGTGTGCTCAGAGATTCCTCATTGCAATCCGGATTTCATACCATGGGTTGGGTTGGAAAATACCATAAAGATCCTGTAGTTCCACCCCGCTGCCATGGGAACACCTTCCACCATCCCAGGGTGTTCCAAGCCCCATCCAACCTGGCCTTGGACACTTCCAAGGATGGGGCAGCCATAGCTTCTCTGGGATTTCTATTCCAGGGCCTCCCCACCCCCCCAGGGAAGAATTTTTTCCCAATATTCCATCTAAATCTGCCCTCCCTCAGCTTAAAGCCATTCCCCCTTGTCCTGTCGCGACATCTGTGGAAGTAGGAAAAGATGTGAAATTTCTCAAAACCACACTCAGTTTTTCAGTGGCAAAAGCCTCAGCTGAAAGCTGAACTATCCAGGCGTTAAGTGATGGAGGTGGCAGTGGAAAGAAAAACATTTCCTTCCTGAAAATGGACAGTTTGTACACCAAGTGTCATTGTCATTGAAACTCCAGTTTATTTTGGATGAGAAGCTGCACAGAAAAAATGATTTGTTGGTACAAGAGGAGGTAAAACCATGTGTTTCTTGCATTGGGACTAACCTACCTTTCTTTCTCTCTCCTCTCTTACACTTTCCTCCCCCTGCAGCAAGAAAAACAGCAGACACCAAACAAGAGACCCTGGGAAGGCATCAGGAAAGTCCAGTCCCCACCATCATGGGTTAAAAAGGACATGGAACCCGTGGCACAGTCTCCCCTAGAACTCAAAACTGTGGAGTGGGAGAAAACAGGGGCCACCATCCCCTTGGTGGGACAAGACATTATTGACCTTCAGACAGAGGTCTGAGTGGAAAGGGAAAAAAAAAAAAAAAAGGACTTTTTTTTTTTCCGCAAAACAAAACGAAACGAAACAAAACAAAAAAAACCACGTTTTAAAGAAATGATTAAATTAAATCGGAACCGAGCCAGAGAAGTGTTTGGTTTCTTTTGAAACCTTTGGTAAGATGGAGTAACTTTTGTATTGTTCTCAGCAGAGAGGGGGAATATTACTTTATAGAGTATAGTAGCTGTAGGTTCAGGACAACACGAGCTTTCCCAGGTGGGACTGGAGGAGCGAGCCTGGAAGAGAGCGAGGAGGAGGAGGAGGAGGAGGAGGAGGAGGAAGAGGAGGGTGGGGAGGGGCTGCAGGGGACGAGCCCTTGCCAAGATGCTCTGGGGTTGCAGCCTCACACCAGGAGCCTTCCTGCTCTGCCACGGGGAGGTGCGGAAGGACGCCCGGCGGCCGCCACCGAGGCCGCGGAACATCGGGGTCGTTCGGGGACACCGAGAGGGGACGACCAGAGGGAGCCTCGCTGGGATGTGGGGGACACGAAGCCTCGAGGGCCTGGGGCATCCCTCGCCTCCCCACCGCTCCCTCGCCGGCTCAGCCGAGAAGGAAGGAGATGGGATGCGCCGAGCCAAGAGGACGTTCCCGCTCCTGAGCACCACGCCACGACCCGGCACGGGGTGCATCCCCACGGACGGGGACGTGGTGGCGTCACCCGTGGCCCAGGTGGAGAGGTGAGGTGGGGCTTCCTCCTCTCATCCCTCCCCGAGGAGCGGGACGGGCGCGGGAGGACAGGACCAGCTCCGAATCCTGCTCGCCTCATCTCCAGGGAGAGGGTCGGAGGTGGGAGAACGCCGAGACCACCGAGGAGAACGTGGGTGGTGTCGTTGACTGTTACATAGATAAACTCAGCACGGGCCTTGCAAAGGTCCTTTTGGCCTCATCCTTTGATTTTTTTTTTGGTTCTGTTCTTTGTCCTTGCTTTCGGACTCAGATTTATCCCAAGCTGCCCCTCCCTGGAAGGCAGAGAAAGAAAGGGAAAGACAGATCTGCCGCCGTACCTGGAGATGTTGGAGAACAGAGACGTTGCCTTAGGACATTGAGACAAACTGACAACGCGAATAACGTCCTCTTGGAAACAAACAGACAAAAAAAAAAAAAAACAAACAAAATAATCTATTTTTTTCCTTCTTCTTTTCTTTTCTTCAATAAAAAGAGAACTTGAAACCCGAGACCTTTCTTTTCTTTGGCTCTTGTCATTTCGAACGCCTCTCTGTGCCGTAGGACCGTGCAGCCGCGGGGTGAGGATGCCACCTGCTGAAGGTGGAAGGCAAAAGTTGCTTCCATGGAAAGTTTGGGATGGTGGGAACACGCAGCCCCTTCGCCGCTGGCTCTTAATGTTGCTTTGTTTTGCTTTATTCGGTTTGGGGTTTGGTTTTTTCCCCCTTGTTGGCTCTTCTGCTCCCTCCCCATTGCCCAGAGCCAGCAGCAGGTTCGTGGTCCTGCAAGAAGGAAGAGGTGGAGCTGATCAGGAGAGCAGGACGTTCCTCATCTTAAAATGCCATATTTTCATTTCACCGTGGAAAAAAGAATGTTTTAATTTTTTTTTATTAAACATTTCTCAAGGTTATTTACAATAAAAAAAAAGAGGTATCTTCATTTCACCATGAAAAGTGATGTGCAATATTTTTATCATTACAAAATATACCCCTGACATTACACACAGACTTTTTTTATTATTTCTGTCATTCCCAGCACTGTCTGTCTGATGCTTGGAACCACTTCCCCAGTTTTGGGGATGGGTGGAGACAAAGCTCTGGTTGTGAGCAGCCAGATTGTGCCAGACGGCAGCAAAGCTTGAACGGGCTCTGAGTTATTCCCGTGCTTGGGTCTCCTTTTAATAAAAAAACACCAATCCCCACATTTTTAGGGGAAAATGACCAATGGCTACAAGGTGCAAATCCATGACTGCCCCCACCTGTGCTTCCCCACGTGGGGGAGATGCTGCTTCACGTGCCAGCCTCTGTTTTGACTTCCCTTGGGGCCACCTGGGGAATCTCCAAGGCCAGTGGCATTTCCTTTGCCAGTAACTGCAGAACATGGAGCATGGAAAGGAAAACTTAAATAAATCCGAATAGTTGCAAAATAGGGAAAGTGATTACGTATAAAACTGTGATATTATTGTTCCATTTCAGCTTATTCTATGAAACAGGAAAGCACAAAGGCCTCCCTCAGATGCCGGGTTGTACGATATTGTAATTATTATAATTACACATTATGAATTTTAGCATACAGATCTCTTTCTACTGTGTTTTAATTCTTTTCTCTTCCTTTTTTTTTCTTCCCTCCCCTGCCCTCTTCACTCCAGCCTTTCCATTGACCCATCCACTCCAGCCGCCTTTGCGGGACATTAACGATGTTATGTAATTACAGAGATAAATGTTTGTTTAAGAACTGTTGATATTCGACTTTCTCTGCTCAGCTCCTCCGGTTAATCCTGTTTTCTCCATTCCCTGCTCCCTTCCATGCCTTCCCCTCCTTCCTCTCCACGTTCGTCAACCTTTTTTTTTATTATTATTTTTTTTATTTTCTGTACAGTTTTCAGAGCACAAAATGAATGTGTCTTATTTCTAATAAAAGAGGTGGAAACTCCAGCCCTGTCTGCTTTTTAACAGCGCGCCCCACGTGTGGTTTGCATCGCTCCGGGGGGCTGGGGCCACCTCTCCTGGCCCCAAAGCTGCCACCTGGGCTCTCTGCTCTGGAAGAGACACAACACGGGGCTGAATTTACCCAGCCTTGAGCTTTGTACCTTCTCGAGACTCCTAAAATTACACATCCCTATAATGCGCATTTCCAGAACGTGAGGAAACCCCTTTTCTGTGCAGTGCAGCCTGGTTTTATTTAGGTATCTCAAACCCACAACCTGATGCCTCTTTCTCAATATTTTAGGATGTGAAGGGCTGAGATTTAACACAAGTGGGGCAGCATTTCTGGCACAGGGCAGGGATGTGGGGTTACAGCTTCCAGCGGGGCCAGGATAATGCTGGTGCCACCCTGCCCACATCCCTGCAAAGCCAATCATAGAATCAGAGAATGGTTTGGTTGGAAGAGACCTTAAAGATCATCTCATTCCAACCTGGACACCTTCCACTATCCCAGGTTGCTCCAAGCCCCATCCAACCTGGCCTTGGACACTCCCAGGGATGGGGCAGCCACAGCTTCTCTGGGCAACCTGTGCCAGTTCCTCCCCACCCTCACAGGAAGGAATTTCTTCCCAATATCCCATCTAAATCTACCTTCCTTCATCTTAAAGCCATTCCCCTTTGCCCAATCCCTCAGTGCCCTTAAGGAGTCTCTCTCCAGCCTTTTTGTTGTCCCCCTTCAGGTACTGGAAGGGTCAACCTCACCTGGATGTCCCTGGCACCTCCTGCATGACCAGGCTGAGCTGGAGCAGGAGCACAGCTCAGTGCACAGGGGGTTAAGGAGATGACTCATCAAAGAAATTAATTCAGCAACAAATTATTCACTTCTTTGGTGCTGATCCTTGAATGGCTGAAATCTTCCAGCAGAAAAAATGTGTCCTTATCTCCCTGACTCTGCTCCATCCCCTGTTAGATTTTAGGATTGTGGGCAGGACTACAGGAGGCTTAAGGCTTGGGAAAATGGGCTCCAGGGCTGCTGCTCTCCGGAGCCTTCATCCAAAACCATCATAGCCCAGTAGATCCTGAGATGTCATGACTTTATCTCGGCCTGGCTGAAGTAATTTGGATGTCCTGAAACATCTGGAAGGACTGCAGAGGTGTGGGACTCAGCCCAATCCCCCTTTCCTGAGCCATGATCCAACATTTCTTCAATGGTGAGTCCCAGGGCTTCTCCATCCTTCCCATGGAAGTGTTTCTCACCCTACATCTCCTATTCCATGATCCTTGGTGGGCTTGGCAGTGCTGGGTTGGGCTCGGTGATCTTGAAGGTCTTTTCCCCCCTGAAGGATTCGATGTTTGTGAAGCATCAGCCCCCAGAAGGGAAACACCACCAGGCATCTCCTCAGGTGAGAGCAGGAGAGCCCAAACCTCGGATCACTGCCCTGGACATGGAGCAGGAGGTCCTGCTGCTTCCCACCAAAGGAGGCTGGAAGGAGGGAGCGCTTCTCCTTCCCCGCTGTGTTCGTGGGAATGACAGCACTGCTGGGGGTGGTGGGTGAAAGAAAGAAGGACTTTTACATGGGTAAACAGTGACAGGACAAAGGGAATGGTTTTAAACTAAAAGAGGGGAGATTTAGAGTAAAACTTGGGAAGAAATCCTTCCCTGTGAGGGTGGTGAGGCCCTGGCACAGGTTGCCCAGAGAAGCTGTGGCTGCCCCATCCTTGGAAGTGCTCCAGGCCAGGTTGGACGGGGCTTGGAGCACCCTGGGAGAGTGGAAGGTGTCCCTGCCCAGGGAAGGGGCTGGAATGAGATGATTTTGAAGGTTCCTTCCAGCCCAGGAAGGAATCTTCTGGGATTTTACACTGACTCATTCTGAAGGCTCATGAACAGAACCCAGACTTGGATTGGAGCTTTTCCCAGGATCTTTGTGGGTTTCTGGCCGTTGCAGGAATGTGTGAGGTGGCTGCAAAGCTCAGAGCTGGAGCTTGGGAGCTGTCTGAGTTTTGTCTCCAGTTTGTTTAGGGGAACTCACAGGGCTTGGAGCAACCTGGGATAGCTGAAAGTGTCCCGTGGCAGGGGTGGAATGAGAAGATCTTTCAGGTCCCTTCCAACCAAACCCATTCTGTAATTTTCCGCCCACCATGATCTCACAGGGATGAAGCACAGCCAGGCTGTGGAGGTGGATGAATGATGCACTGCACATGCAAGAAAAATTGTATGTCTTGGTTTGCTACACTGGGAAAACGTGGCTGGAAAACCGTGAAGAATCTGAAAATTCAAGAAAATGCAAAGTATTTACCTGGGCTGCTCTGACAGGTTCATTCAAGCCCTTCACCAAACCAGCAGCAGTTTGGTAGAGAATCCAAGGAAGGTGAAGCCAGAGCTGTATCCGGGCCAAGAACTCCTGCAGGAAAAGCACAAAGGAGCAGAGTGACACACTGAGAGGGGATGCACAGGAGCTTGGAACACTGATCAAACCATGAGGAGCAGGTGGCTTTTCCAAGACTCATTTACCAGGGAACAGAGAGACTTGTGGGTGCGAGGAGTTTCATTCATCCATTTCCACTGGATGCAATCTGACTCTGACCCAACCACTTTATTCCATAAAAATGGCACCTAAATGAGCCTTCTCTGAGCTGCCATGGCTGTGATCTCCTCCCCTGGAGCTGGGACGCCTCTCAAGGCTGCTCCTCAAGGCAGAAAGACCTTTTCCCAACATTGCATCTTTGGATGAGTCCAATTTGAGTAGTCCCTGAATTCCAGGTGAGTCTCCCCTGGAGCAGGGACACCCCTCCTGGTCTGAGATTCCTTAACTGAGACTGAGATCCTCCCTAGTCCGAGGTGGAGGGATCCTTACTCGTGGCACATCCTCACTGAGCTGCTGATATCAAGATGAATTAACAATAAAGTGACATTACCAACCTATGCAGGTACTTAGCATTAATTATAATAAATGGATAATTCCATTAGACATAAACCCTTGTCCGAGTCTGAGACTAAGACTGGACCCAGCTGCACCTTGGCTTCATCAGGGGTTTAGAAACCAGGGTGTCACTCTGAACTTTGTGACTCACTGGGAGGGTCTCCTTTACCCTTTTGTGTCTAAAATCTCCGTGTAAATCCTTCTGGGTCGATTCCAACTCAATTTTCCATTGTATTCTTCTTCCATGTATTAAATACTTGTGACTCGTGGCATTGAACTTATGTTGTTGCACTTTTACAACATCTCATTAAACCCACTTTTGCTGATACCTTTTACAATGGTCCTTTTCCACGTAGGAAAAGGCTCATATGGAACAAGACAACATTCCTGGGAGATTTGGGACCAGGGCAGGAGGTTTTTCTTCGCAGTTTCTCTTTTTTTTTGTGGCTCAAGGAGGGCTTGGGCTCACTTTGATCCTGTCTGAGGTGTCCAAGATGAGTTAGGGCCTGAGGTGAATCTGTTCCCAAGCTCTTGTTGGGGCAAGATCTAAACAGAGAAGAAAAGAAAGATGATTGGGTCCTTTTCCTTCATAGTTTTCCCAACCCAACCCACTCCTAGCAAGAAGAAGTGAGAGTCCTCAAGGGATCCATGTGGAAGACGTCTCCAGGTGCTTCTTCATTCAGACCTATTTTCAGTCATGATTTTCAAAAAAAGTCCCAGGGCACCGATGTGGGCCTTGCTCATCTCCTGTGTCCCAGAAACCACAAAAAATTGTGTTTTGGGGCCATAATTAGGAATAAAATGACTTCTGACGAGGGCCTGCGGCCGCCATGATTGGCAGAGGAGCTGTGGCCACTTGACAGATGAAGCCCCAAGACACCCTCCTGGATAAAGTCCCCATCATCCAGCTGCTCCACAGATGTTTGTTCCTTGGAAAAAACACATTTCCTGGCTCCTGGGGAGGTTAAAAGAGCTCTTTGAACTTATAATTTGGGAAAGAAAGGATGGATATTGGATTTTGGAGAGAAAGGGAGGACAGATGGTCCTGATGGTCAGGGGAGACCTTCCAGTGCCTAAAGGGGCTCCAAGAGAGCTGGAGAGGGACTTTGGACAAGGACCTGGAGTGACAGGACAAGGGGGAATGGCTTTAAACTGAAGCAGGGCAGGATTAGGTTGGATTTTAGGAATAATATGCCTGTGAGGGTGGTGAGGTCCTGGCACAGGTTGTCCAAAGAACTTCTGGATACCTCATCTCTGGGAGTGTCCAAGGCCAGGTTGGATAGGGCTTGGATAAACCTGGGATAGTGGAAGGTGTCCCTGCCCATGGCAAGGGGGTGGAACGAGAGGATTTTTAAGGTCCCTCCCAACCCAAACCATTCCATGATTCCGTGGTGATCCATGATTTATGCAGTGCACAGCAGGATGGATGCCGCTCTTCTTGCTGAAGAAAATGGAAAATGTGAGCTTCAAAGGCGCAGAAATTCGAAATTAAAATACAACACTTCACGGCAGCACTTTGACAAGTGACCTCTCCAAAGGTGGGGCAGCGACCAAAGGAAATTATGCAAATGTTGGGAATGATTTGAAAGCAGGAGAGAAAGAAGGGAGGCAAATTCTGCAGGAAGTGAGGGAGGCGCAGGGGAGTTTCTGTTCGGGAGAAATAATTGAATGAAAAGGCAAATTGTCCTCTCCTGCTCCGTGTGGGCTGAGGGTTTTCGGGGAATGGACAATCAAAGAGTTGCTTAATGTACCCCAGGAGTTTCTGGGCTTTGATCAATTGTCTGAGATAATTGGCAGCTTTTTCACATTATCTCATGTTTGTACCCATTATTAATATTGTAACTGGAGCTTTGAGGCTTCGGCCAACACAGGCTTCCGTCGCTCGTGGGTGTTTTGCATTTCCATGGGGAATAAGAGGCCATGTCCTCTTCAAAGGGCTGGCAACCTGCTGGAAATACGGGAGCACGGAGAGGCAGGGAAGCTTGACTTGAACACAGAAAATTCAGCGTCAGAGGGAAGGACTAAATGCTGACCATCTGCTTCCTCCACTGAAAGCCCTTTAGGCCAAGCCATGGTGCCACTTGAGGTGTAAAATCCCCTCAGCCAGTTTTGCTGGATTTTCTGGAGGAAGATGAAGGCACAGAAAGAATTGGATCTCAGTTGTTGACCGTGAAATAAACTCCCTTCTGACCTAAAATCATAGAATTACAGAATCAAAAATGGCCTGGGCTGGAAGAGACCTCAAAGATCATCTTATTCCTGAGACGAGGAAGGGTTGGTGTTTCAGAGCTGACATCTATTGTTGGTTATCAAAACAAAGTGATTTAAAAGCTTGGCAAATCAACTTGGTATAAAAAGGCTCGTCCCTGTTCAGTGTCAGACGGGCCTTCAGACCCGTTATAAGAATCAGTAAAGACAAAAGGAAATAGAAAACGGATCACACAGTCAGCCAGAGTTCTTTTCCATAGTATTTAATTATCCTCATTAAATAAAGCAGCTGATTTCCCCGAGCTTAGGGCTGCGATCAGAACGATTTGTCTGTTCTCAGCAAAACATCTCATCGTGGTATTAGTGGAGGAAATGAGAATGCACGTGAGTGGTGGATAAAAAAGGTGCTGGGGGGTAAAAGGTATGATGGGAGTAGGGCAAGAGTCAATAATAACGTTTCTCAGCTAAGCTGAAGTTTTATTTAATATTTTTATTTGAAGCCTTGGAACCAAACAAAAAAAAAATGTTGCTTGCCAATGAAAGATTTGGAGGCAAAACTTTGAAGGGCGTTGTCAATACAGAGAAGGATTGAGACATCATCCAAGGAGAACCAGATTCCTGGTGAGAGCAGGGAGAGGAACGGATCGACATTCCGTAGGACACAGCGCACGGCCAAGCTCAGCAGATGGGAGCGGCAAGGGAGAAAGGCTTGGATGCATCCAGGACAATCCCCAGTCAGGGAAAAATGAAATGTCAGACTTGGGGTGTACCAGGAAAGGCCTTTCCGGCAGCAGTAAAGGAGGGGAGATGATATTTTGCAAGAACGTGGTGAAATTCCTTTGGAGCACTGGGTGTGTCCAGGCACTGAGGGGTCCTGGGGTTGCCCAAAGTCCTGGTGCCTCCTTGATGGTGACACCAGCACAACTGTGGACAGAGAAGAGGGATTCCAACCAGGAAGGGCTCTTTGAAATCCACAGGAACTGAGACCCCGTGGTCAGGCTTAGAGAGTCTGGTTCCTTTAATCTGTTTAATACATGTCAAGAGGTTCAGAGATGAATCCTTCAACCTGAAGGATGCTGATGGTGAAAGAGTCCCTGATTATAAGGACAGAAATGAAAAAAAATTAAGATTGGAATGTTAGGATGTGATTTCTAGCTGGAAGTGTGGTAATTCTGACCTGAGGGAGAGCTGGGGAGATAAAAACGTGGTTGGTTCAAGAGAAAATCTGGAGAATTTGTTGTTTCAAGGGAAGGGTGATAGAGACAGCCACACTCAGTGGGCTGCAGGACAGGATGTTCCTCCTGCCCCAGATCCATGTTCCTGAGTCTGGACATCAGTCAGGAGATCGTGTATTCCCAGCAGGAATACACAGACACGTACAGCATGGAGAGCAGAGCCTTTCCCAGCACATCATGGACACATGCAGCACTCACATAACCACGGACAGCATGGATGGCTCCATCCTGCTCTTCCCAGCCAACCAGAATTGAAACAATAGGGATATTTACACCCAAAATGTGTCTCTCCAGGAGCTGGGCTTGGTCTATCCAGCAGTTATTCCCAGTTCTCCATCTTTCCCAGTGCCTGGCATCAGGATCCTTGAGCTCCTGAGTTTGGTAACCCTGGCCTAGCAGATGGCCCCAGATTTCCTGCCCTGCTCCCAGCCAGCCTGACTTGCAGCAAACTGCATCAACACAGGCTCAAGTTAGAGATAATAACGCAAATCAGCACAGAAAAACATCAGGAATAACTTCCCATAAGGAAACAGGACACTGTGGGGATCAGGGGCAGGGCTGGACACAGCACCCTGACCTGCAGCCTGTGATTGTCCCTTCCCATTGATCTCCATTGCTGTTAATGCAGCATTTCCTAAAGTTACGGTGTCCAAAAGAGCAAAGTGATCCAAATTCACCCAAAGGATGCCTTTGGAACCAGTGGAGCCAGTCTAGACTCAGCAGTGGGTTTGTCCTGTCTGTGGCTCGTACTGGGGAGTCCTTCGAGTGCCACAAACCACAAAAGCTGGCAGCAAGAAAGCATCCTGGGCAAAAAAAAAAATGGAAATAAGAGCTTCCCCAAAGATGGGGCTGCCTTTAAAAGTAGAAGTGCGTGACTGGTTTGTAACTTTTTTTTTTTTGTATTGATTGCTGGAAACTTGTCTAGGAATGCTGGAGTGTTGAGGACTGGTGGTAATTACTCCGAGGAACAACCTTTGCATACCAAACTGAGCTGTTTTCTCTGGCCTGTGGAAATCCAGTGATTGCCAAAGATCGTTTGGCAAGTAGAGGAGGGACTTTCTGTTCAGAGGAGTTGAGCCTGTGTGTCCTCTGCAGAGAATCCAGAAGGGAAGACCCAAATCCATGTCCCTTTCTGCTTATCTGAATCCATAATCCCACTGTTTGCCTGGAACAGCCCCGGGTACTGGGAGGTTCCAATTTCAGGCCCCAGGTTGGAATTGCAACTCTGCCACTTGGAAACCACATCCCAGCTTCCACCCTGAATTTTCCCGTTTTTATCTTTGTAATCAGGGATTCTTACACCATTAGCATCCTTCAGGAGAAAGAATTCTTGTTTTCCATTGCTGTCCCCTCCCTTCAAAAGCCACCACTGGGAACAGAAGGGATCAAAATATTTTAACCTGGCAATGAATTAAGCTCAATCCAAATTCTGATTAAAAAAACAGACTTCTTGATCCTTCAAATCTTTCCAGTGACACCTTTCCTTTGGGAGTTCAGGATGATTTTGCTTTGGTCCCTCGGGATTTGCCCAGCAGGACACGGGAAATAACCCAGGACCTTCATAGTTGGGTTTGATTCCCATCCTGTCCTTGGATATGGGCAGGCTTGTACCAGAATTCCCCTGTTCAGGTGCCCACAGACCCTTTCAAAAGTGAAAAAGGGATCTCAGTGGTGCCATTTCCTTGTCTTTCCAAGAGGAGCTATGAAGAGGGAAATCAGGGAACACTGGAGGACAGAGGGGAAAAGAAGGACGGAACTTTCTTTTCCTCTCCCAGGCTTGGCTAATTACAAAACTTCTTAGAAAGGCTCCTCCCGAGCAGGTGAGGGGCTGAGATGAAACAGCAACTTAATCCACGGGGATGAACTCCATCAATGATCCAATTATTCAGGATTTGATGTCTTTTGTGTCTCCGAGCCGGGGCAATTCCCAGCCCTGCGCGCGGAGATGGGCAGCATTTCGCACCAGCGAGTTTAGGGTGGGGGGGAGGCATCGGGCAGCCTGCCTTGATTTACACCCCAAAGCCATTAGCATATAAATTGGTGCTGCAGGGTGAGGGCTGAGGCTGTGGGGAGGAGGCAAATTAAAGCCTCTGCTCCTCCGGCTCGCTTCGGAGCGCCAGCGAGAGAAAATGAAAGTCGTTTTTTTGTGTCGGCTTTATTTATCTTTGATTATTTTTTCACTCACTGCTGCTTTAATTTCTCGCTCCTTCTCTCTGCTCCTGTCGCCCTTTCTCTCATCCCTCTCGGATGGGGTCTCTCACCTCCATCCAGCACTGCCGATCCTGGTTATCCCCCTCGTAACACAGACTGCCAAAATCTGCACATCTTCCTTCTTCTTTTTCCTGGATGTTTTGTCTTTGTGTCCCATCCCCTTTTATCCTTTTTTTCCTTGACTGCTCATCTTTTCCACTGCTCCCTCTTCCTCTTTCTTTTCTCTTTCTCATGAGAAATCAAGCAAAACTCCAGGTATAAAACTCCACTAACAGGTGGGGTTGTTGGTTTCCCTGTGCTGTTCCAGCCCTATTCCTCTGCCTGTGCTTGGAAATGACTGTAACACACTTTCCCAACTCGCTCTCCCTTGAAACAAAATATTCTAATATTTTACTTTGCAAAGGACGATGAGAAAAATCCTCCCTGGCAGCAATTTTCTGAGTAGAAAAACAGATTCCTGAGTATGTGGATTGGAGGAAACCTCTGGAAGACTCTGGTCTAACCCATCTGCCTTTCCTGGGGAGCCCACAGTGTCCATTCCACACCTCTGTCCCACAAAATCTCCATCATTTCAGGGATTCTCTCTCTCTCTGCTTGTTTCCCGGACATTTGTGCACAAACACGGGAGAAGGATCATTTTCTGACCTATTTCCATCCATCCTGGGGCCTTTATGTCACCCATGCCCTTCCCCTAAGTACTTCCCACCCTAACCTGGAATCAACCATCAGCTGATATCACCATCCTCTGAAATACCTGATTTAAAGCCATCCTTTCCACATTGGCAAGATTATTGGCAAAGATGCTTTATCAAAGGGGTCCAAGCCCCCATACCTAGTCCTGGATCCTGAAAGAGGGACTTTTCTCTTAAAACACAAGTGACGCCTGCTTAGCTTTTATAAATAAAAGGATCGGCCCTTTTTTTAGGAACCAGCCTAACAGGGAAAGCACAAAAAAGCTGTTGACCGCAGTGACCCCAAAATCTACTAAAAACTCTGTTTTTCTACCTCACTCAAGGGTACAGACAACACGAATGTCCCAGGGCTTGCTCAAATCTCTGTCCTGGTTCAATCTAAAGGATGTAATTTAGGTTGTCCCTTAAAAAATTACAGATACAGAGGTTAATGCACTTAAGCCTCCAGGCACGGTTGGGTTTTGCAAGGAGGAGTTTGGCTGTTGGGCTCCATCCAGTGCCCTGGAAGCTGTGCCTGGCTCCAGGAGTTTTATTTCCCTGCACACTGATCAAAGAAGTTCATATTTAGCCACTTGGGCAGCGGCACGGAGCAGGGAATGTGTCTCCAGGCTGGCTTATGGGCCACGAGAGCATCTTCCTCCTGTCCCGGCTCTCTTTGGAGGGAGGTGATTTAAAAAGAAAAATGGGTTTAATAAAGAGCTGGGTGATGTCTCAGCCCTGGGGAGTGGGACATTTGTCTGCACACATTATGGGTTTCATTTGGTTCGTGCAAAACCCAGAGAAAACCGATTTTAAAAGCCATAGAATGGTTTGAGTTGGAAGGGACCTTAAAGAGCTTCTTGTTCCAACCCCTGCCATGGGCAGGACACCTTCCACTATCCCAGGTAGCTCCAAGCCCCATCCAGCCTGGCCTTGGACACTTCCAGGGAGCTTCTCTGTGGATGAGAATGGGGGAATCCATCAAATGGGAAGATGCTGCAGAGAATCAAGGAATGAAACTGCCCCTGCTGCCCTTGAAGGAATCACCTTCTCAACACAAGTGCAAGCTTTAAACAGGACCTTTTGCCTTATTAAGTGGGATTTTTTTTTTGTGCTTTCACATGTAGATCAGACAAATGAATCAGTTTCTCCTTTCATTAATTTTTCATGCAGAAACTCCCAGGTATAATTACTCAGGCTGAAATAAACTACCTCAGCCTCACCGGCTGGTCTGGAAACATCGATGCGAAAGACAAACCAATGGAAATGTTTCCTTTGAGCATTCCGAGGCAGGTGAGTTGTAAACACAAACATGAACAACATTTTCCAGAGCCATGGAAAGCCTCTTGCTTGATTTAAATGATCAGAGCCCGGGTGGTGAGACAGGATTTTGGGTTGGCACAGAGGTCGTTGGAGCAGGACTTTTGGAAAACTTTCCCCTTTGTGGCAGTTCTGTAATCTCAGATCCAAGACTTTGAGCAGAATATTTGTTGTTGGATTGGGCACTGACTCCTGAGCTGGTGATTCCAAACTCCTGTGGTATTCCCTGGAGAGCCCATCAACCTCAGCCATGGAGTTTGGAGCATCCTAACACGAACATCCAAAATAAATCACTTCAATAGCTTCTCACATTGCACCATCTTCTACAAGGAGTGACCAGGTTGTAGGGAGACAATTCCATGAATGTAGATGGAATTAGTCCAATCCCGCCTTCTAATTTCACTGTGATCAGCTCTGTTTGTGCTTTTCATTAGCCGTGTATTGATCAGGTTGGTTCAGAAGACCGCAAATCATCGAAGAATCATGGAATGGTTTGAGTTGGGAGGGACCTTAAGGATCTTCTCATTCCAAACTCCTCCCAAGGGACACCTTCCACTAGACCAGGTTGTTCAGGGCCCCTAAACAATCTTGAAAATCCCTTCCAACCCAAAGCATTTTATGATTCTATGAAACACACGTTTTCCAGGGATGCTTTCCAGCAAAACAGGGGCATTTCAGCTGGCTCTGATACTTCCAGAGGAATCAGCCAGGACCGTATTTTCTTGCTCAAGACTGATGCCAGCGAGCAATCAACTGATGAGGTTCTGGCATTTCTGTAGTGAAAAGTATGACCTGTGCTTGGTTTGGGTTCCTCTTTGGTAAATCCAAGCTCTGGATTCTTGGATGTGTCGTTCCAGGCTGCCCAGGGAAGTGGTGGAGATCCCTGGAAAATCAAGCAGAAGGGCACTTTGTGATGTGGGTTATTGGGCATGGGGGTATTCAGTCAAAGGTTGGACTTGATCATCCCAGAGCTCTTTTCCAACCTAAATGATTCCATGATTCAGTGTTTCTGTAGCAGATGTGTTGCTCCGTATCTTTCCCATGATACCTGTGGAAATCTCCGTGGGGATCTCATATTTCAGCTCACAAACACGGGGTTCTATCTACACAAAAGAGCTGCATTTTATACTGGGATGAATCGTCCCTTAAATCAGCAGAAATTTATTCTGCCAGCTCTCGATCCCTGTTTCAAGGTGTAAAAATGCGTTCCTTTAGCACTGGAAGTTAATGTTGGATCAGGCAAAAGGAATAAGTTGTTTATCCATCCTGCCTGTCCCACTCCAGTGCACTGGGATAGGATTTCCTCCTAAGCTGCCCTTCGAAATCTCGCTGAGCCCTGTGTGGCATTAGAAGGAATATTCTGGATGAGGAGACACCGAGGAATGCTTCAGTTGCCAGTACAGATGGTGGTTAAACATCAGGTCACCCTGTTCCCCATCAATTGTCACCGTAGCAAAACTCTCCTGTGGCTTCCCTGTAATTTAGCGCTCTCTTGCTGATCCCCTTTTCCCAGCTGCCCTTCATCCCCTGAAGAAATTGCCGTAGCACACCAAGATTCGGGAAAAAACATCCTCCTTTTCTGAATTCCATTGTAGGGGTTCTTAATAAAAAATCAATCTGTCAAAATCTTTTAGTCTTTTTCTCTCTCTCTCTCTCTTTTCTTTGTTTGTTGGGTTTTTTTGCTTAATCCCTTTGTCCTACCAGTGCCCTGTGGTTTTTTTTCTGGCTGCATTAAGATTTACCAGCTCATTCTCCAGCAGTTTATTGCTGGGTCACACATGGGAGAAGATTATTTTAACAAGTGTTCACCAACCAGCAAAGAGCTCTGCTGGCGATGTGGCAAGAAAGAGCATTAAAAGAAACTCCCCTAAATACTGAGAAAAGTTTAATGGGCATGTAAATTTAAAGAAAAAAGTTGTTTAAAATGGGTTGAGTAGAGTGAGGGCAATGGTATAAAATACAAGCTCTAATGGCTTTCATGTTGTAGATCCTGATTTTATTACTTGGGGTTTTTTAATCAAAAACGTCTTTCATGCAAGAGATGGTGATTCCTGGCAAGTGTAAGAAGGAAGTTCATATACCTAAGGAGGAGCTCAAAGGAGTTTTTTCCTTCTCCATTGAATCTGCTGCTTCATTAAGCTAAAATTTAATTTGGCTTGGTGTTGTTTGGTTTGGGGGGGTGGGGGTTGGTTTGGGGGTTTTTTCGTGGGTTTTTTTCCTATTTATTTAACTAAACTAAAAAGAAAAGAGAAGAAGAAGAAGAAATGAGGAGAAAAAAGAAAAAATGGACCTCTAAAGGGATCAAAATTACCCTTTAAATGGTTCCAGTTGAGTTGAATTAGGTCATTCCCTTCAATCAGTAAATACATGAAGTTCTGCCCTGTGTGGTATAAATTTGCCATTGAAACATTTTGAAAATATCTAATAAATCCTGTGGAAGAAAAACGCTTTGACTTCTCCTCTCTGAAAGAAATACAGGGCTTTTTGAGTTTTCAGCCTCTAGCTGGAAAAGGCTTTTCTGAAAGGCTTTAACAACCTGAAAGTGAAGCAAAACATTCAATTACGAGCGAAGAAAACATGAAAGTAAATCCCCAAACTGAAGCAACTTGACTTTCAGGTTTGTACCAATCAAGCTGAAACCCCCCCCCCTCTTTTTTTTTTTTTTTTTTTTGAGGATTCAGATGCTCACTGTGTATAATTCCAAGCTTCTGCTTCCTAGAAAAACCCACCACTGGGAGACAGTGGCTGTTTAGTAAACATCAGAATCAAGGCACATCTGTTTAAGGTCTATATTTAGGGATCTTGGATGGCAACAACCTTGAAGGAAGTGCCCTGGAGTCTCACATAAAGAGCTGAGGCATGTGTCCATGGAAAGCTTGGCCTGTGGGCTTCCAAGGACAAATCCCAGAAAAATAAAGCCCTGGTTTGACTCGGTGTCTGGACAGTGCTTTGTCAGAGGAGCAGTTTGTGAATCACGGCAAGCAGGAGCGTTTCGGATTTTAGTGGTCATCACTTGTTTCCATCTCTGTTTCACTAAACCAGAGAATCATGGAATGGTTTGGGATGGAAGGGATGCACAGGGACACCTTCCACTATCCCAGGTTGCTCCAAGCCCCATCCAACCTGGCCTTGAACCCTTCCAGGGATGAGGCAGCCACAGCTTCCCTGGGAAACCTGTGCCAGAGCCTCCTCACTCTCACAGGGAAGAATTTCTTCCCAATATCCCATCTACCCCTGCCCTCTGGCAGTGGGAAGCCATTCCTCCTTGTCCTTCATGCCATCCTTTGTCCAAAGTCCCTCTCCAGCTCTCCTGGAGCCCCTTTAGGCACTGGAAGGGGCTCTATGGTCTCTCCAGAGCCTTTTCTTCTCCAGGCTGGACATTCCCAGCTCTCCCAGCCTGGCTCCAGAGCAGAGGGGCTCCAGCCCTTGGAGCATCTTCATGGACACCTCCAAACTCAATCCAACACTTTTTCTTTGATCTGCCCAGGGAAGTCTATTTTTCAATCATGGAATTGCAGAATATCAGGTAGGAAGGAATCCCTAGGATCATCTGGTCCAATCTTTTTTGGCCAAAGCATGTTCTAGACAGAACAGCCCAGCACCTGTTCAGCTAAATCCCAAGACTGTCCAATGTTGGGGAACCCACTGCTTCCCTGGGGAGATCATTCCATGCCTCATCTTTCCTCATTGTGGAAGACTTTCCTCTTTTGTCCAGTCAGAATGTTCCTTGGAGAAACTCATACCCATCACCCCTTCTCTTTTCCACGTGACTGCTCCAAAAAGAGGGAGTCTCCATCTTACTTTCAGCCATCCTTCAAATACTGGAATGTGGTGACAAAGTCTCCCCTGAACCTTCTTTTCCCAACAATGAACAAACACAGTGTGTTTGTCTCTGGCTTTCCTCATCTGTGTGGTTTCCCAGACCTTTGATCATCTCTGTGACCCTTCTGGAGACCCTCTCCAGTCTGTCCATAACTTTTTTTTATAGCAGGGACCAAAACTGGTCTCAATATTCCAGGTGTGACCTCACTGAATAAAGTGGGATGATGAACTTTATCTCTGCTGGGGATGCCCTTGTTGATGCTGCCCAGGCTCCTGTTGGGTTTTTGTGGTCATGGCAGGATGAACTCCTTGTCCACCAGGATGCCCAGGTCCCTTTCCACAGAGCTGCTCCCTGGTTGGGTAGATCCCAGCCCGTGCTGCACTCCTGGCCTTTGTTTTTCCAGGTGCAAGAATTTACATGTGCATTCCCATCCCTGGAAGTGTTCAAGGCCGGGTTGGACAGGGCTTGGAACAACCTGGGATAGTGGAAGGTGGCAGGGGGGTGGAACGAGATGATCTTTAAGGTCCCTTCCGACCCAAACCATTCTATAATTCAGTGATTTTATGAATCATAACCGCTGCAGGCCACACAAATTGAGCTAAACCCATGAAAATCTGCCCAGCTGAGCTCACTAAAAGCAACATGTGTTGCTACTTGTTTGTGCTGAGCTGAGCAATTAAGATGCATCTCAGGTATTGACTTGGCTTGTCTATTCTTATCCTTCCTCCATTATTTACAACCCCGTAGCATTTGCAGAAAATTCTGCTCCATTAAGATTCCCATCCCATCAGAGTGGCAGCTTTTTCCCCCCATCCTTTGTAAATCAGGCTCGCATTGGCTCGGTGTGAAATGTATTATATATCACACTCATTAACACAGCCCGGGAACACATGGCTGGCAAGATAAGACACTCCAAGAAGAGGGGAAATGCTGATCTCAGCCTGCCTTCCCAGCGAAGGAAATGTCAGGAAAACTTCAGCACAATGGGATTCTTCAATCACCTTCCCCAATAACCCGCTCCCCTCGCTAACTACCCCTCCGAGCTCTCTCCCCCCGCTCGCTTTGTGGTTGGCATTTTGAAAAGCAACAGCGAATTATGAATTCACAGGCAGGTTATTGAGCCATTCAGCAGAGTCCGGGAGAGCTGGAAAATTTTCTTTTATTCATCTCGCATTAAGTATAAGCTCTGCAAACATCACCGACAGGGTGAGACTCTGAATTCGCAAATCAGGGAATTATTCCATCTCCTTCGCCACACAATGTCTCCATCTTCCCTAAGTTTTCAGCTGCAAGGGAGGGAATACTGAAATCCTTCATTCAAAAACGAATGCTGGCATTTCTTCCCTGAGTTATTTCAGAAACACGTTCTTAAAAAGTTGCACTTTTCATTTGAGCAGGTGATAAGACCTTTATCTTCTTCCAGGGTATTTCAGGCACAAAACCAAAAGTCCTGACTTTTCGAGCTCGGATTAGTGCTGCGTCCACATCCTTGGAGGCGATTGATTTTTTTTTTTTCTGCCCGTAATTTCCTGGCACGCGTTGTGCTGCATCTTTATAACTAATGTTTGTTGCTGAGCGCTCGTTATCGCTGGGAGCTGAGCAACTGGAGCAGAGTTTAATGTGCCACTTATCATTTTTCCAAATGCTGTTATTGCCTTTCTGTCGATGTCTTCACACGAGGCTGCAGGATCACGACCACGGTGGTGCTTTGCGGCGGTCAGCACTGATTCCAGGAGAATTTGTGTTCCCATCCCATGCCGGGCTGGGCAGCTCCCAAATCATATTTAGCAAATCTCCTCTGTTGGATTGGTGATGCCCCAATGAGAACAGTCCATGGGTGGATGGGTTTTCAAATATCCTCATATTTTCTTGACGAGTTTCCCTCTTAAATTGGTCACAATTTCCTGGGGTTTATACATGAGCGAAGAGCCTGAAGGGTGTTTGAGGTTTCAGTGGAGGGAACTGAAAAGGCAGGATAATAATTTTCTCGTTTTCCCCCACATGAAACACTGATATTTAGCATTTGAAGCAGACTCTCATTTCTAAATATTCTTCATTTTACAAAAAGAAGAAAAAGCTCCATTGAAACATTTCCCCAGTTCAAAGCACTGAGTGACTTGAAACGTTTCCTTTGGATCTGGGAGGTTTTTTTGTTTCCTTCCAAACAGCAACAAAATCATTCTTTTTAAGGAAGCCACAGACAATTTTTCCTGCTGTGGGGCAGCAGCCAC